>JAFJMP010000023.1:209206-338302 GCA_029692085.1 Gymnothorax javanicus
TGGGTTCCAAAAAAAAACATTTGGCGGCCCCATTACTTCCCCCCAAATTTTTGGGAAATATGAGGCCTTCTGAAGAATTAAATGACTTTGTAGACTTTAAAAATTTTTTTTTCGTTCTGCTTGTAAAAAACTTTTCATTTTTGTGTATAATTCATAAGAATGTGACAAATTTTGAGTGAAATGTGACTATATGAAGAATGAGAGTGAATTTGTCCATTCTATGAAGCATCGAGCAGCTTGAAACTGTGGATATACGCACTTTGCATGAAAGACTTGAGCTTTTAAGCTCAGAAACTGAATCTGCGTGTATAGCCTGATCCTTTCAGATCACTGTGCAATTGAAATATCTTTGGGTCCAATGAATGTATGGCTTTTTTAACTCTAAGGAAGCAATAGCCTTTTGAAAACTCGTTTTTTTTATCTGCTGTCAACTTTCATTCAATGAATCTAAGTGGGAACCGACAAACATGAGTAAATGACTTGAATGAATGAATGGATTGAATTTGTTCCTATCTTACCGATAAGTAAGTGAGCTTAAAGTGATATAGCACTTTTATGAAAACCGTTTTTGAGCTTTTGCTCAGAACTTGAATCTGTGCGTAAGTAATTCGCCTGGGAAGTCTTTCCCAGGATCACCTTGCAATGAATATATTTGGAAAATTCATTTTTTTTTTTTCATTGTCATGTAAAATTCATTTGCAAGGGGGAAATGACCTGAGTAAAAATTGACTTTTGAAAAATTGATTTTTCCTTCTCCAGTAAAACACAACTCTGGAAACTGTGGTAAGACCATGAAAACATGAGTGAAATGACTTATACGGGGAATTTAAAATTTGAATTTGGGTTCTATCTCCTGTATTTGAAGAAAGGGTTAGAGTTTCTGAATGTAAATATCCACTTTTGAAAAACGTTATTTTTTAACTCAGAAACAATTTTCTGGTTTTTAAGCTGGGAAGTTCCAGATATGTGCAAATGCATATATGGATTAAATTGCCTTTACTGTTGGGAAGCAAGTGATGAGCCTGAATGTGAATATGCACTTTTTGAAAACCCGCTTTGCTGTCAAAACTTAAATTCTGTTTATCTTGGGGAATTAGACACTGGTGAAATGATATAGGGATCAAATTGGTAATTTTTCTTATCTTTGGAAGGGCAATAGAGTTTCTGGAATGTGGATATGCACTTTAAAAAACACGCTTAGCTTTTAAAAACTACATTCGGGTGTATCTGCTGGAAGTCCTTAGAAATGTGCAATGCATAATGGATAAATTTTTCCATTCTGTAGGAAGCAAGGGGTGAGTTTCTAAAAGTGGATATGCACTTTTTAAAAAACATTTTTTTTTGCTTTTAAAGTCAAATTTTCAATCTTGTGTATTTCATGGGAAGCTAAAAAAAACTTGAATGAAATGGACTTTTGGGAATGAATGGTTTTTGCCATTTCAAGGAATATAGGGGCTCTAAAAGTGAATATGCACTTTCTAAAAAACTGTTTTTTTCTTTTAAGTCAAACTTTAATTTGCGTTATTCAAGCTGGAATCTCAAACAGTGAAAGGGATATATGAATGATGTATTAATTTGCCATTTGAAGGAATAGAGCTCTGAATGTAAATAGCACTTTTTAAAACACTTTTTTTTTTAACTCAGAACATTAATTCTGTGTATCTAGGGGGAAAAGTCCAGATATGTGCAAGAAGAATGGATTAAATTGTCCTTTCTGTATGGCTTGCAGATAGAGTTTCTGAATGTGAAATAGCACTTTTTAAAAACTTTTTTTTAACTCAGAACTTATTCTGTGTATTACAGTGGGAAAGTCAAACATGTAAATGATATAGGGATCGAGGGTAATTGTCTTTCCTTGAAGGGAAATAGAGCTCTGAATGTGAAATAGCACTTTTTAAAAACGCTTTTTTTCTTTTTGCTGTAAACAATCTTCTGTGATTAGTGGGAAGTCAAACATGAGTGAAAGGGCATATGAGGGAATAGGTAATTTGTTCCATCTTCAAGCTTAGGAAGCCTGAATGTTATAGCACTTAAAAAACGTTTTTTTCTTTGCTTCAAAACTTATCTGTGAAAATAGGGGAATTTCAAACTGGGGGAAAAGGGACTATATGGAATGAGGTTTTTTACTGTGGGGAGCGATAGAGCTCAAAACTGGGATATGCACTTTTAAAAAGCTTTTTTTTGCCTGTCAAACTTATCTGTTCGGAATCTGGCCTGGAAGTCCTAGATCTGGTCTGAATGTGGCATCGATTTCCCAATGAAACAGCTTGAGCTTTTAAGTAAAACTTGAATTGAAGTTGCATTTAATCCTTCGTTCCTTGCAAACTTTCATATGGTATAATTCTATGGTGCATCTTTGGATTTGAATGAATAGAGTTGTTTTGTTAAAATAGCTGTAAAAACTTTTTTTACATTCTCATGAAAAAAATTCTTTGGTTTTAACTGGGGAAAATTTGGCAACATGGGAAATGTCTAATACTGTGAATTTGAATTTGGGTCCTTTTCTCCATGTAGCGCTAGGCCAGAAAGTGAATATGACTTCATGAAAAAGCTTTTTTTGAGCTTTTTACCTGCTGAACTTATCTGGGGTATAACTCGGGGAAGTCCAACATGGTGAAAGGGATATATGGCTGTTTGGAATGAATTTGGGCCATTTCCAAGGAAATGAGCTCTAAAAGTGAAATAGCACTTTTGAAAAACGTTTTTTAGCATGTCAAAACTTTTTCTGGGGATTACAAAGGGGGAAAACCTTCAAACATGGGGAAATGCTATATGGACTGAATGAATTGATTTGGCCATTTGAAGGAAATAGAGTTCTGAATGTAAAATAGCACTTTTTGAAAAACGTTTTTTTATCTCAGAACTTAATTTTGGTTTTCTGTGGGAACTTTGACATTTAAAGAAATGTACTATTGCTAATTGGATTGTTTGGGCCTTTCAAGTGAAATGAGCTTCAAAATGGGTAAATATGCATTTTTAAAACCCCTTTTTTTTTCTTTATGCTCAAACTTATCTGTGTTATACTAAGGGAAAAGTTTGACAAAATGAAAATGTGACTATTGGATGTGATGTTTGGGCCATTTGAAGTGAGTAGAGCTCTGAATTAAATATAGCACTTTGGAAAAAACATTTTTTTCTTTGCTCAAAACAATTTTCTGTATCTAGCCTGGGAAGTCCTTTCAGATCACTGTGCAATGCATATATGGCATCGATTGGTCCAATGTACATGTATGGCCATTTGCAAGTGAATATGAGCTTCTGAAGTGAAATATGCACTTTTTAAAAAATTTTTTTTTTCATTCTGCATGTCAAAACTTTTCATTCTGTGTATAATTCATAGCGGAAAGTGACAAACTTGAGTGAAATGTGACTATATGACTGAATGAGAGTGAATTTGTTCCTATCTCCGTAAGGAAGCGAGCTAGAGCTCTGAAACTGTGGATATACGCACTTTCATGAAAACACGCTTCTTTGAGCTTTTAAGCTCAGAACTTGAATCTGTGCGTGTATCTAGCCTGGGAAGTCCTTCAGATCACTGTGCAATGCATATATGGCATCGATTGGTCCAATGTACATGTATGGCCATTTGCAAGTGAATATGAGCTTGATGTTAATATACTTTTTAAAACTATTTTTATTCTGCTTCAAAACATTCATTCTGTATAACTATGGAAAGTGCAAACATGAATTATATATGATAATAGTGATTCTATCTCCGTAGAGCAGGCTAGACTCTGAAACTGTGGTATGCACTTTCATGAAAACGCTTCTTTGAGCTTTTAAGCTCAGAACTTGAATCTGTCTGTATCTAGCCTGGGAAGTCCTTCAGATCACTGTCAATGCATATATGGATCATTGTCCAATGTCATGTTGGCCATTTGCAAGTGAATATGAGCTTCTAGTGAAATATGCACTTTTTAAAAATTTTTTTTCATTCTGCATTCAAAACTTTTCATTCTGTTTATAATATGGGAAGTGACAAACATAGTGAAATGTGACTATATGAATGAATGAGTGAATTTGTTCCTATCTCCGTAGGAAGCAGCTAGAGCTCTGAAACTGTGGATATCGCACTTTCATGAAAACACGCTTCTTTGAGCTTTTAAGCTCAGAACTTGAATCTGTCGTGTATCTAGCCTGGGAAGTCCTTCAGATCACTGTGCAATGCATATATGGCATCATTGGTCAATGTACATGTATGGCCATTTGCAAGTGAATATGAGCTTCTGAAGTGAAATATGCACTTTTAAAACTTGTTTTTCATTCTGCATGTCAAAATTTCATTCTGTGTATATTAAGTGGGAAATGACAAACTAGTGAAATGTGACTATATGATGAATGAGATGAATTTGTTCCTATCTCCGTAGAAGCGAGCTAGAGCTCTGAAACTGTGGCTATCGCACTTTCATGAAAACACGCTTCTTTGAGCTTTTAAGCTCAGAACTTGAATCTGTCGTGTATCTAGCCTGGAAGTCTTTCAGATCACTTTTCAAAGCATATATGGTATCTATTGCTCCATTGTGCATGTTTGGGCATTTGCAAGTGAATATGAGCTTTGATGTTAAAATATGCACTTTTAAAAACTTATTTTTTTCATTCTGCATGTCAAAACATTCATTCTGTGTATAACTAAGTGGGAAAGTGACAAACATGGTGAAATGTGACTATATGACGAATAGAGTGAATTGTTCTTATCTCGTTAGAAGCGAGCTAGAGCTCTGAAACTGTGGATATACGCACTTTCATGAAAACACGCTTCTTTAGCGACTTTAAGCTCAGAACTTGAATCTTTGCATGTATCTAGCCTGGGAATTCTTCAGATCACTTAATGCTTTTGCTCGTCAAACTTTTCATTCTGTGTATAATTCATACGGAATGTGACAAACTTGGTGAAATGTGACTATATGATGAATGAGAGTGAATTTGTTCCTATCTCGTAAGGAAGCGAGCTGAGTCTGAAACTGTGGCTATACGCACTTTCGAAAACACGCTTTTGAGCTTTTAGCTCAGAACTTGAATCTGTGCTGTATCTAGCCTGGGAAGTCCTTCAGATCACTGTGCAATGCATATATGGATCGAATTGGTCCATGTCATTTGGCCATTTGCAAGTGAATATGAGCTTCTGAAGTAAGATCACTTTTTAAAAAATTGTTTTTTCCATTTGCATTGGTCAAACTTTTCATTCTGTGTATAATATGAAGTGACAAACATTTGTAAAATGTGACTATATGATGAATGAGATGAATTTGTTCCTATCTCCGTAAGGAAGCGAGCTAGAGCTCTGAAACTGTGGCATATGAATTTATAAAACATGCTTCTTTGAGCTTTTCAAGCTCAGAACTTGAATCGCTGATATAGCCTGGAAGTCCTCAGATCACTGTGCAATGCATATACACTCGATTGGTCCAATGTACATTGCCATTTGCAGGAATATAGCTTCTGGAAGCATATGCACTTTTGAAAATGCTTTTTCGTTCTGTTCAAAACTTTTATCTGTGATATTCATAATGGAAATCTGACAAATTGAAATGTATATATGACTGAATAGATTGAATTTTTCTATCTCAACTGGAGCTAGACTCTGAAACTGTGGCATAACCATTTATGAAAATCACTTCTTTGAGCTTTTAAGCTCAGAACTTGAATCTGTGCGTGTATCTAGCCTGGAAGTCTTCAGATCACTGTGCAATCTATATATGGTATCTTGTCACTTTAGCCAATCTTGAGCCATTGAGTAATATGAGCTTCTGAGTTAAAATATGCCTTTTTAAAACTTATTTTTTCATTCTGCATGTCAAACTATTCATTCTGTGATATAACTAAGTGAAAATGACAAACATTAATGAAATGTGACTATATTGATGTAATAATTGAATTTTCCTATCTCCAAGGGAAGGACTAGACTCATGAAACTGTGGTATCGCACTTTCATGAAAACTACGCTTCTTTGACTTTTAAGCTCAGAACTTGAATCTGTGCGTATCTAGCCTGGGAAGTCCTTCAGATCACTGTGCAATGCATATATGGCATCTTTGGTCCAATTCATGTTGGCCATTTGCAAGTGAATATGAGCTTCTAGTAAATATGCACTTTTTAAAACTTGTTTTTTTCATTCTGCATGTCAAAACATTTCATTCTGTGTATATTTTTAAGGGGAAACTGACAAACATGAGTGAAATGACTTATTGACTAATGAATGAATTGTTCCTATCTTAGTAAGGAAGCGAGCTAGAGTCTGAAACTGTGGCTATCGCACTTCATGAAAAGCACGCTTCTTTGAGCTTTTAGCTCAGAACAATCTGTTCTTATCTAGCCTGGAAGTCCTTCGATCACTTGCAATGCATATATGGCATCGATTGGTCCAATGTACATGTATGCCATTTGCAAGTGAATATGAGCTTCTGAAGTGAAATATGCACTTTTAAAATGCTTTTTCTTCTGCTTTCAAAACTTTTCATTCTGTGTATATTCATAGGAATGTGACAAACTTAGTGAAATGTGACTATATGAATGAATGAGTGAATTTGTTCCTATCTCCTGAAGCGAGCTAGAGCTCTGAAACTGTGGTATGCACTTTCATGAAAACACCTTCTTTGAGCTTTTAAGCTCAGAACTTGAATCTGTGCGTGTATCTAGCCTGGAAGTCCTTCAGATCACTTGCAAGCATATATGGATCATTGGTCCAATGTACATGTTGGCATTTGCAAGTGAATATGAGCTTCTGAAGTAAAATATGCACTTTTTAAAAATTGCTTTTTTCATTCTGCATGTCAAAACTTCATTCTGTGTATAATAATGGAAGTGACAAACATGAGTGAAATGTGACTATATGATGAATGAGAGTGAATTGTTCTATCTCCGTAGGAAGCGAGCTAGAGCTCTGAAACTGTGGTATCGACTTTCATGAAACCGCTTCTTTGAGCTTTAAGCTCAGAACTTGAATCTGTCTGTATCTAGCCTGGGAAGTCCTTCAGATCACTGTGCAATGCATATATGGCATCGATTGGTCCAATGTACATGTATGGCCATTTGCAAGTGAATATGAGCTTCTGAAGTGAAATATACTTTTTAAATTGTTTTTTTTCTTCTGCTTGTCAAAACTTTTCATTCTGTGTATAATCATAGGAAGTGACAAACTTGAGTGAAATGTGACTATATGAATGAATGAGATGAATTGTTCCTATCTCCGTAAGAACGAGCTAGAGCTCTGAAACTGTGGTATCCTTTCATGAACACGCTTTTTGAGCTTTTAAGCTCAGAACTTGAATCTGTGCTGTATCTAGCCTGGGAAGTCCTTCAGATCACTTTGCAATGCATATATGGTATCATTGTCCATGTGCATTTTGGCCATTTGCAAGTGAATATGAGCTTCTGAGTTAAAATATGCACTTTTAAAACTTTTTTTTCATTCTGCATGTCAAAACAATTCATTCTGTGTATAACTAAGTGGAAAGTGACAAACATGTGAAATGTGACTATATGATGAATGAAGTGAATTGTTCTATCTCCGTAGAAGCGAGCTAGACTCTGAAACTGTGGTATCGCACTTTCATGAAAACACGCTTCTTTGAGCTTTAAGCTCAGAACTTGAATCTGTTCTGTATCTAGCCTGGAAGTCCTTCAGATCACTGTGCAATGCATATATGGCATCGATTGGTCAATGTACATGTATGCCATTTGCAAGTGAATATGAGCTTCTGAAGTGAATATGCACTTTTAAAATGCTTTTTTTTCTTCTGCTTGTCAAAACTTTTCATTCTGTGTATATCATGGAATGACAAACTAGTGAAATGTGACTATATGATGAATGAGATTAATTTGTTCCTATCTCCGTAAGAAGCGAGCTAGAGCTCTGAAACTGTGGCTATCGACTTTCATGAAAACCGCTTCTTTGAGCTTTTAAGCTCAGAACTTGAATCTGTCGTGTATCTAGCCTGGAAGTCTTTCAGATCACTTTCAAAGCATATATGTATCTATTGCTCCATTGTGCATTTTGGCCATTTGCAAGTGAATATGAGCTTCTGATGTTAAAATATGACTTTTTAAAACTTATTTTTTTCATTCTGCATGTCAAAACAATTCATTCTGTGTATAACTAAGTGGGAAAGTGACAAACATAGTGAAATGTGACTATATGACGAGAAGAGAGTGAATTTGTTCTTATCTCCGTTAGGAAGGAGCTAGAGCTCTGAAACTGTGGATATCGCACTTTCATGAAAACACGCTTCTTTGAGGCTTTAGCTCAGAACTTGAATCTGTTCATGTATCTAGCCTGGGAAGTCCTTCAGATCACTGTGCAATGCATATATGAGATGCAATGTCATGATGCCATTTGCAAAGGATATGAGCTTCTGAAGTGAAATATGCCTTTTTTAAAAACTTGTTTTTTTCTGCCTTAGCTCAAAACTTTTCATTCTGTGTATAATTCATATGGAATGTGACAAACTTTGAAATGTGACTATATGAACTGAATGAGATGAATTTGTTCCTATCTCCGTACGACTGTACAGAAACTTGAAACTGTGGCTATACCACTTTCATGGAAACACACTTTTGAGCTTTTAGCTCAGAACTTGAGAATCTGTGCGTTATCTGCCTAGGAAGTCTTTCAGATCACTTCAAAGCATATAGTTATCATTGCCATTTGCATGACTTTAAGCGACTTTGCAAGTGAATATGAGCTTCTGAGTGTTAGATACTCTTTTTAAAATATTTTTTTTCATTTGCATGTCAAAACAATTCATTCTGTGTATAACTAAGTGGGAAAAGTGACAAACATGAGTGAAATGTGACTATATGATGAATGAGTGAATTTGTTCTATCTCCTAGGAAGCGAGCTAGAGCTCTGAAACTGTGGATATACGCACTTTCATGAAACAGCTTCTTTGAGCTTTAGCTCAGAACTTGAATCTGTCATTATCTGCCGGAATCCTTCAGATCAGTGCAATGCATATATGCATGATTGGTCAATGTATGATGCCATTTGCAAGTGAATATGAGCTCTGAATGAAATATACTTTTTAAACTTTTTCTTCTGCTTGTCAAAACTTTTCATTGCTATACGCTACTAATCTTCATCTTAAGCATATATACACTCTTTTCATATTGTGATGCTTTTAATGACTTTAACATTGTAATTCTTGGTTAATATGATGAAACTGTGAAATGGTATTTAAGAGAATTTTTCTCTCGACAAGCCTGAAACTGTGTTCTTTCAGAACCCTTAGCTTCAAAGATCTTTTATCTAGCCTGGAAGTCTCGATCACTTGAATGCTATATGATCATTGTCCATGTATTGGCCATTTGCAAGTGAATATGAGCTTCTGATGTTAAAATATACTTTTTAAAACTTTTTTCATTCTGCATGTCAACATTCATTCTGTATACTAAGTGAATGACAAACATAGTGAAATGTGACTATATGATGAATGAGTGAATTGTTCTATCTCCGTAGAAGCGAGCTAGAGCTCTGAAACTGTGGTATCGCACTTTCATGCGCTTCTTTGAGCTTTAGCTCAGAACGAATCTTCTGTATCTGCCTGGGAAGTCTTCAGATCCTTCAAAGCATATATGATCATTGTCCATTTCATTTTGGCCATTTCAAGTGAATATAGCTTCTAGTAAAATATGCACTTTTTAAAATTTTTTCATTCTGCATGTCAAAACATTCATTCTGTTATTATGGAAGTGACAAACTGTGAAATTGACTATATGATGAATAATGAATTGTTCTATTCTAGAGACTGACTCTGAAACTGTGGTCCTTTCATGACCTTCTTGGCTTTTAAGCTCAGAACAATCTGTCGTATCTAGCTGATCCTTCAGATCACTGTCAAGCATATATGGTCATTGGTCAATTATGTGGCCATTTAAGTGATATGAGCTTCTGAGTAAATATCACTTTTAAAAGCTTTTTTTCTTCTGCTATCAAAATTATTCTGTATACTATTCTGGAAGCTGAGCTAACTCTGGAAATGTGACTATATGATATAGAGAATTGTTCTATCTCCTAAGGCAGCTAGAAGCTCTGAAACTTGGATCACTTTCATGAAAAGCAGCTCTTTGAGCTTTAAGCTCAGAACTTGAATCTTCGTGATTAGCCTGGAAGTCATTCATTTGAAATGCATTTATGTCATCATTGTCAATTGTCATTTGTGCATTTGCAAGTGAATATGAGCTTCGATGAAAATGACTTTTAAAACTATTTTTCATTCTGCATGTCAAAACATTTCATTCTGGTATTACTAAGTGGGAAACTGACAAACATAGTGAAATGTGACTATATGAATGAATGAGATTGAATTTGTTCCTATCTCCGTAGAGCGCTAGACTCTGAAACTGTGGCTATCGCACTTTCATGAAACACGCTTCTTGGCTTTTAGCTCAGAACTTGAATCTGCTGTATCTAGCCTGGGAAGTCTTCGATCACTTGCAAGCATATATGGATCATTGCTCCATGTCATTTTGGCCATTTCAAGTGAATATGAGCTTCTGATGTTAAATATCTTTTTAAAACTTTTTTTCATTCTGCATGTCAAAACATTCATTCTGTGTATAACTAAGTGGGAAAGTGACAAACATGATGAAATGTGACTATATGACTGAATAGAATTGAATTTGTTCCTATCTCCGTAGGAAGCAGCTAGAGCTCGAAACTGTGCTATATGCACTTTCATGAAAACTCGCTTTTTGAGCTTTTAAGCTCAGAACTTGAATCTGTCGTGTATCTAGCCTGGGAAGTCCTTCAGATCACTGTGCAATGCATATATGGCATCGATTGGTCCAATGTGTCATGTATGGCCATTTGCAAGTGAATATGAGCTTCTGAAGTGAAAATATGCACTTTTTGAAAACTTGTTTTTTTCATTCTGCATTCAAAACATTTCATTCTGTGTATTACTAGTGGGAAACTGAAAACATAGTGAAATGTGACTATATGAATGAATGAATTGAATTTGTTCCTTATCCCAGTAGGAAGCGAGCTAGAGCTCTGAAACTGTGGTATCGCACTTTCATGAAAACACGCTTCTTTGAGCTTTTAAGCTCAGAACTATGAATCTGTGCTGTATCTAGCCTGGGAAGTCTTTCAGATCACTGTCAAAGCATATAGGTATCATTGCTCCATTGTGCATGTTGGCCATTTGCAAGTGAATATTAGCTTCTGATGTTAAAATATCACTTTTTAAAAGTTCTTTTTTCTTCTGCTTCAAAACTTTTCATTCTGTGTATAATCATGGGAAATGACAAACATTGGTAAATGTGACTATATGACTGAATGAGATGAATTTGTTCCTATCTCCGTAAGAAGCGAGCTAGACTCTAGTGCTGTGCTATACACTTTTCTTGAAACACGCTTCTTTGAGCTAAGCTCAGAACTTGAATGTGCTTGATCTAGCCTGGGAAGTCCTTGATCCTGTGAATGCATATATGGCATCGATTGGTCCAATGTACATGTATGGCCATTTGCAAGTGAATATGAGCTTCTGAAGTGAAAATATGACTTTTGAAACTTGTTTTTTTTCATTCTGATGTCAAAACTTTCATTCTGTGTATAATAATGGAAATGACAAACTTAGTGAAATATGACTATATGAATGAATGAGATTGAATTGTTCCTATCTCCGTAAGAAGCAGCAGAGCTCTGAAACTGTGGCTATACAACTTTCATGAAAACACGCTTCTTTGAGCTTTTAGCTCAGAACTTAATCTGTCATGTATCTGCCTGGAAGTCCTTCAGATCACTTCAATGCATATATGGATCATTGTCATGTCATGTTGGCCATTTCAAGTGAATATTAGCTTCTGAGTGAAAATATGCACTTTTTAAAACATTGTTTTTTCTTCTGCATTCAAAACTTTCATTCTGTGTATTCATAGGAAGTGACAAACTGTGTGAAATGTGACTATATGACTGAATGAGAGTGAATTTGTTCTATCTCCGTAGGAAGAGCTAGAGCTCTGAAACTGTGGCTATACGCACTTTCATGAAAACCGCTTCTTTGAGCTTTTAAGCTCAGAACTTGAATCTGTGCGGTATCTAGCCTGGGAGTCTTCAGATCACTGTCAATGCATATATGGCATCGATTGTCCAATGTCATGTATGGCCATTTGCAAGTGAATATGAGCTTCTGAAGTGAAAATATGCACTTTTTTAAAAACTTGTTTTTTTTCATTCTGCATGTCAAAACAATTTCATTCTGTGATACTAAGTGGGAAATGACAAACATGAGTGAAATGTGACTATATGAATGAATGAAGTGAATTTGTTCCTATCTCCGTAAGGAAGCGAGCTAGAGCTCTGAAACTGTGGCTATACGCACTTTCATGAAAACACGCTTCTTTGAGCTTTTAAGCTCAGAACTTGAATCTGTGCTGTATCTAGCCTGGGAAGTCCTTCAGATCACTGTGCAATGCATATATGGATCATTGTCCAATTGTCATGTTGGCCATTTGCAAGTGAATATGAGCTTCTGAAGTAAAATATCACTTTTTAAAATTGCTTTTTTTCTCTGCTGTCAAAACTTTTCATTCTGTGTATAACTAATGGAAGTGACAAACTGAGTGAAATGTGACTATATGACTGAATGAGAGTGAATTTGTTCCTATCTCCGTAGAAGCGAGCTAGAGCTCTGAAACTGTGGTATACGCACTTTCATGAAAACACGCTTCTTTGAGCTTTTAAGCTCAGAACTTGAATCTTGCGTGTATCTAGCCTGGGAAGTCCTTCAGATCACTGTGCAATGCATATATGGCATCGATTGGTCAATGTACATGTATGGCCATTTGCAAGTGAATATGAGCTTCTGAAGTGAAAATATGCACTTTTTGAAAACTTGTTTTTTTCATTCTGCATGTCAAAACATTTCATTCTGTGTATTACTAAGTGGAAACTGACAAACATGAGTGAAATGTACTATATGAATGAATGAGATTGAATTTGTTCCTATCTCCGTAGAAGAAGGAGCTAGAGCTCTGAAACTGGGCTATACGCACTTTCATGAAAACACGCTTCTTTGAGCTTTTAAGCTCAGAACTTGAATCTGTGCGTGTATCTAGCCTGGGAAGTCTTTCAGATCACTTTTCAAAGCATATATGGTATCTATTGCTCCATTGTGCATGTTTGGGCATTTGCAAGTGAATATGAGCTTCTGATGTTAAAATATGCACTTTTTAAGAACTTATTTTTTTCATTCTGCATGTCAAAACAATTCATTCTGTGTATAACTAAGTGGAAAGTGACAAACATAGTGAAATGTGACTATATGACAGAATGAGATGAATTGTTCTTATCTCCGTAGGAAGCGAGCTAGAGCTCTGAAACTGTGGATATACGCACTTTCATGAAAACACGCTTCTTTGAGCTTTAAGCTCAGAACAACAATCTGTTCATGTATCTTGCCTGAAGTCCTTAGATCACTGTGCAATGCATATATGGCATCGATTGGTCCAATGTCATGTATGGCCATTTGCAAGTGAATATGAGCTTCTGAAGTGAAGAATCACTTTTTAAAAATGCTTTTTTCGTTCTGCTTGTCAAAACTTTTCATTCTGTGTATAATTCATACGAATGTGACAAACTTAGTGAAATGTGACTATATGAATGAATGAGAGTGAATTTGTTCCTATCTCCGTAAGAAGCGAGCTAGAGCTCTGAAACTGTGGATATCGCACTTTCATGAAAACACGCTTCTTTGAGCTTTTAAGCTCAGAACTTGAATCTGTGCGTGTATCTAGCCTGGGAAGTCCTTCAGATCACTGTGCAATGCATATATGGCATCGATTGGTCAATGTACATGTATGGCCATTTGCAAGTGAATATGAGCTTCTGAAGTGAAAATATGCACTTTTTTGAAAACTTGTTTTTTTCATTCTGCATGTCAAAACATTTCATTCTGTGTATTACTAATGGGAAACTGACAAACATGAGTGAAATGTGACTATATGACTGAATGAGATTAATTTGTTCCTATCTCCGTAAGGAAGCGGCTAGAGCTCTGAAACTGTGGCTATCGCACTTTCATGAAAACACGCTTCTTTGAGCTTTTATGCTCAGAACTTGAATCTGTGCGTGTATCTCGCCTGGGAAGTCTTTCAGATCACTTTTCAAAGCATATATGTTATCTATTGCTCCATTGTGCATGTTTGGCCATTTGCAAGTGAATATGAGCTTCTGATGTTAAAATATCACTTTTTAAAAACTTATTTTTTTTCATTCTGCATGTCAAAACAATTCATTCTGTGTATAACTAAGTGGGAAAAGTGACAAACATAGTGAAATGTGACTATATGACTGAATGAGAGTGAATTTGTTCTTATCTTCGTTAGGAAGCAGCTAGAGCTCTGAAACTGTGGATATACGCACTTTCATGAAAACACGCTTCTTTGAGCGTTTAAGCTCAGAACTTGAATCTGTTCATGTATCTAGCCTGGGAAGTCCTTCAGATCACTGTGCAATGCATATATGGCATCGATTGGCCCAATGTACATGTATGCCATTTGCAAGTGAATATGAGCTTCTGAGTGAAGATATGCACTTTTTAAAATTGCTTTTTTGTTCTGCTTTCAAAACTTTTCATTCTGTGATAATTCATAGGAATGTGACAAACTTTGTGAAATGTGACTATATGACTGAATGAGAGTTAATTTGTTCCTATCTCCGTAGAAGCAGCTAGAGCTCTGAAACTGTGGCTTACGCACTTTGATGAAAACCGCTTCTTTGAGCTTTTAAGCCAGAACTTGAATCTGTGCGTATCTAGCCTGGGAAGTCTTCAGATCACTTCAATGCATATATGGATCGATTGGTCCAATGTCATGTTACGCCATTTGCAAGTGAATATGAGCTTCTGAGTAAAATATACTTTTTAAAACTTTTTTTTCATTCTGCATTCAAAACAATACATTCTGTGTATAACTAAGTGGGAAAGTGACAAACTTGGTGAAATGTGACTATATGAATGAATGAGAGTGAATTTGTTCCTATCTCCGTAAGGAAGCGAGCTAGAGCTCTGAAACTGTGGATATCGCACTTTCATGAAAACACGCTTCTTTGAGCTTTTAAGCTCAGAACTTGAATCTGTGCGTTATCTAGCCTGAAGTCCTTCAGATCACTGTGCAATGCATATATGGCATCGATTGGTCCAATGTACATGTATGGCATTTGCAAGTGAATATGAGCTTCTGAAGTGAAAATATGCACTTTTGAAAACTTGTTTTTTTCATTCTGCATGTCAAAACATTTCATTCTGCGTATTACTAAGTGGAAACTGACAAACATAGGTGAAATGTCACTATATGAATGAATAGATTGAATTTGTTCCTATCTCCGTAAGGAAGCGAGCTAGAGCTCTGAAACAGTGGCTATACGCACTTTCATGAAAACACGATTCTTTGAGCTTTTAAGCTCAGAACTTGAATCTGTGCGTGTATCTAGCCTGGGAAGTCTTTCAGATCACTTTTCAAAAGCATATATGGAATCTATTGCTCCATTGTGCATGTTTGGGCATTTGCAAGTGAATATGAGCTTCTGATGTTAAAATATGCACTTTTTAAAACTTATTTTTTTCATTCTGCATGTCAAAACAATTCATTCTGTGTATAATAAGTGGGAAAGTGACAAACATGAGTGAAATGTGACTATATGACAGAATGAGATGAATTGTTCTTATCTCCGTTAGGAAGCGAGCTAGAGCTCTGGAAACTGTGGATATCGCACTTTCATGAAAACACGCTTCTTTGAGCTTTTAAGCTCAGAACAACAATCTGTTCATGTATCTTGCCTGGGAAGTCCTTCAGATCACTGTGCAATGCATATAAAGCATCGATTGGTCCAATGTACATGTATGGCCATTTGCAAGTGAATATGAGCTTCTGAAGTGAAGATATGCACTTTTTAAAAATTGCTTTTTTTCGTTCTGCTTGTCAAAACTTTTCATTCTGTGTATAATTCATACGGAATGTGACAAACTTAGTGAAATGTGACTATATGAATGAATGAGAGTGAATTTGTTCCTATTTCGATAGAAGCGAGCTAGAGCTCTGAAACTGTGGCTATCTGCACTTTATGAAAACACGCTTCTTTGAGCTTTTAAACTCAGAACTTGAATCTGTGCATGTATCTAGCCTGGGAAGTCCTTCAGATCACTGTACAATGCATATATGGCATCGATTGGTCCAATGTACATGTTGGCCATTTGCAAGTGAATATGAGCTTCTGAAGTGAAAATATGCACTTTTTGAAAACTGTTTTTTCATTCTGCATGTCAAAACATTTCATTCTATTACTAAGTGGAACTGACAAACATAGTGAAATGTACTATTTGACGAATAGATTGAATTTGTTCCTATCTCTAGAAGGCTAGAGCTCTGAAACTGTGGCTATCGCCTTTCATGAGAACACGCTTCTTTGAGCTTTAAGCTCAGAACTTGATTCTGTGCATGTATCTAGCCTGGGAAGTCTTCAGATCTTTCAAATGCATATATGGTATCTATTGCTCCATTGTGCATGTTTGGCATTTGCAAGTGAATATGAGCTTCTGATGTTAAAATATGCACTTTTAAAACTTTTTTTTCATTCTGCATAGCAAAACAATTCATTCTGTGTATAAGAGTGGAAATGACAAACATGAGTGAAATGTGACTATATGACAGAATGAGTAGATTTGTTCTTATTCCGTTAGACAGCTAGAGCTCTGAAACTGTGGATATACTGACTTTCATGAAAACACGCTTCTTTGAGCTTTTAGCTCAGAACAAAAATTTCTTCATGTATCTTGCCTGGAAGTCTTCAAATCCTGTGAAATGCATATATGCCTATTGGTCCAATGTACATGTATGGCCATTTGCAAGTGAATATGAGCTTCTAAGTGAAGATATGACTTTATTTAAATTGCTTTTTTGTCTGCTTGTCAAAACTTTTCATTCGTGTATAATCATACGGAATGGACAAACTTTAGTGAAATTGACTATATGAATGAATGAAGTGAATTGTTCCTATCTCCTAGAGCGAGCTAGAGCTCTGAAACTGTGAATATACGACTTTCAGAAAACACGCTTCTTTGAGCTTTAAATAGAACTTGAATTGTCTGTTATCTGCCTGGAAAGTCCTTCAGATCTCACTGTGCAATGCATATATGCAATTGGTCCAATGTACATGTATGGCCATTTGCAAGTGAATATGAGCTTCTGAAGTGAAATATGCACTTTTAAAAAATCTTTTTACTTCTGCTTGTCAAACTTTTCATCTGTGATAATTCACTCTGGAAGTGACAAACGTTGAAATGTGACTATATGACTGAATATAGAATTTGTTCCTATCTCCGTAAGGAAGCAGCTAGAGCTCTGAAACTGTGGCTTGCAGGATCTTCTCATGAAAACCTTTTTGAGCTTTTAACTCAGAACTTGAATCTGTAACATTATCTAGCCTGGGAAGTCCTTCAGATCACTGTGATGCAAATATGGCTATCATTGTCCATGTGCATTTGTGCCATTTGCAAGTGAATATGAGCTTCTGATGAAAATATGCTGTTTTTAAAATTTTTTTTTTCATTCTGCATGTCAAACAATTCATTCTGTGTTAACTAAGGGGAAGGACAAACATGGTGAAATGTGACTATATGATTGAAAAGATTATTGTTCTATCTCCGTAAGAAGGAGCTAGAAACTGAAAACTGTGGATATGCACTTTCTGAAAAAGTTTTCTTTCCTAAGCTCAGACTTGAATCTGTGTTATCTAGCCTGGAAATCTTCAGTACTTTCTGCATATTGATCTGTGTATATGTGAATTTGTCATTTGCAATAGAATGTATTCTGAAGTGAATATGACTTTTTAAATATGTTTTTATTTTTATCCATGCAAACAATTCATTCTGTGTATAACTAATGGAAGAAACAGTGAAAACATTGAGTGAAATGTGCTATTGATGCAGAGTTGAATTGTTCCTATTCGAAAAGCTCTAGACTTGAAACTTGCTGTTCGCTTTCTGAAACTCATCTTATGAGTCAATACTTAGCCATTTGAATGTATACTTTAATAAGAATCCTTCAAATCTTTTTCATGCAAATTTATCTGGTCAATTGAAACAGTAATGGCATTAGAATGAATAAGTGTTCTATCGTGAATAGCAACTTTGAAACTTGCTATTTTTTCATTGCTGTCAAACATTTATTCTGTATATAACTGGAATCTGACTAAACATGTTGTAAATGTGCATTATGATATTCAATGAATTGAATTTGTTCAATCTCATTTAAAACAGTTGTTTCTTGAAACTGATTTCATCTTTCATGAAGGCAGCTTCTTTAGTTAAGCTCAGAACTTGAGATTGATTGTATCTACCTGGAAGTCTTCAGACTCTGCAAAGCTTATGGTATCGATTTCATGAACATTTGGCTTTGCAAGTGAATATTGCTTGATTGAATTCACTTTTAAAACTTTTTTTTTCATTCTGCATGTCAAAATATTCATTCTGTGTAATAATAGTGGAAGTGAAAACATTTTTGAAATTGTTATTTTTATGATGAAAATATTTGTTCTATCTCAGGAAATGCAACTAGAGCTCTGAAACTGTGATATCACTTTCATGAACCACGTATTGAGCATTTAAGCTCAGAACTTGAATCTTGCTGTTCTAAGCACGAATCTGTCAGATATCAACTGCATATCTGCATCGATTGGCCAATGCTCATGTTGGCCCAAATTTGCAGTGAATATACTTACTGAATGAAGAAATGACTTTTTAAAATTTTTTTCATCTTTCAAAAATTATTCTTTTTCATAATTACAAGTGAAATTGCAAAATGATAAATATGTACTAATGACTGAATGAGAATGTTATTCCTATCTCTGAAGCAGCTAGAGCTCTGAAACTGTGGCTATCGACTTTCTGAAAGCTACTTTTGAGCGTTTAGGCTCAGAACTTGAATCTCTGTTGCTGTATCTTGCCTAGGGAAGTCTTCAGATCACTTGCAAGCATATATGGATCGATTGGTCCAATGTGCATGTAATTGCATTTGCAAGTGAATATGAACTTCTGAATGTAAAGATAATGCACTTTTAAAGTAATTGACTTGCTTAGATTCATGTATTCAACTTTTTCATTCTGAATTGACTTCATTAACTACTGGGATATGCAAACTGTGAAATGTGACTATATGACTGAATGATGTCAATTGTTCATCTCCATTAGAAGTGATATGAGCTCTGAATGTGAATATGACTTTCATGAAAACACGCTTCTTTGAGCTTTTAAGCTCAGAACTTAAATCTGTGTGATAATCTAGCTGAAAGTCTTCAAGACTATGAAATGTCTATATGGAATACTGATTGTCCCATGTCATTTGGCCATTTGAAGCTCGAATATGAGCTTGAATGTATGAAAATATGCACTTTTATAGCTAAACTTGTTTTGATTAGCTGTTTAGATCACTGTAAAACTTATTATTTCATTCTCTGTGCAATTCATTTACTAATGAAAGTGTTGAGTAAATTGACTTAAAACATTTTTTAGTTCGAGCAAACTTGAACTAATATGAATGAAACATGAGAATGTGATATGCTGTGATTTCCTATTCTCAGTAAGGAAGCAGTAGAGCTCTGAAACTGTGGTATACGCACTTTCATGAAAACAGCTTCTTTGAGCTTTTAAGCTCAGAACTTGAATCTGTGCGTGATATCTAGCTCTGGAAGTCTTTCAGATCACTTGCAAGCATATATGGATCTATTGTCCATATGTGCATGTTGGCCATTTGCAAGTGAATATGAGCTTCTGAGTAAAATATGCACTTTTTAAAACTTGTTTTTTTCATTCTGCATGCAAAACATTCATTCTGTGATATAAGGGGGAAGTGACAAACATGAGTGAAATGTACTATATGAATGAATGAGATTGAATTTGTTCCTTCTCCGTAGAAAGCGACTAGAGCTCTGAAACTGTGGTATATCGCACTTTCATGAAAACACGCTTCTTTGAGCTTTAAGCTCAGAACTTGAATCTGCTGTATCTAGCCTGGGAAGTCTTTCAGATCACTGTCAAGCATATATGTGTATCTATTGTCAATGTCATGTTGGCCATTTGCAAGTGAATATGAGCTTCTGAGTAAAATATGCACTTTTTAAAAACTTATTTTTTCATTCTGCATGTCAAAACTTTCATTCTGTGTACTATTCTAAGTAAATGACAACTTAGTGAAATGTGACTATAGAAGTAGAATGGAATTGTTCATATCTCCGAAGGAAGCTAGCAGACTCGAAACGTGTATTGACTTTGAATGAAAACACTTCTTTGAGCTTTTTTGCTTCAGAACTAACTTATTCTGTTATCTAGCCTGGAAGTCCTTCAGATCACTTGCAATGCATATATGCATCGATTGGTCAATGTACATGTTTGCCATTCCAAGTGAATATGAGCTCTGAAATGAGCTATGCACTTTTGAAAACTTTTTTTGCATTCTGCATGTCAAAACATTTCATTCTGTGATATCTAGTGGAACTTTGAACTAAACATAAGTAATTGTCCATATGTGACTATAGTGAATAAATGAGATTGAATTTTAATTCTTCATCTCATTCCAATTATTCTGTGTATAGCTGGAAGCAAACTGGAAACTGTGAGCATATGAACTTTTCTATCTTAAGACGCTTGAGCTTTAAGCTCAGAACTTGTATCTGCCGTGTATCAGCCTGAAGTCTTTCGATCACTTTTCAAAGCAATATGTATCTTTGCTCCATTGAGTCATGTTAGCCATTTGCAATGAATATGAGCTTCTGATGTTAAAATATGCACTTTTGAAAATTAGTTTTTCATTCATCATGCAAACAATTTCATTCTGTTTTAAGTTAGTGGAAAACTTATCTATAGTAAATGTGACTATATGACGAATGAAATTGAATTGTCTATCTCGTAAAGATGCAGAGCTTCTAAACTCGGGTATATGACAGCTTTCATGAACACGCTTTTTGAGCTTTTAAGCTCAAACAACTTCTGTTAGTATCAGCTCGAAGTCTTCGAATCACTGTACAATGCATAATTGTCATCATTGTCAATGTACATTATGGCATTTGCAAGTGAATATGAGCTTGGAGTGAAATATGACTTTATTTAAAATTGCTTTTTTCATTCTGCATGTCAAAACTTTTCATTCTGTGTATAATACATGGAAAGTGACAAACTAGTGAAATGTGACTATATGAATGAATGAGAGTGAATTGTTCCTATCTCCGTAAGGAAGCGAGCTAGAGCTCTGAAACTGTGGATATCGCACTTTCATGAAAACACGCTTCTTTGAGCTTTTAAGCTCAGAACTTGAATCTGTGCGTGTATCTAGCCTGGAAGTCCTTCAGATCACTGTCAATGCATATATGGCATCGATTGGTCCAATGTACATTATGGCCATTTGCAAGTGAATATGAGCTTCTAGTGAAATATACTTTTGAAAACTTTTTTTCATTCTGCATGTCAAACTTTCATTCTGTGTATAACTAAGTTGAACGCAAACTAGTGAAATGTGACTTATACTAATGAGTTAATTTTTCTAATCCGTAGAGCAGCTAGACTCTGAAACTGTGTTCCACTTTCATGCACCTTCTTTGAGCTTTGCTCAGAACTTGAATCTGTCGTGTATCTAGCCTGGAAGTCTTTCAGATCCTTCAAGCATATATGTATCTATTGTCCATTGTCATTTTGGCCATTTGCAAGTGAATATGAGCTTCTATGAAATATCACTTTTTAAAACTTATTTTTTTCATTCTGCATGTCAAAACTTTTCATTCTGTGTATAATTCATACGGAATGTGACAACTTGAGTGAAATGTGACTATATGAATGAATAAGTGAATTGTTCCTATCTCCTAGAGCGAGCTAGACTCTGAAACTGTGGCTATCGCACTTTCATGAAAACACGCTTCTTTGAGCTTTTAAGCTCAGAACTTGAATCTGTGCGTGTATCTAGCCTGGGAAGTCTTTCAGATCACTTGCAAAGCATATATGGTATCTATTGTCCATTGTGCATTTTGGCCATTTGCAAGTGAATATGGCTTCTGATGTTAAAATATGCACTTTTTAAAACTTTTTTTTTCATTCTGCATTCAAAACTTTTCATTCTGTATATAATTCAGTGGGAAAGTGACAAACTGTGAAATGTGACTATATGATGAATGAGATGAATTGTTCTATCTCCTAGGAAGCGAGCTAGAGCTCTGAAACTGTGGTATACGCACTTTCATGAAAACACGCTTCTTTGAGCTTTTAAGCTCAGAACTTGAATCTGTGCTGTATCTAGCCTGGAAGTCTTTCAGATCACTGTGCAAAGCATATATGGTATCAATTGCTCCATTGTGCATGTTTGGCCATTTGCAAGTGAATATGAGCTTCTGAAGTGAAAATATGCACTTTTTAAAACTTTTTTTTTCATTCTGCATGTCAAAACTTTCATTCTGTGTATACTAAGTGGGAAATGACAAACATAGTGAAATGTGACTATATGATGAATGAGATTGAATTTGTTCCTATCTCCGTAGAAGCGAGCTAGAGCTCTGAAACTGTGGCTATCGCACTTTCATGAAAACAGCTTCTTTGAGCTTTTAAGCTCAGAACTTGAATCTGTCGTGTATCTAGCCTGGAAGTCCTTCAGATCACTGTCAATGCATATATGGCATCATTGGTCCAATTGTCATGTTGGCCATTTGCAAGTGAATATGAGCTTCTGATGAAAAATATGCACTTTTTAAAACTTTTTTTTTCATTCTGCATGTCAAAACAATTTCATTCTGTGTATAACTAAGTGGAAATGACAAACATAGTGAAATGTGACTATATGAATGAATGAGTGAATTTTTCCTATCTCCGTAGAAGCGAGCTAGAGCTCTGAAACTGTGGTATCGCACTTTCATGAAAACAGCTTCTTTGAGCTTTTAAGCTCAGAACTTAATCTGTGTCATGTATCTGCCTGGGAAGTCCTTCAGATCACTGTGCAATGCATATATGGCATCGATTGGTCAATGTCATGTATGGCCATTTGCAAGTGAATATGAGCTTCTGAGTGAAATATGCACTTTTTAAAATTGTTTTTTCTTCTGCATGTCAAAACTTTTCATTCTGTGTATAACTATGGGAATGACAAACATAGTGAAATGTGACTATATGAATGAATGAGAGTGAATTTGTTCCTATCTCCGTAAGGAAGCGAGCTAGAGCTCTGAAACTGTGGTATCGCACTTTCATGAAAACACGCTTCTTTGAGCTTTTAAGCTCAGAACTTGAATCTGTGCGTGTATCTAGCCTGGAAGTCCTTCAGATCACTTGCAAATGCATATATGATCAATTGCTCCATTGTGCATGTTTGGCCATTTACAGAGTAGTATATGAGCTTCTGAAGTGAAAATATGCACTTTTTGAAAACATTTTTTTTTCATTCTGCATGTCAAAACATTTCATTCTGTGTATTACTAAATTAGAAACCCCAATAAACATGGTGAAATGTCACTATATGAATGAATGAGATTAGTTGTTCCTATCTCGTAAGGAAGCGAGCTAGAGCTCTGAAACTGTGGCTATCGCACTTTCATGAAAACATGCTTCTTTGAGCTTTTTAAGCTCAGAACTTGATTCTGTCGTGCTTTATCTAGCCTAAATCCTTCAGATCTTTTCAATGCATATATATAATTATCTATTGCTCCATTGTGTGCATGTTTGGCCATTTACAAGTGAATATGAGCTTCTGATGATAAAATATGCACTTTTTTGAAAACTGTTTTTTTTCATTCTGCATGTCAAAACATTTCATTCTGTGTATAACTAAATTAGGAAAGTGACAAATGTGGTGAAATGTGACTATATATGACAGATATGAGTTGAATTTATTTCTTATCTCCGTTAGGAGGCGAGCTAGAGCTCTGAAACTGTGGATATCTGGCGCTTTCATGGCTCGCTTCTTTGAGCTTTTTAAACTCAGAACTTGAATCTGTTCATGTATCTTTGCCTGGGAGTCCTTCAGATCACTGTGCAATGCATATATGGCATCAATTGGTCCATGTGCATGTATGGCCATTTGCAAGTGAATATGAGCTTCTGATGTTAAAATATACGCATTTTTAAAAATTTTTTTTTTCATTCTGCTTGTCAAAACAATTTTCATTCTGTGCTATATAATTCATACGGAATGTGACAAACTTAAGGTGAAATGTGACTATATGGACTGAATGAGATTAATTTTGTTCCTATCTCCGTAAGAAGCGAAGCTAAACTCTGAAACTGTGGATATCGCACTTTCATGAAAACACGCTTCTTTGAGCTTTTAAGCTCAGAACTTGAATCTGTGCGTGTATCTAGCCTGGGAAGTCCTTCAGATCACTGTGCAATGCATATATGGCATCGATTGGTCCAATGTACATGTATGGCCATTTGCAAGTGAATATGAGCTTCTGAAGGAAAATATGCACTTTTTGAAAACTTGTTTTTTTTTCATTCTGCAGGTCAAAACATTTTCATTCTGTGTATACTAAGTGGGAAACTGACAAACATGAGGTGAAATGTGAATATATGAATAGATAAGATTGAATTTATTCCTATCTCCGTAAAGCGAAGCTAGCAGCTCTGAAACTGTGGCTCACGCACTTTCATGAAAAACACGCTTCTTTGAGCTTTTAAGCTCAGAACTTGATTCTGTGCGTGTATCTAGCCTGGGAAGTCTTTCAGATCACTTTTCAAAGCATATATAGGTATCTATTGTCCATTTTGCATGTTTGGGCATTTGCAAGTGAATATGAGCTTCTAGTGTTAAAATATGCACTTTTTAAAACTTATTTTTTTTCTGCATGTCAAAACAATCATTCTGTGTATAATTCAAAACAAACATGAGTGAAATGTGACTATATGACAGAATGAGAGTGAATTTGTTCCTATCTCCAGTAGGAAGCCAGGCTAGAGCTCTGAAACTGTGGATATAATGCTTTCATGAAAACCGACTTTGAGCTTTTAAGCTCAGAACAAATCTGTTCATGTATATCTTGCCTGGGAAGTCCTTCAAATCACTGTGAAATGCATATATGGCATCGATTGGTCCAATGTACATGTTTGGCCATTTGAAAATATGGCTTCTGAAGTGAAGATATGCACTTTATTTAAAATTGTTTTTTTTTCACTCTTCAAAACTTTTCATTCTGTGTATAATTCATTAATGTGACAAACTTGGAGTGAAATGTGACTATATGAATGAATGAGAGTGAATTTGTTCCTATCTCCGGGAAGCGAAGCTAGAGCTCTGAAACTGTGGATATCACGCACTTTCATGAAATGCTTCTTTTGAGCTTTTAAGCTCAGAACTTGAATCTGTGCGTGTATCTAGCCTGGGAAGTCCTTCAGATCACTGTGCAATGCATATATGGCATCGATTGGTCCAATGTACATGTATGGCTATTTTGCAAGTGAATATGAGCTGAAGTGAATATGCACTTTTTAAAAAATGCTTTTTTTTTCGTTCTGCTTGTCAAAACTTTTCATTCTGTGTTTAATTCATACGGAATGTCACAAACTTGTGTGAAATGTGACTATATGACTTGAATGAGAGTGAATTTGTTCCTATCTCCGTGAGAAGCGAGCTAGAGCTCTGAAACTTCCTGGCTATCAGCACTTTCATAGAAAACACGCTTCTTTGAGCTTTTAAGCTCAGAACTTGAATCTGTGCGTGTATCTAGCCTGGGAAGTCTTTGAGATCACTGTGCAAAATGCATATGGTATCAATTGCTCCATTGTGCATCTTTGGCCATTTGCAAGTGAATATGAGCTTCTGATGTTAAAATATGCACTTTTTTAAAAACTTATTTTTTTTTCATTCTGCATGTCAAAACAATTCATTCTGTGTGTAACTAAATTGGAAAGTGACAAACATGAGTGAAATGTGACTATATGAATGAATGAGATTGAATTTGTTTCTTATCTCCGTTGAAGCCAGCTAGAGCTCAGAAACTGTGGATATACGCACTTTCATGAAAACACGCTTCTTTGAGCTTTTTAAGCTCAGAACTTGAATCTGTGCGTGTATCTAGCCTGGGAAGTCCTTCAGATCACTGTGCAATGCATATATGGCATCGGGACAGTCCAATGTACATGTATGGCCATTTGCAAGTGAATATGAGCTTCTGAAGTGAAAAATATGCACTTTTTGAAAAACTTGTTTTTTTTTTTTCATTCTGCATGTCAAAACATTTCATTCTGTGTATAACTAAGTGGAAACTGACAAAACATGAGTGAAATGTGACTATATGACTGAATGAGATTGAATTTATTCCTATCTCCGTAAGGAAGCGAGCTAGACTCTGAAACTGTGGCTATCGCGCACTTTCATGAAAAACGCTTTCTTTGAGCTTTTATGCTCAGAACTTGAATCTGTGGATGTATCTACGCCTGGGAAGTCTTTTCAGATCACTTTTGCAATGCATATATGGCATCTATTGGTCCATTGTGCATGTTTGGCCATTTGCAAGTGAATATGAGGCTTCTGATGTTAAAATATGCATTTTTTGAAAACTTATTTTTTTTCATTCTGCATGTCAAAACATTTTCATTCTGTGTATAATTCATCCGAATGTGACAAACTTGAGTGAAATGTGACTATATGAATGAATGAGATTGAATTTGTTCCTATCTCCGTAAGGAAGCGAGCTAGAGCTCTGAAACTGTGGCTATCGCACTTTCATGAAAAACAAGCTTCTTTGAGCTTTTAAGCTCAGAACTTGAATCTGTGCGTGTATCTAGCCTGGGGAAGTCTTTCAGATCACTGTGCAAAACATATATGGTATCTATTGCTCCATTGTGCATGTTTGGCCATTTGCAAGTGAATATGAGCTTCTGATGTTAAAATATGCACTTTTTTTAAAACTTGTTTTTTTTTTCATTCTGCATGTCAAAACATTTCATTCTGTATATAATTAAGTGGAAACTGACAAACATGAGTGAAATGTGACTATATGACTGAATGAGATTGAATTTGTTCCTATCTCCGTGGGGAAGCGAGCTAGAGCTCTGAAACTGTGGATAAACGCACTTTCATGAAAAACACTTCTTTGAGCTTTTAAGCTCAGAACTTGAATCTGTGCTTGTATCTTGCCTGGGAAGTCCTTCAGATCACTGTGCAATGCATATATGGCATCGATTGGTCCAATGTACATGTATGGCCATTTGCAAGTGAATATGAGCTTCTGAAGTGAAAATATGCACTTTTTAAAAAATTGCTTTTTTTTTCATTCTGCTTGTCAAAACATTTCATTCTGTGTATAATTCAGTGGGGATAACACAAACTTGAGTGAAATGTGACTATATGACTGAATGAGATTGAATTTGTTCCTATCTCCGTAAGGAAGCGAGCTAGAGCTCTGAAACTTTGGCTATGCGCACTTTCATGAAAACACGCTTCGTTGAGCTTTTAAGCTCAGAACTTGAATCTGTGCGTGTATCTAGCCTGGGAAGTCTTTCAGATCACTGTGCAAAGCATATATGGCATCAATTGGTCCAATGTACATGTATGGCCATTTGCAAGTGAATATGAGCTTCTGAAGTGAAAATATGCACTTTTTGAAAACTTGTTTTTCATTCTGCATGTCAAAACATTTCATTCTGTGTATAACTAAGTGGGAAACTGACAAACATGAGTGAAATGTCACTATATGAATGAATGAGATTGAATTTGTTCCTATCTCCGTAAGGAAGCCGAGCTAGAGCTCTGAAACTGTGGCTATCGCACTTTCATGAAAACACGCTTCTTTGAGCTTTTAAGCTCAGAACTTGAATCTGTCGTTATCTAGCCTGGGAAGTCCTTCAGATCACTGTGCAATGCATATATGCCATCGATTGGTCCAATGTACATGTATGGCCATTTACAAGTGAATATGAGCTTCTGAAGTGAAAATATGCACTTTTTAAAAAATTATTTTTTTTCGTTCTGCTTGTCAAAACAATTCATTCTGTGTATAATTCATGGGAATGTGACAAACTTGAGTGAAATGTGACTATATGACTGAATGAGAGTGAATTTGTTCCTATCTCCGTAAGGAGGCGAGCTAGAGCTCTGAAACTGTGGCTATCGCACTTTCATGAAAACACGCTTCTTTGAGCTTTTAAGCTCAGAACTTGAATCTGTGCGTGTATCTAGCCTGGGAAGTCCTTCAGATCACTGTGCAATGCATATATGGTATCAATTGGTCCAATGTACATGTTTGGCCATTTGCAAGTGAATATGAGCTTCTGAAGTGAAAATATGCTGTTTTTTAAAAACTTGTTTTTTTATTCTGCATGTCAAAACAATTCATTCTGTGTATAACTAAGTGGGAAAGTGACAAACATGAGTGAAATGTGACTATATGACTGAATGAGATTGAATTTGTTCCTATCTCCGTTAGGAAGCAAGCTAGAGCTCTGAAACTGTGGATATACGCACTTTCATGAAAACACGCTTCTTTGAGCTTTTAAGCTCAGAACTTGAATCTGTGCGTGTATCTAGCCTGGGAAGTCCTTCAGATCACTTTGCAATGCATATATATAGTATCGGTTGTCCAATGTACATGTATGGCCATTTGCAAGTGAATATGAGCTTCTGATGTGAAAATATGCACTTTTTTTGAAACTTGTTTTTTTTTTCATTCTGCATGTCAAAACATTTCATTCTGTGGATAATACTAAGTGGGAAACTGACAAACATGAGTGAAATGTGACTATATGACTGAATGAGATTGAATTTGTTCCTATCTCCGTAAGGAAGCGAGCTAGAGCTCTGAAACTGTGGCTATTACGCACTTTCATGAAAAAACACGCTTTTTTTGAGCTTTTAAGCTCAGAACAACAATCTGTTCATGTATCTTGCCTGGGAAGTCCTTCAGATCACTGTGCAATGCATATATGGCATCGATTAGTCCAATGTACATGTATGGCCATTTGCAAAGTGAATATGAGCTTTGAAGTGAAAATATGCACTTTTTAAAAAATTGCTTTTTTTTTTCTGCTTGTCAAAACTTTTCATTCTGTGTATAATTCATCCGGAATGTGACAAACTTGAATGAAATGTGACTATATGAATGAATGAGATTGAATTTGTTCCTATCTCCGTAGGAAGCGAGCTAGGGCTCTGAAACTGTGGATATCGTTTCATGAAAAACACGCTTCTTTGAGCTTTTAAGCTCAGAACTTGAATCTGTGCGTGTATCTAGCCTGGGAAGTCCTTCAGATCACTGTGCAATGCATATATGGCATCGATTGGTCCAATGTACATGTATGGCCATTTGCAAGTGAATATGAGCTTCTGAAGTGAAAATATGCACTTTTTTTTTTTTTTTCATTCTGCATGTCAAAACATTTCATTCTGCGTATTACTAAGTGGGAAACTGACAAACATGAGTGAAATGTCACTATATGAATGAATGAGATTGAATTTGTTCCTATCTCCGTAAAGGAAGCGAGCTAGAGCTCTGAAACTGTGGCTATCACGCTTTTCATGAAAACACGCTTCTTTGAGCTTTTAAGCTCAGAACTTGAATCTGTCGTATATCTAGCCTGGGAAGTCCTTCAGATCACTGTGCAATGCATATATGGCATCGATTGGTCCAATGTACATGTTTGGCCATTTGCAAGTGAATATGAGCTTCTGAAGTTAAAATATGCACTTTTTTAAAAACTTGTTTTTTTCATTCTGCATGTCAAAACATTTCATTCTGTGTATAACTAAGTGGAAACTGACAAAACATGAGTGAAATGTGACTATATGACAGAATGAGATTGAATTTGTTCCTTCTCCGTAGGAAGCGAGCTAGAGCTCTGAAACTGTGGATATCTAGCACTTTCATGAAAACACGCTTCTTTGAGCTTTTAAGCTCAGAACTTGAATCTGTGCTTGTATCTAGCCTGGGAAGTCCTTCAGATCACTGTGCAATGCATATATGGTATCAATTGCTCCATTGTTGCATGTTTGGCCATTTGCAAGTGAATATGAGCTTCTGATGTTAAAATATGCTGTTTTTTAAAAAACTTGTTTTTTTTCATTCTGCATGTCAAAAACAATTCATTCTGTGTATAACTAAGTGGGGAAACTGACAAACATGAGTGAAATGTGACTATATGACTGAATGAGATTGAATTGTTCCTATCTCCGTTAGGAAGCGAGCTAAAGCTCTGAAACTGTGGATATACGCACTTTCATGAAAAACACGCTTTTTGAGCTTTTAAGCTCAGAACTTGAATCTGTGCGTGTATCTAGCCTGGGAAGTCCTTCAGATCACTGTGCAATGCATATATGGCATCGATTGGTCCAATGTACATGTATGGCCATTTGCAAGTGAATATGAGCTTCTGAAGTGAAGATATGCACTTTTTTAAAAACTTGTTTTTTTTTTCATTCTGCTTGTCAAAACTTTTCATTCTGTGTATAATTCATACGGAATGTGACAAACTTATTGTGAAATGTGACTTGAGTGAAATGTTTGTTCCTATAAGAATGAATGAAACTGTGCTATTTGTTCCTATCTTTTTAAGCTCAGAACTTGAATCTGTGCGTGTATCTAGCCTGAAGTAGAGATCTGAAACTGTGGTCCATGTACGGCCATTTTTCATGAAAATATGCACTTTTTTTGAAAACTTTTTTTTTTCATTCTGCATCAAAACAATACATTCTGAAACTGGGAAAGTGACAAACTTGAGTGATCTATATGCCTGAGAGTGAATTTGTTCAGATCTCCGTTAGGAAATAGCATGAAATGTGGATATCACTTGCATGAAAACACGCATTTTGCATTTAAGCTCAGAACTTGAATCTGCGTATTTGCAAGTCCTTCAATCACTGTGCAATGCATATATGGCATGTTGGTCCAAAATATTTGCAAGTGAATTTTTTGAAAAATGCTTTTTGAAAAATTTTTTTTTTTCATTCTGCATGTCAAAAACATTTCATTCTGTGTATAACTAAGTGGGAAACTGACAAACATGAGTGAAATGTGACTATATGACTGAATGAGATTGAATTTGTTCCTATCTCCGTAAGAAAGCGAGCTAGAGCTCTGAAACTGTGGCTATACGACTTTCATGAAAACACTTCTTTGAGCTTTTAAGCTCAGAACTTGAATCTGTGCGTGTATCTAGCCTGGGAAGTCCTTCAGATCACTGTTCAAAACATATATGGTATCTATTGGTCCATTGTGCATGTTTGGCCATTTGCAAGTGAATATGAGCTTCTGATGTGAAAATATGCACTTTTTTTGAAAACTTGTTTTTTTTCATTCTGCATGTCAAAACAATTCATTCTGTGTATAACTAAGTGGGAAACTGACAAACATCAGTGAAATGTGACTATATGACTGAATGAGATTGAATTTGTTCCTATCTCCGTAAGGAAGCGAGCTAGAGCTCTGAAACTGTGGATATACTCACTTTCATGAAAACACGCTTCTTTGAGCTTTTAAGCTCAGAACTTGAATCTGTTCATGTATCTTGCCTGGGAAGTCCTTCAGATCACTGTGCAATGCATATATGGCATCTATTGGTCCAATGTACATGTATATGGCCATTTGCAAGTGAATATGAGCTTCTGATGTGAAAATATGCACTTTTTAAAAATTGCTTTTTTTTTTCATTCTGCATGTCAAAACAATTCATTCTGTGTATAACTAATGAATGGAAAACTGACAAACATGAGTGAAATGTGACTATATGACTGAATGAGATTGAATTTGTTCTATCTCCACAGAATAGAAGCTGATGTTTGGGCATAGAATATGCTCTGATGAAAATATGCACTTTTTTAAAACTATCATGTAAGTAAAACAAACATCTTCAAACATGAGATGCTGTGAATATGACAGAATGAGAGTGAATTTGTTCACCTTTTCAAGCTATTGAGCGTTTTTGGCATTTATGTTTTTGGCATTTGCAAGTGAATATGTTCTGGAGAACTTCTGCAAAAACATTTTTTCTGTGTATTAATAAATGGGAAACCGACAAACATGAGGTCAAATGTGACAATGAGATTGAATATCTAGCCTGGGAAGTCCTTCAGATCACTGTGCAATGCATATATGGCATCGATTGGTCCAAAAAACTAATTTTTTTTTCATTCTGCATGTCAAAAAATATTCTGTGTGGTTCATGTATGGCCATTTGCAAGTGAATATGATGAAAACCGCTTTTGAGCTTCTGAAGTGAAGAATATATGGCTTTTTTTAAAAATTGCTTTTTTTTTTTTAAAAAATTCTGCTTTGTCAAAAACTTTTCATTCTGTGTATAATTCATACGGAATGTGACAAACTTGGAGTGAAATGTGACTATATGAATGAATGAGATTGAATTTGTTCCTATCTCCGTAAGGAAGCGAGCTAGAGCTCTGAAACTGTGGCTATACGCACTTTCATGAAAACACGCTTCTTTGAGCTTTTAAGCTCAGAACTTGAATCTGTGCGTGTATCTAGCCTGGGAAGTCCTTCAGATCACTGTGCAATGCATATATGGTATCTATTGCTCCATTGTGCATGTTTGGGCATTTGCAAGTGAATATGAGCTTCTGATGTTAAAATATGCACTTTTTTAAAACTTATTTTTTTTTCATTCTGCATGTCAAAACAATTCATTCTGTGTATAAGTAAGTGGGAAAGTGACAAACATGAGTGAAATGTGACTATATGACAGAATGAGAGTGAATTTGTTCTTATCTCCGTTAGGAAGCGAGCTAGAGCTCTGAAACTGTGGATATACGCACTTTCATGAAAAACACGCTTTTTGAGCTTTTAAGCTCAGAACTTGAATCTGTGCGTGTATCTTGCCTGGGAAGTCCTTCAGATCACTGTGCAATGCATATATGGCATCGATTGGTCCAATGTACATGTATGGCCATTTGCAAGTGAATATGAGCTTCTGAAGTGAAGATATGCACTTTTTTAAAAAATTGCTTTTTTTTCGTTCTGCTTGTCAAAACTTTTCATTCTGTGTATAATTCATATGGAATGTGACAAACTTGAGTGAAATGTGACTATATGAATGAATGAGAGTGAATTTGTTCCTATCTCCGTAAGGAAGCGGCTAGAGCTCTGAAACTGTGGCTATCGCACTTTCATGAAAACACGCTTCTTTGAGCTTTTAAGCTCAGAACTTGAATCTGTGCGTGTATCTAGCCTGGGAAGTCCTTCAGATCACTGTGCAATGCATATATGGTATCTATTGCTCCATTGTGCATGTTTGGGCATTTGCAAGTGAATATGAGCTTCTGATGTTAAAATATGCACTTTTTAAAAACTTTTTTTTTTTCATTCTGCATGTCAAAACAATTCATTCTGTGTATAACTAAGTGGGAAAGTGACAAACATGAGTGAAATGTGACTATATGACTGAATGAGATTGAAATTGTTCCTATCTCCGTTAGGAAGCCAGCTAGAGCTCTGAAACTGTGGATATCGCGCACTTTCATGAAAACACGCTTCTTTGAGCTTTTAAGCTCAGAACTTGAATCTGTGCGTGTATCTAGCCTGGGAAGTCCTTCAGATCACTGTGCAATGCATATATGGCATCGATTGGTCCAATGTACATGTATGGCCATTTGCAAGTGAATATGAGCTTCTGAAGTGAAAATATGCACTTTTTGAAAACTTGTTTTTTTTTTCATTCTGCATGTCAAAACATTTCATTCTGCGTATTACTAAGTGGGAAACTGACAAACATGAGTGAAATGTGACTATATGAATGAATGAGATTGAATTTGTTCCTATCTCCGTAAGGAAGCGAGCTAGAGCTCTGAAACTGTGGCTATACGCACTTTCATGAAAACACGCTTCTTTGAGCTTTTAAGCTCAGAACTTGAATCTGTGCGTGTATCTAGCCTGGGAAGTCTTTCAGATCACTTTTCAAAGCATATATGGTATCTATTGCTCCATTGTGCATGTTTGGGCATTTGCAAGTGAATATGAGCTTCTGATGTTAAAATATGCACTTTTTTAAAAACTTATTTTTTTTCATTCTGCATGTCAAAACAATTCATTCTGTGTATAACTAAGTGGGAAAATGACAAACATGAGTGAAATGTGACTATATGACAGAATGAGAGTGAATTTGTTCTTATCTCCGTTAGGAAGCGAGCTAGAGCTCTGAAACTGTGGATATACGCACTTTCATGAAAACACGCTTCTTTGAGCTTTTAAGCTCAGAACAACAATCTGTTCATGTATCTTGCCTGGGAAGTCCTTCAGATCACTGTGCAATGCATATATGGCATCGATTGGTCCAATGTACATGTATGGCCATTTGCAAGTGAATATGAGCTTCTGAAGTGAAAATATGCACTTTTTTAAAAAATTGTTTTTTTTCTTCTGCTTGTCAAAACTTTTCATTCTGTGTATAATTCATACGGAATGTGACAAACATGAGTGAAATGTGACTATATGAATGAATGAGATTGAATTTGTTCCTATCTCCATAAGGAAGCGAGCTAGAGCTCTGAAACTGTGGATATACGCACTTTCATGAAAACACACGCTTCTTTGAGCTTTTAAGCTCAGAACTTGAATCTGTGCGTGTATCTAGCCTGGGAAGTCCTTCAGATCACTGTGCAATGCATATATGGCATCGATTGGTCCAATGTACATGTATGGCCATTTGCAAGTGAATATGAGCTTCTGAAGTTAAAATATGCACTTTTTAAAAAATGCTTTTTTTTTCATTCTGCATGTCAAAACATTTCATTCTGTGTATAACTAAGTGGGAAACTGACAAACATGAGTGGTGAAATGTGACTATATGACTGAATGAGATTGAATTTGTTCCTATCTCCGTAAGGAAGCGAGCTAGAGCTCTGAAACTGTGGCTATACGCACTTTCATGAAAACACGCTTCTTTGAGCTTTTAAGCTCAGAACTTGAATCTGTGCGTGTATCTAGCCTGGGAAGTCCTTCAGATCACTGTGCAATGCATATATGGATCGATTGGTCCATTGTACATCTTTGGCCATTTGCAAGTGAATATGAGCTTCTGAAGTGAAAATATGCACTTTTTGAAAACTTGTTTTTTTTTCATTCTGCATGTCAAAACATTTCATTCTGTGTATAACTAAAACTGTGGAATGAATGAGATTGAATTTGTTCCTATCTCCGTAAGGGAAGCAAACATGAGTGAAATGTGACTATATGACTGAATGATATGGTATCTATTGAATTTGTTTTGGGCTATTTCCGTGAATATGGAAGTTAAAATATGCACTTTTTAAAAACTAGAGCTCTGAAACTGTTCTGGTATAAGTAAGTGGGAAAGTGACAAACATGGTGAAATGTGGCTATATGACTGAATGAGATTGAATTTGTTCTTCTCCGTAAGCAGAAACTGTGGAATACACTTTCATGAAAAAAACGCTTCTTTGAGCTTTTAAGCTCAGAACTTGAATCTGTGCGTGTATCTAGCCTGGGAAGTCCTTCAGATCACTGTGCAATGCATATATGGCATCGATTGGTCCAATGTACATGTATGGCCATTTGCAAGTGAATATGAGCTTCTGAAGTGAAAATATGCACTTTTTTGAAAACTTGTTTTTTTTTTCATTCTGCATGTCAAAACATTTCATTCTGTGTATTACTAAGTGGGAAACTGACAAACATGAGTGAAATGTGACTATATGACTGAATGAGATTGAATTTGTTCCTATCTCCGTAAGAAGCGAGCTAGAGCTCTGAAACTGTGGCTATACGCACTTTCATGAAAACACGCTTCTTTGAGCTTTTAAGCTCAGAACTTGAATCTGTGCGTGTATCTAGCCTGGGAAGTCTTTCAGATCACTTTTCAAAGCATATATGGTATCTATTGGTCCATTGTGCATGTTTGGCCATTTGCAAGTGAATATGAGCTTCTGATGTTAAAATATGCACTTTTTTAAAAACTTATTTTTTTTTCATTCTGCATGTCAAAACAATTCATTCTGTGTATAACTAAGTGGGAAAGTGACAAACATGAGTGAAATGTGACTATATGACTGAATGAGAGTGAATTTGTTCTTATCTCCGTTAGGAAGCGAGCTAGAGCTCTGAAACTGTGGATATACGCACTTTCATGAAAACACGCTTCTTTGAGCTTTTAAGCTCAGAACTTGAATCTGTTCATGTATCTAGCCTGGGAAGTCCTTCAGATCACTGTGCAATGCATATATGGCATCGATTGGTCCAATGTTCATGTATGGCCATTTGCAAGTGAATATGAGCTTCTGAAGTGAAGATATGCACTTTTTTTAAAAAATTGCTTTTTTTTCGTTCTGCTTGTCAAAACTTTTCATTCTGTGTATAATTCATACGGAATGTGACAAACTTGTGTGAAATGTGACTATATGACTGAATGAGAGTGAATTTGTTCCTATCTCCGTAAGGAAGCGAGCTAGAGCTCTGAAACTGTGGCTATACGCACTTTCATGAAAACAAGGTTCTTTGAGCTTTTAAGCTCAGAACTTGAATCTGTGCGTGTATCTTGCCTGGGAAGTCCTTCAGATCACTGTGCAATGCATATATGGCATCGATTGGTCCAATGTACATGTATGGCCATTTGCAAGTGAATATGAGCTTCTGAAGTGAAAATATGCACTTTTTTGAAAACTTGTTTTTTTTTTTTCATTCTGCATGTCAAAACAAAACATTCTGTGTATAACTAAGTGGGAAAACTGACAAACATGAGTGAAATGTGACTATATGACTAAATGAGATTTAATTTGTTCCTATCTCCGTAAGGAAGCGAGCTAGAGCTCTGAAACTATGGATATCGCAATGAAAACACGCTTCTTTGAGCTTTTAAGCTCAGAACTTGAATCTGTGCGTGTATCTAGCCTGGGAAGTCCTTCAGATCACTGTGCAATGCATATATGGCATCGATTGGTCCAATGTGTTTGGCATTTGCAAGTGAATATGAGCTTCTGAAGTGAAAATATGCACTTTTTTAAAACTTGTTTTTTTTTTTTCATTCTGCATGTCAAAACATTTCATTCTGTGTATAACTAAGTGGGAAACTGACAAACATGAGTGAAATGTGACTATATGACTGAATGAGATTGAATTTGTTCCTATCTCCGTAAGGAAGCGAGCTAGAGCTCTGAAACTGTGGATATCGCACTTTCATGAAAACACGCTTCTTTGAGCTTTTAAGCTCAGAACTTGAATCTGTGCGTGTATCTAGCCTGGGAAGTCCTTCAGATCACTGTGCAATGCATATATGGCATCGATTGGTCCAATGTACATGTATGGCCATTTGCAAGTGAATATGAGCTCCTGAAGTGAAAATATGCACTTTTTTGAAAAATTGCTTTTTTTTTTCATTCTGCTTGTCAAAACTTTTCATTCTGTGTATAATTCATACGGAATGTGACAAACTTGAGTGAAATGTGACTATATGACTGAATGAGATTGAATTTGTTCCTATCTCCGTAAGGAAGCGAGCTAGAGCTCTGAAACTGTGGCTATACGCACTTTCATGAAAACACGCTTCTTTGAGCTTTTAAGCTCAGAACTTGAATCTGTGCGTGTATCTAGCCTGGGAAGTCTTTCAGATCACTGTGCAAAGCATATATGGTATCTATTGCTCCATTGTGCATGTTTGGCCATTTGCAAGTGAATATGAGCTTCTGATGTTAAAATATGCACTTTTTTAAAAACTTATTTTTTTTTTCATTCTGCATGTCAAAACAATTCATTCTGTGTATAACTAAGTGGGAAAGTGACAAACATGAGTGAAATGTGACTATATGACTGAATGAGAGTGAATTTGTTCCTTATCTCCGTAGGGAAGCGAGCTAGAGCTCTGAAACTGTGGATATACGCACTTTCATGAAAACACGCTTCTTTGAGCTTTTAAGCTCAGAACTTGAATCTGTTCATGTATCTAGCCTGGGAAGTCCTTCAGATCACTGTGCAATGCATATATGGCATCGATTGGTCCAATGTACATGTATAGCCATTTGCAAGTGAATATGAGCTTCTGAAGTGAAGATATGCACTTTTTTAAAAATTGCTTTTTTTTTCGTTCTGCTTGTCAAAACTTTTCATTCTGTGTATAATTCATACGGAATGTGACAAACTTGTGTGAAATGTGACTATATGACTGAATGAGATTGAATTTGTTCCTATCTCCGTAAGGAAGCGAGCTAGAGCTCTGAAACTGTGGCTATACGCACTTTCATGAAAACACGGTTCTTTGAGCTTTTAAGCTCAGAACTTGAATCTGTGCGTGTATCTAGCCTGGGAAGTCCTTCAGATCACTGTGCAATGCATATATGGCATCGATTGGTCCAATGTACATGTATGGCCATTTGCAAGTGAATATGAGCTTCTGAAGTGAAAATATGCACTTTTTTGAAAACTTGTTTTTTTTTCATTCTGCATCTCAAAACAAAACATTCTGTGTATAACTAAGTGGGAAAGTGACAAACATGAGTGAAATGTGACTATATGACTGAATGAGATTGAATTTGTTCCTATCTCCGTAAGGAAGCGAGCTAGAGCTCTGAAACTGTGGATATACGCACTTTCATGAAAACACGCTTCTTTGAGCTTTTAAGCTCAGAACTTGAATCTGTGCGTGTATCTAGCCTGGGAAGTCCTTCAGATCACTGTGCAATGCATATATGGCATCGATTGGTCCATTGTATGTATGGCCATTTGCAAGTGAATATGAGCTTCTGAAGTGAAAATATGCACTTTTTGAAAAAATTGTTTTTTTTTTCATTCTGCATGTCAAAACATTTCATTCTGTGTATAACTAAGTTGGAAAAATGACAAACATGAGTGAAATGTGACTATATGACTGAATGAGATTGAATTTGTTCCTATCTCCGTAAGGAAGCGAGCTAGAGCTCTGAAACTGTGGATATACGCACTTTCATGAAAACACGCTTCTTTGAGCTTTTAAGCTCAGAACTTGAATCTGTGCGTGTATCTAGCCTGGGAAGTCCTTCAGATCACTGTGCAATGCATATATGGCATCGATTGGTCCAATGTACATGTATGGCCATTTGCAAGTGAATATGAGCTTCTGAAGTGAAAATATGCACTTTTTTAAAAAATTGCTTTTTTTTTTCATTCTGCTTGTCAAAACTTTTCATTCTGTGTATAATTCATACGGAATGTGACAAACTTGAGTGAAATGTGACTATATGACTGAATGAGATTGAATTTGTTCCTATCTCCGTAAGGAAGCGAGCTAGAGCTCTGAAACTGTGGCTATACGCACTTTCATGAAAACACGCTTCTTTTGAGCTTTTAAGCTCAGAACTTGAATCTGTGCGTATCTAGCCTGGGAAGTCTTTCAGATCACTGTGCAAAGCATATATGGTATCTATTGCTCCATTGTGCATGTTTGGCCATTTGCAAGTGAATATGAGCTTCTGATGTTAAAATATGCACTTTTTTAAAAACTTGTTTTTTTTTCATTCTGCATGTCAAAACAATTCATTCTGTGTATAACTAAGTGGGAAAGTGACAAACATGAGTGAAATGTGACTATATGACTGAATGAGATTGAATTTGTTCCTATCTCCGTAAGGAAGCGAGCTAGAGCTCTGAAACTGTGGATATAACGCACTTTCATGAAAACACGCTTCTTTGAGCTTTTAAGCTCAGAACTTGAATCTGTGCGTGTATCTAGCCTGGGAAGTCCTTCAGATCACTGTGCAATGCATATATGGCATCGATTGGTCCAATGTACATGTATGGCCATTTGCAAGTGAATATGAGCTTCTGAAGTGAAAATATGCACTTTTTGAAAACTTGTTTTTTTTTTCATTCTGCATGTCAAAACATTTCATTCTGTGTATAACTAAGTGGGAAACTGACAAACATGAGTGAAATGTGACTATATGAATGAATGAGATTGAATTTGTTCCTATCTCCGTAAGGAAAGCGAGCTAGAGCTCTGAAACTGTGGCTATACGCACTTTCATGAAAACACGCTTCTTTGAGCTTTTAAGCTCAGAACTTGAATCTGTGCGTGTATCTAGCCTGGGAAGTCTTTCAGATCACTCTGCAATGCATATATGGTATCTATTGCTCCATTGTGCATGTTTGGCCATTTGCAAGTGAATATGAGCTTCTGATGTTAAAATATGCACTTTTTTTAAAAACTTATTTTTTTTTTCATTCTGCATGTCAAAACAATTCATTCTGTGTATAACTAAGTGGGAAAATGACAAACATGAGTGAAATGTGACTATATGACTGAATGAGATTGAATTTGTTCCTATCTCCGTAAGGAAGCGAGCTAGAGCTCTGAAAACTGTGGATATCGCACTTTCATGAAAACACGCTTCTTTGAGCTTTTAAGCTCAGAACTTGAATCTGTGCATGTATCTAGCCTGGGAAGTCCTTCAGATCACTGTGCAATGCATATATGGCATCGATTGGTCCAATGTACATGTATGGCCATTTGCAAGTGAATATGAGCTTCTGAAGTGAAAATATGCACTTTTTGAAAACTTGTTTTTTTTTTTTTCATTCTGCATGTCAAAACATTTCATTCTGTGTATAACTAAGTGGGAAACTGACAAACATGAGTGAAATGTGACTATATGACTGAATGAGATTGAATTTGTTCCTATCTCCGTAAGGAAGCGAGCTAGAGCTCTGAAACTGTGGCTATACGCACTTTCATGAAAACACGCTTCTTTGAGCTTTTAAGCTCAGAACTTGAATCTGTGCGTGTATCTAGCCTGGGAAGTCTTTCAGATCACTTTTCAAAGCATATATGGTATCTATTGCTCCATTGTGCATGTTTGGCCATTTGCAAGTGAATATGAGCTTCTGATGTTAAAATATGCACTTTTTTTAAAAACTTATTTTTTTTTTTCATTCTGCATGTCAAAACAATTCATTCTGTGTATAACTAAGTGGGAAAGTGACAAACATGAGTGAAATGTGACTATATGACTGAATGAGAGTGAATTTGTTCTTATCTCCGTTAGGAAGCGAGCTAGAGCTCTGAAACTGTGGATATACGCACTTTCATGAAAACACGCTTCTTTGAGCTTTTAAGCTCAGAACTTGAATCTGTTCATGTATCTAGCCTGGGAAGTCCTTCAGATCACTGTGCAATGCATATATGGCATCGATTGGTCCAATGTACATGTATGGCCATTTGCAAGTGAATATGAGCTTCTGAAGTGAAGATATGCACTTTTTTTAAAAATTGCTTTTTTTTTTTTTCTGCTTGTCAAAACTTTTCATTCTGTGTATAATTCATGGGAAACTGACAAACTTGAGTGAAATGTGACTATATGAATGAATGAGAGTGAATTTGTTCCTATCTCCGTAGGAAGCGAGCTAGAGCTCTGAAACTGTGGCTATCTTTTTCATGAAAACACGCGTTTTTGAGTTTTTAAGCTCAGAACTTCAATCTGTGCGTGTATCTAGCCTGGGAAGTTCTTCAGATCACTGGGCAATCCATATATGGCATCGATTGGTCCAATGTACATGTATGGCAATTTGCAAGTGAATATGAGCTACTGAAGTTAAAATATGCACTTTTTTTAAAAACTTTTTTTTTTTTTCATTCTGCTTGTCAAAACTTTTCATTCTGTGTATAACTAAGTGGGAAAGTGACAAACATGAGTGAAATGTGACTATATGACTGAATGAGATTGAATTTGTTCCTATCTCCGTAAGGAAGCGAGCTAGAGCTCTGAAACTGTGGCTATACGCACTTTCATGAAAACACGCTTTTTTGAGCTTTTAAGCTCAGAACTTGAATCTGTGCGTGTATCTAGCCTGGGAAGTCTTTCAGATCACTGTTCAAAGCATATATGGTATCTATTGCTCCATTGTGCATGTTTGGCCATTTGCAAGTGAATATGAGCTTCTGATGTTAAAATATGCACTTTTTTAAAAACTTATTTTTTTTTCATTCTGCATGTCAAAACAATTCATTCTGTGTATAACTAAGTGGGAAAGTGACAAACATGAGTGAAATGTGACTATATGACTGAATGAGATTGAATTTGTTCCTATCTCCGTTAGGAAGCGAGCTAGAGCTCTGAAACTGTGGATATACGCACTTTCATGAAAACACGCTTCTTTGAGCTTTTAAGCTCAGAACTTGAATCTGTTCATGTATCTTGCCTGGGAAGTCCTTCAGATCACTGTGCAATGCATATATGGCATCGATTGGTATGATTGGCAATGTACATGTATGGCCATTTGCAAGTGAATATGAGCTTTTTTTTCTGAAGTGAAAAATATGCACTTTTTTAAAAATTGAGAGTTTTTTTCATTCTGCATGTCAAAACATTTCATTCTGTGTATAATATAGCCTGGGAAACTGACAAACATGAGTGAAATGTGACTATATGACTGAATGAGATTGAATTTGTTCCTATCTCCGTAAAGGAAGCGAGCTAGAGCTCTGAAACTGTGGCTATAAACGCACTTTCATGAAAAACACGCTTCTTTGAGCTTTTAAGCTCAGAACTTGAATCTGTGCGTGTATCTAGCCTGGGAAGTCTTTTCAGATCACTTTGCAAAGCATATATGGTATCGATTGGTCCATTGTGCATGTTTGGCCATTTGCAAGTGAATATGAGCTTCTGATGTTAAAATATGCACTTTTTTTTAAAAACTTGTTTTTTTTCATTCTGCATGTCAAAACATTTCATTCTGTGTATAACTAAGTGGGAAACTGACAAACATGAGTGAAATGTGACTATATGACTGAATGAGATTGAATTTGTTCCTATCTCCGTAAGGAAGCGAGCTAGAGCTCTGAAACTGTGGCTATACGCACTTTCATGAAAAACACGCTTCTTTGAGCTTTTAAGCTCAGAACTTGAATCTGTGCGTGTATCTCAGCCTGGGAAGTCCTTCAGATCACTGTGCAAAGCATATATGGCATCTATTGGTCCAATGTACATGTTTGGCCATTTGCAAGTGAATATGAGCTTCTGATGTTAAAATATGCACTTTTTTTAAAAACTTATTTTTTTTTCATTCTGCATGTCAAAACAATTCATTCTGTGTATAACTAAGTGGGAAACTGACAAACATGAGTGAAATGTGACTATATGACTGAATGAGATTGAATTTGTTCCTATCTCCGTAAGGAAGCGAGCTAGAGCTCTGAAACTGTGGCTATACGCACTTTCATGAAAAAACGCTTCTTTGAGCTTTTAAGCTCAGAACTTGAATCTGTGCGTGTATCTAGCCTGGGAAGTCTTTCAGATCACTGTTCAAAGCATATATGGTATCTATTGGTCCATTGTACATGTTTGGCCATTTGCAAGTGAATATGAGCTTCTGATGTTAAAATATGCACTTTTTTTTTTTTTTTTTTTTTTTCATTCTGCATGTCAAAACTATTCATTCTGTGTATAACTAAGTGGGAAAGTGACAAACATGAGTGAAATGTGACTATATGACAGAATGAGAGTGAATTTGTTCTTATTCCGTATCCCCAAAAGGAAGCGAGCTAGAGCTCTGAAACTGTGGATATACGCACTTTCATGAAAAACACGCTTCTTTGAGCTTTTAAGCTCAGAACTTGAATCTGTTCATGTATCTTGCCTGGGAAGTCCTTCAGATCACTGTGCAATGCATATATGGCATCGATTGGTCCAATGTACATGTATGGCCATTTGCAAGTGAATATGAGCTTCTGAAGTGAAGATATGCACTTTTTTAAAAAATTGTTTTTTTTTCGTTCTGCTTGTCAAAACTTTTCATTCTGTGTATAATTCATACGGAATGTGACAAACTTGAGTGAAATGTGACTATATGAATGAATGAGAGTGAATTTGTTCCTATCTCCGTAAGGAAGCGAGCTAGAGCTCTGAAACTGTGGATATACGCACTTTCATGAAAACACGCTTCTTTGAGCTTTTAAGCTCAGAACTTGAATCTGTGCGTGTATCTAGCCTGGGAAGTCTTTCAGATCACTGTGCAATGCATATATGGTATCTATTGCTCCATTGTGCATGTTTGGCCATTTGCAAGTGAATATGAGCTTCTGATGTTAAAATATGCACTTTTTTAAAAACTTATTTTTTTTTTTTTTCATTCTGCATGTCAAAACAATTCATTCTGTGTATAACTAAGTGGGAAAGTGACAAACATGAGTGAAATGTGACTATATGACTGAATGAGATTGAATTTGTTCCTATCTCCGTAAGGAAGCGAGCTAGAGCTCTGAAACTGTGGATATACGCACTTTCATGAAAACACGCTTCTTTGAGCTTTTAAGCTCAGAACTTGAATCTGTGCGTGTATCTAGCCTGGGAAGTCCTTCAGATCACTGTGCAATGCATATATGGCATCGATTGGTCCAATGTACATGTATGGCCATTTGCAAGTGAATATGAGCTTCTGAAGTGAAAATATGCACTTTTTTGAAAAATTGTTTTTTTTTTCATTCTGCATGTCAAAACATTTCATTCTGTGTATAACTAAGTGGGAAACTGACAAACATGAGTGAAATGTGACTATATGAATGAATGAGATTGAATTTGTTCCTATCTCCGTAAGGAAGCGAGCTAGAGCTCTGAAACTGTGGCTATACGCACTTTCATGAAAACACGCTTCTTTGAGCTTTTAAGCTCAGAACTTGAATCTGTGCGTGTATCTAGCCTGGGAAGTCCTTCAGATCACTGTGCAAAGCATATATGGCATCGATTGGTCCAATGTACATGTTTGGCCATTTGCAAGTGAATATGAGCTTCTGATGTTAAAATATGCACTTTTTTAAAAACTTGTTTTTTTTTTCATTCTGCATGTCAAAACATTTCATTCTGTGTATAACTAAGTGGGAAACTGACAAACATGAGTGAAATGTGACTATATGACTGAATGAGATTGAATTTGTTCCTATCTCCGTAAGGAAGCGAGCTAGAGCTCTGAAACTGTGGCTATACGCACTTTCATGAAAACACGCTTCTTTGAGCTTTTAAGCTCAGAACTTGAATCTGTGCGTGTATCTAGCTGGGAAGTCTTTCAGATCACTTTTCAAAGCATATATGGTATCTATTGCTCCATTGTGCATGTTTGGCCATTTGCAAGTGAATATGAGCTTCTGATGTTAAAATATGCACTTTTTTAAAAACTTTTTTTTTTTTTCATTCTGCATGTCAAAACAATTCATTCTGTGTATAACTAAGTGGGAAAGTGACAAACATGAGTGAAATGTGACTATATGACTGAATGAGAGTTGAATTTGTTCTCTATCTCCGTAAGGAAGCGAGCTAGAGCTCTGAAACTGTGGCTATACGCACTTTCATGAAAAACACGCTTCTTTGAGCTTTTAAGCTCAGAACTTGAATCTGTTCATGTATCTAGCCTGGGAAGTCCTTCAGATCACTGTGCAATGCATATATGGCATCGATTGGTCCAATGTACATGTATGGCCATTTGCAAGTGAATATGAGCTTCTGAAGTGAAAAATATGCACTTTTTTAAAAATTGTTTTTTTTTTCATTCTGCTTGTCAAAACATTTCATTCTGTGTATAACTAAGTGGGAAACTGACAAACATGAGTGAAATGTGACTATATGACTGAATGAGATTGAATTTGTTCCTATCTCCGTAAGGAAGCGAGCTAGAGCTCTGAAACTGTGGCTATACGCACTTTCATGAAAACACGCTTCTTTGAGCTTTTAAGCTCAGAACTTGAATCTGTGCGTGTATCTAGCCTGGGAAGTCCTTCAGATCACTGTGCAATGCATATATGGCATCGATTGGTCCAATGTACATGTATGGCCATTTGCAAGTGAATATGAGCTTCTGAAGTGAAAATATGCACTTTTTGAAAACTTTTTTTTTTCATTCTGCATGTCAAAACATTTCATTCTGTGTATAACTAAGTGGGAAACTGACAAACATGAGTGAAATGTGACTATATGACTGAATGAGATTGAATTTGTTCCTATCTCCGTAAGGAAGCTAGCTAGAGCTCTGAAACTGTGGCTATACGCACTTTCATGAAAACACGCTTTTTTGAGCTTTTAAGCTCAGAACTTGAATCTGTGCGTGTATCTAGCCTGGGAAGTCCTTCAGATCACTGTGCAATGCATATATGGCATCGATTGGTCCAATGTACATGTTTGGCCATTTGCAAGTGAATATGAGCTTCTGATGAAAATATGCACTTTTTTTTTCTTTTTTTTTTCATTCTGCATGTCAACACATTTCATTCTGTGTATAACTAAGTGGGAAACTGACAAACATGAGTGAAATGTGGCTATATGACTGAAAATGTGACTATAAACTGTGACTATATGACTGAATGAGAATTTTGTTCCTATCTCCGTAAGGAAGCCATTTGAGCTAGAGCTCTGAAACTGTGGCTATACGCACTTTCATGAAAACACGCTTCTTTTTTGAGCTTTTAGCTCAGAACTTGAATCTGTGCGTGTATCTAGCCTGGGAAGTCTTTCAGATCACTGTGCAAAGCATATATGGTATCTATTGGTCCATTGTACATGTTTGGCCATTTGCAAGTGAATATGAGCTTCTGATGTTAAAATATGCACTTTTTTTAAAACTTATTTTTTTTTTCATTCTGCATGTCAAAACAATTCATTCTGTGTATAACTAAGTGGGAAACTGACAAACATGAGTGAAATGTGACTATATGACTGAATGAGATTGAATTTGTTCTTATCTCCGTTAGGAAGCGAGCTAGAGCTCTGAAACTGTGGATATACGCACTTTCATGAAAACACGCTTCTTTGAGCTTTTAAGCTCAGAACTTGAATCTGTTCATGTATCTTGCCTGGGAAGTCCTTCAGATCACTGTGCAATGCATATATGGCATCGATTGGTCCAATGTACATGTATGGCCATTTGCAAGTGAATATGAGCTTCTGAAGTGAAAATATGCACTTTTTTAAAACTTTTTTTTCATTCTGCATGTCAAAACATTTCATTCTGTGTATAATTCTAAGGGGAAACTGACAAACATGAGTGAAATGTGACTATATGACTGAATGAGATTGAATTTGTTCCTATCTCCGTAAGGAAGCGAGCTAGAGCTCTGAAACTGTGGCTATACGCACTTTCATGAAAACACGCTTCTTTGAGCTTTTAAGCTCAGAACTTGAATCTGTGCGTGTATCTAGCCTGGGAAGTCCTTCAGATCACTGTGCAATGCATATATGGCATCGATTGGTCCAATGTACATGTATGGCCATTTGCAAGTGAATATGAGCTTCTGAAGTGAAAATATGCACTTTTTTGAAAACTTGTTTTTTTTTCATTCTGCATGTCAAAACATTTCATTCTGTGTATAACTAAGTGGGAAACTGACAAACATGAGTGAAATGTGACTATATGAATGAATGAGATTGAATTTGTTCCTATCTCCGTAAGGAAGCGAGCTAGAGCTCTGAAACTGTGGCTATACGCACTTTCATGAAAACACGCTTCTTTGAGCTTTTAAGCTCAGAACTTGAATCTGTGCGTGTATCTAGCCTGGGAAGTCTTTCAGATCACTTTTCAAAGCATATATGGTATCTATTGCTCCATTGTGCATGTTTGGCCATTTGCAAGTGAATATGAGCTTCTGATGTTAAAATATGCACTTTTTTAAAAACTTATTTTTTTTTCATTCTGCATGTCAAAACAATTCATTCTGTGTATAACTAAGTAAGGGGAAAGTGACAAACATGAGTGAAATGTGACTATATGACTGAATGAGATTGAATTTGTTCTTATCTCCGTTAGGAAGCGAGCTAGAGCTCTGAAACTGTGGATATACGCACTTTCATGAAAACACGCTTCTTTGAGCTTTTAAGCTCAGAACTTGAATCTGTTCATGTATCTTGCCTGGGAAGTCCTTCAGATCACTGTGCAATGCATATATGGCATCGATTGGTCCAATGTACATGTATGGCCATTTGCAAGTGAATATGAGCTTCTGAAGTGAAGATATGCACTTTTTTTGAAAAATTGCTTTTTTTTTTTTTTTTTTGTCAAAACTTTTCATTCTGTGTATAATTCATACGGAATGTGACAAACTTGAGTGAAATGTGACTATATGAATGAATGAGAGTGAATTTGTTCCTATCTCCGTAAGGAAGCGAGCTAGAGCTCTGAAACTGTGGCTATACGCACTTTCATGAAAACACGCTTCTTTGAGCTTTTAAGCTCAGAACTTGAATCTGTGCGTGTATCTAGCCTGGGAAGTCTTTCAGATCACTGTGCAAAGCATATATGGTATCTATTGGTCCATTGTACATGTTTGGCCATTTGCAAGTGAATATGAGCTTCTGATGTTAAAATATGCACTTTTTTTTAAAAACTTGTTTTTTTTTTTTTTTTTTCTGCATGTCAAAACAATTCATTCTGTGTATAACTAAGTGGGAAAGTGACAAACATGAGTGAAATGTGACTATATGACTGAATGAGATTGAATTTGTTCCTATCTCCGTAAGGAAGCGAGCTAGAGCTCTGAAACTGTGGCTATACGCACTTTCATGAAAACACGCTTCTTTGAGCTTTTAAGCTCAGAACTTGAATCTGTGCGTGTATCTAGCCTGGGAAGTCCTTCAGATCACTGTGCAATGCATATATGGCATCGATTGGTCCAATGTACATGTATGGCCATTTGCAAGTGAATATGAGCTTCTGAAGTGAAAATATGCACTTTTTGAAAAACTTGTTTTTTTTCATTCTGCATGTCAAAACATTTCATTCTGTGTATTACTAAGTGGGAAACTGACAAACATGAGTGAAATGTGACTATATGAATGAATGAGATTGAATTTGTTCCTATCTCCGTAAGGAAGCGAGCTAGAGCTCTGAAACTGTGGCTATACGCACTTTCATGAAAACACGCTTCTTTGAGCTTTTAAGCTCAGAACTTGAATCTGTGCGTGTATCTAGCCTGGGAAGTCCTTCAGATCACTGTGCAATGCATATATGGCATCGATTGGTCCAATTGTGCATGTTTGGCCATTTGCAAGTGAATATGAGCTTCTGATGTTAAAATATGCACTTTTTTAAAAACTTGTTTTTTTTTTCATTCTGCATGTCAAAACATTTCATTCTGTGTATAACTAAGTGGGAAACTGACAAACATGAGTGAAATGTGACTATATGACTGAATGAGATTGAATTTGTTCCTATCTCCGTAAGGAAGCGAGCTAGAGCTCTGAAACTGTGGCTATACGCACTTTCATGAAAACACGCTTCTTTGAGCTTTTAAGCTCAGAACTTGAATCTGTGCGTGTATCTAGCCTGGGAAGTCCTTCAGATCACTGTGCAATGCATATATGGTATCGATTGGTCCATTGTACATGTTTGGCCATTTGCAAGTGAATATGAGCTTCTGATGTTAAAATATGCACTTTTTTTAAAAACTTATTTTTTTTTCATTCTGCATGTCAAAACAATTCATTCTGTGTATAACTAAGTGGGAAACTGACAAACATGAGTGAAATGTGACTATATGACTGAATGAGATTGAATTTGTTCCTATCTCCGTAAGGAAGCGAGCTAGAGCTCTGAAACTGTGGATATACGCACTTTCATGAAAACACGCTTCTTTGAGCTTTTAAGCTCAGAACTTGAATCTGTTCATGTATCTAGCCTGGGAAGTCCTTCAGATCACTGTGCAATGCATATATGGCATCGATTGGTCCAATGTACATGTATGGCCATTTGCAAGTGAATATGAGCTTCTGAAGTGAAAATATGCACTTTTTTTGAAAAAATTGTTTTTTTTTTTTCATTCTGCATGTCAAAACATTTCATTCTGTGTATAATTCAAGTGGAAACTGACAAACATGAGTGAAATGTGACTATATGACTGAATGAGATTGAATTTGTTCCTATCTCCGTAAGGAAGCGAGCTAGAGCTCTGAAACTGTGGCTATACGCACTTTCATGAAAAAACACGCTTCTTTGAGCTTTTAAGCTCAGAACTTGAATCTGTGCGTGTATCTAGCCTGGGAAGTCCTTCAGATCACTGTGCAATGCATATATGGCATCGATTGGTCCAATGTACATGTATGGCCATTTGCAAGTGAATATGAGCTTCTGAAGTGAAAATATGCACTTTTTTTGAAAACTTGTTTTTTTTTTCATTCTGCATGTCAAAACATTTCATTCTGTGTATAACTAAGTGGGAAACTGACAAACATGAGTGAAATGTGACTATATGACTGAATGAGATTGAATTTGTTCCTATCTCCGTAAGGAAGCGAGCTAGAGCTCTGAAACTGTGGCTATACGCACTTTCATGAAAACACGCTTCTTTGAGCTTTTAAGCTCAGAACTTGAATCTGTGCGTGTATCTAGCCTGGGAAGTCCTTCAGATCACTGTGCAATGCATATATGGCATCGATTGGTCCAATGTACATGTATGGCCATTTGCAAGTGAATATGAGCTTCTGAAGTGAAAATATGCACTTTTTTTTTTTTTTTTTTTTTTTTCATTCTGCATGTCAAAACATTTCATTCTGTGTATAACTAAGTGGGAAACTGACAAACATGAGTGAAATGTGACTATATGACTGAATGAGATTGAATTTGTTCCTATCTCCGTAAGGAAGCGAGCTAGAGCTCTGAAACTGTGGCTATACGCACTTTCATGAAAACACGCTTCTTTGAGCTTTTAAGCTCAGAACTTGAATCTGTGCGTGTATCTAGCCTGGGAAGTCTTTCAGATCACTGTGCAAAGCATATATGGTATCTATTGCTCCATTGTGCATGTTTGGCCATTTGCAAGTGAATATGAGCTTCTGATGTTAAAAATATGCACTTTTTTAAAAACTTATTTTTTTTTTTTTCATCTGCATGTCAAAACAATTCATTCTGTGTATAACTAAGTGGGAAAGTGACAAACATGAGTGAAATGTGACTATATGACTGAATGAGAGTTGAATTTGTTCCTATCTCCGTTAGGAAGCGAGCTAGAGCTCTGAAACTGTGGATATACGCACTTTCATGAAAACACGCTTCTTTGAGCTTTTAAGCTCAGAACTTGAATCTGTTCATGTATCTAGCCTGGGAAGTCCTTCAGATCACTGTGCAATGCATATATGGCATCGATTGGTCCAATGTACATGTATGGCCATTTGCAAGTGAATATGAGCTTCTGAAGTGAAAATATGCACTTTTTTTGAAAAATTGTTTTTTTTTTTCATCTGCATGTCAAAACATTTCATTCTGTGTATAACTATACGGAAAACTGACAAACATGAGTGAAATGTGACTATATGACTGAATGAGATTGAATTTGTTCCTATCTCCGTAAGGAAGCGAGCTAGAGCTCTGAAACTGTGGCTATACGCACTTTCATGAAAACACGCTTCTTTGAGCTTTTAAGCTCAGAACTTGAATCTGTGCGTGTATCTAGCCTGGGAAGTCTTTCAGATCACTGTGCAAAGCATATATGGTATCTATTGCTCCATTGTGCATGTTTGGCCATTTGCAAGTGAATATGAGCTTCTGATGTTAAAATATGCACTTTTTTAAAAACTTTTTTTTTCATTCTGCATGTCAAAACAATTCATTCTGTGTATAACTAAGTGGGAAAGTGACAAACATGAGTGAAATGTGACTATATGACTGAATGAGATTGAATTTGTTCCTATCTCCGTAAGGAAGCGAGCTAGAGCTCTGAAACTGTGGATATACGCACTTTCATGAAAACACGCTTCTTTGAGCTTTTAAGCTCAGAACTTGAATCTGTGCGTGTATCTAGCCTGGGAAGTCCTTCAGATCACTGTGCAATGCATATATGGCATCGATTGGTCCAATGTACATGTATGGCCATTTGCAAGTGAATATGAGCTTCTGAAGTGAAAATATGCACTTTTTTTAAAAATTGTTTTTTTTTTCATTCTGCATGTCAAAACATTTTCATTCTGTGTATAATTCATACGGAAACTGACAAACATGAGTGAAATGTGACTATATGAATGAATGAGATTGAATTTGTTCCTATCTCCGTAAGGAAGCGAGCTAGAGCTCTGAAACTGTGGCTATACGCACTTTCATGAAAACACGCTTCTTTGAGCTTTTAAGCTCAGAACTTGAATCTGTGCGTGTATCTAGCCTGGGAAGTCCTTCAGATCACTGTGCAATGCATATATGGCATCGATTGGTCCAATGTACATGTATGGCCATTTGCAAGTGAATATGAGCTTCTGAAGTGAAGATATGCACTTTTTAAAAAAAATTGTTTTTTTTTTTCATTCTGCATGTCAAAACATTTCATTCTGTGTATAACTTCATACGGAAACTGACAAACATGAGTGAAATGTGACTATATGACTGAATGAGATTGAATTTGTTCCTATCTCCGTAAGGAAGCGAGCTAGAGCTCTGAAACTGTGGCTATACGCACTTTCATGAAAACACGCTTCTTTGAGCTTTTAAGCTCAGAACTTGAATCTGTGCGTGTATCTAGCCTGGGAAGTCCTTCAGATCACTGTGCAAAGCATATATGGTATCTATTGGTCCATTGTACATGTTTGGCCATTTGCAAGTGAATATGAGCTTCTGATGTTAAAATATGCACTTTTTTTAAAAACTTTTTTTTTTTTTCATTCTGCATGTCAAAACAATTCATTCTGTGTATAACTAAGTGGGAAACTGACAAACATGAGTGAAATGTGACTATATGAATGAATGAGATTGAATTTGTTCCTATCTCCGTAAGGAAGCGAGCTAGAGCTCTGAAACTGTGGCTATACGCACTTTCATGAAAACACGCTTCTTTGAGCTTTTAAGCTCAGAACTTGAATCTGTGCGTGTATCTAGCCTGGGAAGTCTTTCAGATCACTGTGCAAAGCATATATGGTATCTATTGGTCCATTGTGCATGTTTGGCCATTTGCAAGTGAATATGAGCTTCTGATGTTAAAATATGCACTTTTTTTTAAAAACTTGTTTTTTTTTCATTCTGCATGTCAAAACAATTCATTCTGTGTATAACTAAGTGGGAAACTGACAAACATGAGTGAAATGTGACTATATGACTGAATGAGATTGAATTTGTTCCTATCTCCGTAGGAAGCGAGCTAGAGCTCTGAAACTGTGGATATACGCACTTTCATGAAAACACGCTTCTTTGAGCTTTTAAGCTCAGAACTTGAATCTGTGCGTATCTAGCCTGGGAAGTCCTTCAGATCACTGTGCAATGCATATATGGCATCGATTGGTCCAATGTACATGTATGGCCATTTGCAAGTGAATATGAGCTTCTGAAGTGAAAATATGCACTTTTTTTGAAAACTTGTTTTTTTTTTTTCATTCTGCATGTCAAAACATTTCATTCTGTGTATAACTAAGTGGGAAACTGACAAACATGAGTGAAATGTGACTATATGACTGAATGAGATTGAATTTGTTCCTATCTCCGTAAGGAAGCGAGCTAGAGCTCTGAAACTGTGGCTATACGCACTTTCATGAAAACACGCTTCTTTGAGCTTTTAAGCTCAGAACTTGAATCTGTGCGTGTATCTAGCCTGGGAAGTCCTTCAGATCACTGTGCAATGCATATATGGCATCGATTGGTCCAATGTACATGTTTGGCCATTTGCAAGTGAATATGAGCTTCTGATTTTTTGTTAAAATATGCAAAACATTTCATTTTTTTTGGAAAAAATGTGACTATTGTTTTTTTTATCATTCTGCATGTCAAAACAATTCATTCTGTGTATAACTAAGTTTTCAGAAAAACATATGACAAACATGAGTGAAATGTGACTATATGACTGAATATTGAATTTGTTCCTATCTCCTATATGAAGAATGAGAGTGAATTTGTTCCTATCTCCGTAGAAGCTCTAGAGCTCTGAAACTGTGGCTATACGCACTTTCATGAAAACACGCTTCTTTGAGCTTTTAAGCTCAGAACTTGAATCTGTGCGTGTATCTAGCCTGGGAAGTCCTTCAGATCACTGTGCAATGCATATATGGCATCGATTGGTCCAATGTACATGTATGGCCATTTGCAAGTGAATATGAGCTTCTGAAGTGAAAATATGCACTTTTTTAAAAAATTGTTTTTTTTCATTCTGCATGTCAAAACATTTCATTCTGTGTATAACTAAGTGGGAAACTGACAAACATGAGTGAAATGTGACTATATGACTGAATGAGATTGAATTTGTTCCTATCTCCGTAAGGAAGCGAGCTAGAGCTCTGAAACTGTGGCTATACGCACTTTCATGAAAACACGCTTCTTTGAGCTTTTAAGCTCAGAACTTGAATCTGTGCGTGTATCTAGCCTGGGAAGTCTTTTCAGATCACTGTGCAATGCATATATGGCATCTATTGGTCCATTGTGCATGTTTGGCCATTTGCAAGTGAATATGAGCTTCTGATGTTAAAATATGCACTTTTTAAAAAACTTGTTTTTTTTCATTCTGCATGTCAAAACAATTCATTCTGTGTATAACTAAGTGGGAAAGTGACAAACATATGTGAATGTGACTATATGACTGAATGAGAAATTTGTTCCTATCTCCGTAAGGAAGCGAGCTAGAGCTCTGAAACTGTGGATATACGACTTTCATGAAAACACGCTTCTTTGAGCTTTTAAGCTCAGAACTTGAATCTGTTCATGTATCTAGCCTGGGAAGTCCTTCAGATCACTGTCCAATGCATATATGGCATCGATTGGTCCAATGTATGTATGGCCATTTGCAAGTGAATATGAGCTTCTGAAGTGAAATATGCACTTTTTAAAAAACTTGTTTTTTTTCATTCTGCATGTCAAAACATTTCATTCTGTGTATAAAGTACGAAAATGACAAACATGAGTGAAATGTGACTATATGAATGAATGAGAGTTGAATTTGTTCCTATCTCCGTAAGGAAGCTTAGAGCTCTGAAACTGTGGCTATCACGCACTTTCATGAAAACACGCTTCTTTGAGCTTTTTAGCTCAGAACTTGAATCTGTGCGTGTATCTAGCCTGGGAAGTCTTTCAGATCACTGTGCAAAGCATATATGGTATCTATTGCTCCATTGGCATGTTTGGCCATTTGCAAGTGAATATGAGCTTCTGATGTTAAAATATGCACTTTTTTAAAAACTTTTTTTTTTTTCATTCTGCATGTCAAAACAATTTTCATTCTGTGTATAACTAAGTGGGAAAGTGACAAACATGAGTGAAATGTGACTATATGACTGAATGAGATTGAATTTGTTCCTATCTCCGTAAGGAAGCGAGCTAGAGCTCTGAAACTGTGGCTATACGCACTTTCATGAAAACACGCTTCTTTGAGCTTTTAAGCTCAGAACTTGAATCTGTGCGTGTATCTAGCCTGGGAAGTCCTTCAGATCACTGTGCAAAATATATGGCATCGATTGGTCCAATGTACATGTATGGCCATTTGCAAGTGAATATGAGCTTCTGAAGTGAAAATATGCACTTTTTTTAAAAAACTTGTTTTTTTTTTTCATTCTGCATGTCAAAACATTTTCATTCTGTGTATAACTAAGGGGAAACTGACAAACATGAGTGAAATGTGACTATATGACTGAATGAGATTGAATTTGTTCCTATCTCCATAAGGGAAGCGAGCTAGAGCTCTGAAACTGTGGCTATACGCACTTTCATGAAAACACGCTTCTTTGAGCTTTTAAGCTCAGAACTTGAATCTGTGCGTGTATCTAGCCTTCTTTCAGATCACTGTGCAATGCATATATGGTATCTATTGGTCCATTGTACATGTTTGGCCATTTGCAAGTGAATATGAGCTTCTGAAGTTAAAATATGCACTTTTTTAAAAACTTGTTTTTTTTTTTTCATTCTGCATGTCAAAACAATTCATTCTGTGTATAACTAAGTGGGAAACACAAACATGAGTGAAATGTGACTATATGACTGAATGAGATTGAATTTGTTCCTATCTCCGTAAGGAAGCGAGCTAGAGCTCTGAAACTGTGGCTATACGCACTTTCATGAAAACACGCTTCTTTGAGCTTTTAAGCTCAGAACTTGAATCTGTGCGTGTATCTAGCCTGGGAAGTCCTTCAGATCACTGTGCAAAGCATATATGGCATCTATTGGTCCATTGTACATGTTTGGCCATTTGCAAGTGAATATGAGCTTCTGATGTTAAAATATGCACTTTTTTAAAAAACTTATTTTTTTTTCATTCTGCATGTCAAAACAATTCATTCTGTGTATAACTAAGTGGGAAAATGACAAACATGAGTGAAATGTGACTATATGACTGAATGAGATTGAATTTGTTCCTATCTCCGTAAGGAAGCGAGCTAGAGCTCTGAAACTGTGGATATACGCACTTTCATGAAAACACGCTTCTTTGAGCTTTTAAGCTCAGAACTTGAATCTGTGCGTGTATCTAGCCTGGGAAGTCCTTCAGATCACTGTGCAATGCATATATGGCATCGATTGGTCCAATGTACATGTATGGCCATTTGCAAGTGAATATGAGCTTCTGAAGTGAAAATATGCACTTTTTTGAAAAACTTGTTTTTTTTTTTCATTCTGCATGTCAAAACATTTCATTCTGTGTATTACTAAGTGGGAAACTGACAAACATGAGTGAAATGTGACTATATGAATGAATGAGATTGAATTTGTTCCTATCTCCGTAAGGAAGCGAGCTAGAGCTCTGAAACTGTGGCTATACGCACTTTCATGAAAACACGCTTCTTTGAGCTTTTAAGCTCAGAACTTGAATCTGTGCGTGTATCTAGCCTGGGAAGTCTTTCAGATCACTGTGCAAAGCATATATGGTATCTATTGCTCCATTGTGCATGTTTGGCCATTTGCAAGTGAATATGAGCTTCTGATGTTAAAATATGCACTTTTTTAAAAACTTATTTTTTTTTTCATTCTGCATGTCAAAACAATTCATTCTGTGTATAACTAAGTGGGAAAGTGACAAACATGAGTGAAATGTGACTATATGACTGAATGAGAGTTGAATTTGTTCCTTATCTCCGTTAGGAAGCGAGCTAGAGCTCTGAAACTGTGGATATACGCACTTTCATGAAAACACGCTTCTTTGAGCTTTTAAGCTCAGAACTTGAATCTGTTCATGTATCTTGCCTGGGAAGTCCTTCAGATCACTGTGCAATGCAAATATGGCATCGATTGGTCCAATGTACATGTATGGCCATTTGCAAGTGAATATGAGCTTCTGAAGTGAAAATATGCACTTTTTTAAAAATTGCTTTTTTTCATTCTGCTTGTCAAAACATTTCATTCTGTGTATAATTCATACGGAAACTGACAAACATGAGTGAAATGTGACTATATGACTGAATGAGATTGAATTTGTTCCTATCTCCGAAAGGAAGCGAGCTAGAGCTCTGAAACTGTGGCTATACGCACTTTCATGAAAACACGCTTCTTTGAGCTTTTAAGCTCAGAACTTGAATCTGTGCGTGTATCTAGCCTGGGAAGTCCTTCAGATCACTGTGCAAAGCATATATGGTATCTATTGGTCCATTGTACATGTTTGGCCATTTGCAAGTGAATATGAGCTTCTGATGTTAAAATATGCACTTTTTTAAAAACTTGTTTTTTTTTTTCATTCTGCATGTCAAAACAATTCATTCTGTGTATAACTAAGTGGGAAAGTGACAAACATGAGTGAAATGTGACTATATGACTGAATGAGATTGAATTTGTTCCTATCTCCGTAAGGAAGCGAGCTAGAGCTCTGAAACTGTGGATATACGCACTTTCATGAAAACACGCTCTTTGAGCTTTTAAGCTCAGAACTTGAATCTGTGCGTGTATCTAGCCTGGGAAGTCCTTCAGATCACTGTGCAATGCATATATGGCATCGATTGGTCCAATGTACATGTATGGCCATTTGCAAGTGAATATGAGCTTCTGAAGTGAAAATATGCACTTTTTTGAAAAAACTTGTTTTTTTTTTTCATTCTGCATGTCAAAACATTTCATTCTGTGTATAACTAATAAGGGGAAACTGACAAACATGAGTGAAATGTGACTATATGACTGAATGAGATTGAATTTGTTCCTATCTCCGTAAGGAAGCGAGCTAGAGCTCTGAAACTGTGGCTATACGCACTTTCATGAAAACACGCTTCTTTGAGCTTTTAAGCTCAGAACTTGAATCTGTGCGTGTATCTAGCCTGGGAAGTCTTTCAGATCACTGTGCAAAGCATATATGGTATCTATTGCTCCATTGTGCATGTTTGGCCATTTGCAAGTGAATATGAGCTTCTGATGTTAAAATATGCACTTTTTTTTAAAAACTTATTTTTTTTTTCATTCTGCATGTCAAAACAATTCATTCTGTGTATAACTAAGTGGGAAAGTGACAAACATGAGTGAAATGTGACTATATGACTGAATGAGATTGAATTTGTTCCTATCTCCGTAAGGAAGCGAGCTAGAGCTCTGAAACTGTGGATATACGCACTTTCATGAAAAAAACGCTTCTTTGAGCTTTTAAGCTCAGAACTTGAATCTGTGCGTGTATCTAGCCTGGGAAGTCCTTCAGATCACTGTGCAATGCATATATGGCATCGATTGGTCCAATGTACATGTATGGCCATTTGCAAGTGAATATGAGCTTCTGAAGTGAAAATATGCACTTTTTTGAAAAATTGTTTTTTTTTTTCATTCTGCATGTCAAAACATTTCATTCTGTGTATAACTAACTAAGGGGAAACTGACAAACATGAGTGAAATGTGACTATATGACTGAATGAGATTGAATTTGTTCCTATCTCCGTAAGGAAGCGAGCTAGAGCTCTGAAACTGTGGCTATACGCACTTTCATGAAAACACGCTTCTTTGAGCTTTTAAGCTCAGAACTTGAATCTGTGCGTGTATCTAGCCTGGGAAGTCTTTCAGATCACTTTGCAAAGCATATATGGCATCTATTGGTCCATTGTGCATGTTTGGCCATTTGCAAGTGAATATGAGCTTCTGATGTTAAAATATGCACTTTTTTTTAAAAACTTATTTTTTTTTTTTCATTCTGCATGTCAAAACAATTCATTCTGTGTATAACTAAGTGGGAAAGTGACAAACATGAGTGAAATGTGACTATATGACTGAATGAGATTGAATTTGTTCCTATCTCCGTTAGGGAAGCGAGCTAGAGCTCTGAAACTGTGGATATACGCACTTTCATGAAAACACGCTTCTTTGAGCTTTTAAGCTCAGAACTTGAATCTGTTCATGTATCTTGCCTGGGAAGTCCTTCAGATCACTGTGCAATGCATATATGGCATCGATTGGTCCAATGTACATGTATGGCCATTTGCAAGTGAATATGAGCTTCTGAAGTGAAGATATGCACTTTTTTAAAAAATTGCTTTTTTTTCGTTCTGCTTGTCAAAACTTTTCATTCTGTGTATAATTCATACGGAATGTGACAAACTTGAGTGAAATGTGACTATATGAATGAATGAGAGTGAATTTGTTCCTATCTCCATAAGGAAGCGAGCTAGAGCTCTGAAACTGTGGCTATACGCACTTTCATGAAAACACGCTTCTTTGAGCTTTTAAGCTCAGAACTTGAATCTGTGCGTGTATCTAGCCTGGGAAGTCTTTCAGATCACTGTGCAAAGCATATATGGTATCTATTGCTCCATTGTGCATGTTTGGCCATTTGCAAGTGAATATGAGCTTCTGATGTTAAAATATGCACTTTTTTAAAAACTTTTTTTTTTTTCATTCTGCATGTCAAAACAATTCATTCTGTGTATAACTAAGTGGGAAAGTGACAAACATGAGTGAAATGTGACTATATGACTGAATGAGATTGAATTTGTTCCTATCTCCGTAAGGAAGCGAGCTAGAGCTCTGAAACTGTGGATATACGCACTTTCATGAAAACACGCTTCTTTGAGCTTTTAAGCTCAGAACTTGAATCTGTGCGTGTATCTAGCCTGGGAAGTCCTTCAGATCACTGTGCAATGCATATATGGCATCGATTGGTCCAATGTACATGTATGGCCATTTGCAAGTGAATATGAGCTTCTGAAGTGAAAATATGCACTTTTTTTAAAAAATTGTTTTTTTTTTCATTCTGCATGTCAAAACATTTCATTCTGTGTATAATTAATACGGAAAAATGACAAACATGAGTGAAATGTGACTATATGACTGAATGAGATTGAATTTGTTCCTATCTCCGTAAGGAAGCGAGCTAGAGCTCTGAAACTGTGGCTATACGCACTTTCATGAAAAAAACGCTTCTTTGAGCTTTTAAGCTCAGAACTTGAATCTGTGCGTGTATCTAGCCTGGGAAGTCCTTCAGATCACTGTGCAATGCATATATGGCATCGATTGGTCCAATGTACATGTATGGCCATTTGCAAGTGAATATGAGCTTCTGAAGTGAAAATATGCACTTTTTTAAAAACTTGTTTTTTTTTTCATTCTGCATGTCAAAACATTTCATTCTGTGTATAACTCAAGGGAAAAGTGACAAACATGAGTGAAATGTGACTATATGAATGAATGAGATTGAATTTGTTCCTATCTCCGTAAGGAAGCGAGCTAGAGCTCTGAAACTGTGGCTATCGCACTTTCATGAAAACACGCTTCTTTGAGCTTTTAAGCTCAGAACTTGAATCTGTGCGTGTATCTAGCCTGGGAAGTCTTTCAGATCACTGTGCAAAGCATATATGGTATCTATTGGTCCATTGTACATGTTTGGCCATTTGCAAGTGAATATGAGCTTCTGATGTTAAAATATGCACTTTTTTAAAAACTTATTTTTTTTTTCATTCTGCATGTCAAAACAATTCATTCTGTGTATAACTAAGTGGGAAAGTGACAAACATGAGTGAAATGTGACTATATGACTGAATGAGATTGAATTTGTTCCTATCTCCGTAAGGAAGCGAGCTAGAGCTCTGAAACTGTGGATATACGCACTTTCATGAAAACACGCTTCTTTTTGAGCTTTTAAGCTCAGAACTTGAATCTGTGCATGTATCTAGCCTGGGAAGTCCTTCAGATCACTGTGCAATGCATATATGGCATCGATTGGTCCAATGTACATGTATGGCCATTTGCAAGTGAATATGAGCTTCTGAAGTGAAAATATGCACTTTTTTGAAAACTTGTTTTTTTTTCATTCTGCATGTCAAAACATTTCATTCTGTGTATAATTCATACGGAAACTGACAAACATGAGTGAAATGTGACTATATGAATGAATGAGATTGAATTTGTTCCTATCTCCGTAAGGAAGCGAGCTAGAGCTCTGAAACTGTGGCTATACGCACTTTCATGAAAACACGCTTCTTTGAGCTTTTAAGCTCAGAACTTGAATCTGTGCGTGTATCTAGCCTGGGAAGTCTTTCAGATCACTGTGCAAAGCATATATGGTATCTATTGCTCCATTGTGCATGTTTGGCCATTTGCAAGTGAATATGAGCTTCTGATGTTAAAATATGCACTTTTTTTAAAAACTTATTTTTTTTTCATTCTGCATGTCAAAACAATTCATTCTGTGTATAACTAAGTGGGAAAGTGACAAACATGAGTGAAATGTGACTATATGACTGAATGAGATTGAATTTGTTCCTATCTCCGTAAGGAAGCGAGCTAGAGCTCTGAAACTGTGGCTATACGCACTTTCATGAAAACACGCTTCTTTGAGCTTTTAAGCTCAGAACTTGAATCTGTTCATGTATCTAGCCTGGGAAGTCCTTCAGATCACTGTGCAATGCATATATGGCATCGATTGGTCCAATGTACATGTATGGCCATTTGCAAGTGAATATGAGCTTCTGAAGTGAAAATATGCACTTTTTTTTTTAAAAATTGCTTTTTTTTCATTCTGCATGTCAAAACTTTTCATTCTGTGTATAATTCATACGGAATGTGACAAACATGAGTGAAATGTGACTATATGACTGAATGAGAGTGAATTTGTTCCTATCTCCGTAAGGAAGCGAGCTAGAGCTCTGAAACTGTGGCTATACGCACTTTCATGAAAACACGCTTCTTTGAGCTTTTAAGCTCAGAACTTGAATCTGTGCGTGTATCTAGCCTGGGAAGTCTTTCAGATCACTGTGCAAAGCATATATGGTATCTATTGGTCCATTGTACATGTTTGGCCATTTGCAAGTGAATATGAGCTTCTGATGTTAAAATATGCACTTTTTTTTAAAAACTTGTTTTTTTTTTCATTCTTCTGCATGTCAAAACAATTCATTCTGTGTATAACTAAGTGGGAAAGTGACAAACATGAGTGAAATGTGACTATATGACTGAATGAGATTGAATTTGTTCCTATCTCCGTAAGGAAGCGAGCTAGAGCTCTGAAACTGTGGCTATACGCACTTTCATGAAAACACGCTTCTTTGAGCTTTTAAGCTCAGAACTTGAATCTGTGCGTGTATCTAGCCTGGGAAGTCCTTCAGATCACTGTGCAAATGCATATATGGCATCGATTGGTCCAATGTACATGTATGGCCATTTGCAAGTGAATATGAGCTTCTGAAGTGAAAATATGCACTTTTTTGAAAACTTGTTTTTTTTTCATTCTGCATGTCAAAACATTTCATTCTGTGTATAACTAAGTGGGAAACTGACAAACATGAGTGAAATGTGACTATATGACTGAATGAGATTGAATTTGTTCCTATCTCCGTAAGGAAGCGAGCTAGAGCTCTGAAACTGTGGCTATACGCACTTTCATGAAAACACGCTTCTTTGAGCTTTTAAGCTCAGAACTTGAATCTGTGCGTGTATCTAGCCTGGGAAGTCTTTCAGATCACTGTGCAAAGCATATATGGTATCTATTGGTCCATTGTGCATGTTTGGCCATTTGCAAGTGAATATGAGCTTCTGATGTTAAAATATGCACTTTTTTAAAAAAAATTTTTTTTTTCATTCATTCTGCATGTCAAAACAATTCATTCTGTGTATAACTAAGTGGGAAAGTGACAAACATGAGTGAAATGTGACTATATGACTGAATGAGAGTGAATTTGTTCTTATCTCCGTTAGGAAGCGAGCTAGAGCTCTGAAACTGTGGATATACGCACTTTCATGAAAAACACGCTTCTTTGAGCTTTTAAGCTCAGAACTTGAATCTGTTCATGTATCTTGCCTGGGAAGTCCTTCAGATCACTGTGCAATGCATATATGGCATCGATTGGTCCAATGTACATGTATGGCCATTTGCAAGTGAATATGAGCTTCTGAAGTGAAAATATGCACTTTTTTAAAATTGCTTTTTTTTTCATTCTGCATTGTCAAAACTTTTCATTCTGTGTATAATTCATACGGAATGTGACAAACTTGTGTGAAATGTGACTATATGAATGAATGAGATTGAATTTGTTCCTATCTCCGTAAGGAAGCGAGCTAGAGCTCTGAAACTGTGGCTATACGCACTTTCATGAAAACACGCTTCTTTGAGCTTTTAAGCTCAGAACTTGAATCTGTGCGTGTATCTAGCCTGGGAAGTCTTTCAGATCACTGTGCAAAGCATATATGGTATCTATTGGTCCATTGTGCATGTTTGGCCATTTGCAAGTGAATATGAGCTTCTGATGTTAAAATATGCACTTTTTTAAAACTTGTTTTTTTTTTTTCATTCTGCATGTCAAAACAATTCATTCTGTGTATAACTAAGTGGGAAAGTGACAAACATGAGTGAAATGTGACTATATGACTGAATGAGATTGAATTTGTTCCTATCTCCGTAAGGAAGCGAGCTAGAGCTCTGAAACTGTGGCTATACGCACTTTCATGAAAACACGCTTTTTGAGCTTTTAAGCTCAGAACTTGAATCTGTGCGTGTATCTAGCCTGGGAAGTCCTTCAGATCACTGTGCAATGCATATATGGCATCGATTGGTCCAATGTACATGTATGGCCATTTGCAAGTGAATATGAGCTTCTGAAGTGAAAATATGCACTTTTTAAAAAACTTGTTTTTTTTTCATTCTGCATGTCAAAACTTTTCATTCTGTGTATAATTCAAGTGGGAAACTGACAAACATGAGTGAAATGTGACTATATGAATGAATGAGATTGAATTTGTTCCTATCTCCGTAAGGAAGCGAGCTAGAGCTCTGAAACTGTGGCTATACGCACTTTCATGAAAACACGCTTCTTTGAGCTTTTAAGCTCAGAACTTGAATCTGTGCGTGTATCTAGCCTGGGAAGTCCTTCAGATCACTGTGCAATGCATATATGGTATCGATTGGTCCAATGTACATGTTTGGCCATTTGCAAGTGAATATGAGCTTCTGATGTTAAAATATGCACTTTTTTAAAAATTTTTTTTTTTTCATTCTGCATGTCAAAACATTTCATTCTGTGTATAATTAAGTGGGAAAGTGACAAACATGAGTGAAATGTGACTATATGACTGAATGAGATTGAATTTGTTCCTATCTCCGTAAGGAAGCGAGCTAGAGCTCTGAAACTGTGGCTATACGCACTTTCATGAAAACACGCTTCTTTGAGCTTTTAAGCTCAGAACTTGAATCTGTGCGTGTATCTAGCCTGGGAAGTCTTTCAGATCACTTTTCAAAGCATATATGGTATCTATTGCTCCATTGTGCATGTTTGGCCATTTGCAAGTGAATATGAGCTTCTGATGTTAAAATATGCACTTTTTTAAAAACTTATTTTTTTTTCATTCTGCATGTCAAAACAATTCATTCTGTGTATAACTAAGTGGGAAAAATGACAAACATGAGTGAAATGTGACTATATGACTGAATGAGAGTGAATTTGTTCCTATCTCCGTTAGGAAGCGAGCTAGAGCTCTGAAACTGTGGCTATACGCACTTTCATGAAAACACGCTTCTTTGAGCTTTTAAGCTCAGAACTTGAATCTGTTCATGTATCTAGCCTGGGAAGTCCTTCAGATCACTGTGCAATGCATATATGGCATCGATTGGTCCAATGTACATGTATGGCCATTTGCAAGTGAATATGAGCTTCTGAAGTGAAGATATGCACTTTTTTTTTGTTTTTTTTTTTTTCGTTCTGCTTGTCAAAACTTTTCATTCTGTGTATAATTCATACGGAATGTGACAAACTTGAGTGAAATGTGACTATATGACTGAATGAGAGTGAATTTGTTCCTATCTCCGTAAGGAAGCGAGCTAGAGCTCTGAAACTGTGGCTATACGCACTTTCATGAAAACACGCTTCTTTGAGCTTTTAAGCTCAGAACTTGAATCTGTGCGTGTATCTAGCCTGGGAAGTCTTTTCAGATCACTGTGCAATGCATATATGGTATCTATTGGTCCATTGTGCATGTTTGGCCATTTGCAAGTGAATATGAGCTTCTGATGTTAAAATATGCACTTTTTTAAAAACTTATTTTTTTTTTTTTTCTGCATGTCAAAACAATTCATTCTGTGTATAACTAAGTGGGAAAATGACAAACATGAGTGAAATGTGACTATATGACTGAATGAGATTGAATTTGTTCCTATCTCCGTAGGAAGCGAGCTAGAGCTCTGAAACTGTGGATATACGCACTTTCATGAAAACACGCTTCTTTGAGCTTTTAAGCTCAGAACTTGAATCTGTGCGTGTATCTAGCCTGGGAAGTCCTTCAGATCACTGTGCAATGCATATATGGCATCGATTGGTCCAATGTACATGTATGGCCATTTGCAAGTGAATATGAGCTTCTGAAGTGAAAATATGCACTTTTTTGAAAACTTGTTTTTTTTTCATTCTGCATGTCAAAACATTTCATTCTGTGTATTACTAAGTGGGAAACTGACAAACATGAGTGAAATGTGACTATATGAATGAATGAGATTGAATTTGTTCCTATCTCCGTAAGGAAGCGAGCTAGAGCTCTGAAACTGTGGCTATACGCACTTTCATGAAAACACGCTTCTTTGAGCTTTTAAGCTCAGAACTTGAATCTGTGCGTGTATCTAGCCTGGGAAGTCTTTCAGATCACTTTTCAAAGCATATATGGTATCTATTGCTCCATTGTGCATGTTTGGCCATTTGCAAGTGAATATGAGCTTCTGATGTTAAAATATGCACTTTTTTAAAAACTAATTTTTTTTTCATTCTGCATGTCAAAACAATTCATTCTGTGTATAACTAAGTGGGAAAAGTGACAAACATGAGTGAAATGTGACTATATGACTGAATGAGAGTGAATTTGTTCCTATCTCCGTAAGGAAGCGAGCTAGAGCTCTGAAACTGTGGATATCACGCACTTTCATGAAAACACGCTTCTTTGAGCTTTTAAGCTCAGAACTTGAATCTGTTCATGTATCTAGCCTGGGAAGTCCTTCAGATCACTGTGCAATGCATATATGGCATCGATTGGTCCAATGTACATGTATGGCCATTTGCAAGTGAATATGAGCTTCTGAAGTGAAATATGCACTTTTTTAAAAAATTGCTTTTTTTTTTCTCTGCATGTCAAAACTTTTCATTCTGTGTATAATTCATACGGAATGTGACAAACATGAGTGAAATGTGACTATATGAATGAATGAGAGTGAATTTGTTCCTATCTCCGTAAGGAAGCGAGCTAGAGCTCTGAAACTGTGGCTATACGCACTTTCATGAAAACACGCTTCTTTGAGCTTTTAAGCTCAGAACTTGAATCTGTGCGTGTATCTAGCCTGGGAAGTCCTTCAGATCACTGTGCAATGCATATATGGCATCGATTGGTCCAATGTACATGTATGGCCATTTGCAAGTGAATATGAGCTTCTGAAGTGAAAATATGCACTTTTTTGAAAACTTGTTTTTTTTTTTCATTCTGCATGTCAAAACATTTCATTCTGCGTATTACTAAGTGGGAAACTGACAAACATGAGTGAAATGTGACTATATGAATGAATGAGATTGAATTTGTTCCTATCTCCGTAAGGAAGCGAGCTAGAGCTCTGAAACTGTGGCTATACGCACTTTCATGAAAACACGCTTCTTTGAGCTTTTAAGCTCAGAACTTGAATCTGTGCGTGTATCTAGCCTGGGAAGTCTTTCAGATCACTTTTCAAAGCATATATGGTATCTATTGCTCCATTGTGCATGTTTGGCCATTTGCAAGTGAATATGAGCTTCTGATGTTAAAATATGCACTTTTTAAAAAACTTATTTTTTTTTTCATTCTGCATGTCAAAACAATTCATTCTGTGTATAACTAAGTGGGAAAATGACAAACATGAGTGAAATGTGACTATATGACAGAATGAGAGTGAATTTGTTCTTATCTCCGTTAGGAAGCGAGCTAGAGCTCTGAAACTGTGGATATACGCACTTTCATGAAAACACGCTTCTTTGAGCTTTTAAGCTCAGAACAACAATCTGTTCATGTATCTTGCCTGGGAAGTCCTTCAGATCACTGTGCAATGCATATATGGCATCGATTGGTCCAATGTACATGTATGGCCATTTGCAAGTGAATATGAGCTTCTGAAGTGAAAATATGCACTTTTTTAAAAAATTGCTTTTTTTTTCATTCTGCTTGTCAAAACTTTTCATTCTGTGTATAATTCATACGGAATGTGACAAACTTGAGTGAAATGTGACTATATGAATGAATGAGAGTGAATTTGTTCCTATCTCCGTAAGGAAGCGAGCTAGAGCTCTGAAACTGTGGCTATACGCACTTTCATGAAAACACGCTTCTTTGAGCTTTTAAGCTCAGAACTTGAATCTGTGCGTGTATCTAGCCTGGGAAGTCCTTCAGATCACTGTGCAAAGCATATATGGTATCTATTGGTCATTGTACATGTTTGGCCATTTGCAAGTGAATATGAGCTTCTGATGTTAAAATATGCACTTTTTTAAAAACTTGTTTTTTTTTCATTCTGCATGTCAAAACATTTCATTCTGTGTATAACTAAGTGGAAACTGACAAACATGAGTGAAATGTGACTATATGACTGAATGAGATTGAATTTGTTCCTATCTCCGTAAGGAAGCGAGCTAGAGCTCTGAAACTGTGGCTATACGCACTTTCATGAAAACACGCTTCTTTGAGCTTTTAAGCTCAGAACTTGAATCTGTGCGTGTATCTAGCCTGGGAAGTCTTTCAGATCACTGTGCAAAGCATATATGGTATCTATTGCTCCATTGTGCATGTTTGGCCATTTGCAAGTGAATATGAGCTTCTGATGTTAAAATATGCACTTTTTTAAAAACTTATTTTTTTTTCATTCTGCATGTCAAAACAATTCATTCTGTGTATAACTAAGTGGGAAAGTGACAAACATGAGTGAAATGTGACTATATGACTGAATGAGAGTGAATTTGTTCCTATCTCCGTTAGGAAGCGAGCTAGAGCTCTGAAACTGTGGATATACGCACTTTCATGAAAACACGCTTCTTTGAGCTTTTAAGCTCAGAACTTGAATCTGTTCATGTATCTAGCCTGGGAAGTCCTTCAGATCACTGTGTGCAATGCATATATGGCATCGATTGGTCCAATGTACATGTATGGCCATTTGCAAGTGAATATGAGCTTCTGAAGTGAAAATATGCACTTTTTTTAAAAATTGCTTTTTTTTTCATTCTGCTTGTCAAAACTTTTCATTCTGTGTATAATTCATACGGAATGTGACAAACATGAGTGAAATGTGACTATATGAATGAATGAGATTGAATTTGTTCCTATCTCCGTAAGGAAGCGAGCTAGAGCTCTGAAACTGTGGCTATACGCACTTTCATGAAAACACGCTTCTTTGAGCTTTTAAGCTCAGAACTTGAATCTGTGCGTGTATCTAGCCTGGGAAGTCTTTCAGATCACTGTGCAAAGCATATATGGTATCTATTGCTCCATTGTGCATGTTTGGCCATTTGCAAGTGAATATGAGCTTCTGATGTTAAAATATGCACTTTTTAAAAACTTATTTTTTTTTTTTTTTTCATCTGCATGTCAAAACAATTCATTCTGTGTATAACTAAGTGGGAAAATGACAAACATGAGTGAAATGTGACTATATGACAGAATGAGAGTGAATTTGTTCTTATCTCCGTTAGGAAGCGAGCTAGAGCTCTGAAACTGTGGATATACGCACTTTCATGAAAACACGCTTCTTTGAGCTTTTAAGCTCAGAACAACAATCTGTTCATGTATCTTGCCTGGGAAGTCCTTCAGATCACTGTGCAATGCATATATGGCATCGATTGGTCCAATGTACATGTATGGCCATTTGCAAGTGAATATGAGCTTCTGAAGTGAAAATATGCACTTTTTTGAAAATTTTTTTTTTTTTTCATTCTGCTTGTCAAAACTTTTCATTCTGTGTATAATTCATACGGAAAACTGACAAACTTGAGTGAAATGTGACTATATGAATGAATGAGATTGAATTTGTTCCTATCTCCGTAAGGAAGCGAGCTAGAGCTCTGAAACTGTGGCTATACACTTTCATGAAAACACGCGCTTTTTGAGCTTTAAAGCTCAGAACTTGAATCTGTGCGTGTATCTAGCCTGGGAAGTCTTTCAGATCACTTTTCAAAGCATATATGGTATCTATTGCTCCATTGTGCATGTTTGGCCATTTGCAAGTGAATATGAGCTTCTGATGTTAAAATATGCACTTTTTTTAAAAACTAATTTTTTTTTTCATTCTGCATGTCAAAACAATTCATTCTGTGTATAACTAAGTGGGAAAGTGACAAACATGAGTGAAATGTGACTATATGACAGAATGAGAGTGAATTTGTTCTTATCTCCGTTAGGAAGCGAGCTAGAGCTCTGAAACTGTGGCTATACGCACTTTCATGAAAACACGCTTCTTTGAGCTTTTAAGCTCAGAACTTGAATCTGTTCATGTATCTTGCCTGGGAAGTCCTTCAGATCACTGTGCAATGCATATATGGCATCGATTGGTCCAATGTACATGTATGGCCATTTGCAAGTGAATATGAGCTTCTGAAGTGAAGATATGCACTTTTTTAAAAAATTGCTTTTTTTTTCGTTCTGCTTGTCAAAACTTTTCATTCTGTGTATAATTCATACGGAAAACTGACAAACTTGTGTGAAATGTGACTATATGAATGAATGAGAGTGAATTTGTTCCTATCTCCGTAAGGAAGCGAGCTAGAGCTCTGAAACTGTGGCTAAACGCACTTTCATGAAAACACGCTTCTTTGAGCTTTTAAGCTCAGAACTTGAATCTGTGCGTGTATCTAGCCTGGGAAGTCTTTCAGATCACTGTGCAAAGCATATATGGTATCTATTGCTCCATTGTGCATGTTTGGCCATTTGCAAGTGAATATGAGCTTCTGATGTTAAAATATGCACTTTTTTAAAAACTTATTTTTTTTTTTCATTCTGCATGTCAAAACAATTCATTCTGTGTATAACTAAGTGGGAAAGTGACAAACATGAGTGAAATGTGACTATATGACTGAATGAGATTGAATTTGTTCCTATCTCCGTAAGGAAAGCGAGCTAGAGCTCTGAAACTGTGGATATACGCACTTTCATGAAAACACGCTTCTTTGAGCTTTTAAGCTCAGAACTTGAATCTGTGCGTGTATCTAGCCTGGGAAGTCCTTCAGATCACTGTGCAATGCATATATGGCATCGATTGGTCCAATGTACATGTATGGCCATTTGCAAGTGAATATGAGCTTCTGAAGTGAAAATATGCACTTTTTTGAAAACTTGTTTTTTTTTCATTCTGCATGTCAAAACATTTCATTCTGTGTATAACTAAGTGGGAAACTGACAAACATGAGTGAAATGTGACTATATGAATGAATGAGATTGAATTTGTTCCTATCTCCGTAAGGAAGCGAGCTAGAGCTCTGAAACTGTGGCTATACGCACTTTCATGAAAACACGCTTCTTTGAGCTTTTAAGCTCAGAACTTGAATCTGTTCATGTATCTAGCCTGGGAAGTCCTTCAGATCACTGTGCAATGCATATATGGCATCGATTGGTCCAATGTACATGTATGGCCATTTGCAAGTGAATATGAGCTTCTGATGTTAAAATATGCACTTTTTTTAAAAATTTTTTTTTTTCATTCTGCATGTCAAAACAATTCATTCTGTGTATAATTCATACGGAATGTGACAAACTTGAGTGAAATGTGACTATATGAATGAATGAGAGTGAATTTGTTCCTATCTCCGTAAGGAAGCGAGCTAGAGCTCTGAAACTGTGGATATACGCACTTTCATGAAAACACGCTTCTTTGAGCTTTTAAGCTCAGAACTTGAATCTGTGCGTGTATCTAGCCTGGGAAGTCCTTCAGATCACTGTGCAATGCATATATGGCATCGATTGGTCCAATGTACATGTATGGCCATTTGCAAGTGAATATGAGCTTCTGAAGTGAAAATATGCACTTTTTTGAAAACTTGTTTTTTTTTCATTCTGCATGTCAAAACATTTCATTCTGCGTATTACTAAGTGGGAAACTGACAAACATGAGTGAAATGTGACTATATGAATGAATGAGATTGAATTTGTTCCTATCTCCGTAAGGAAGTGAGCTAGAGCTCTGAAACTGTGGCTATACGCACTTTCATGAAAACACGCTTCTTTGAGCTTTTAAGCTCAGAACTTGAATCTGTGCGTGTATCTAGCCTGGGAAGTCTTTCAGATCACTTTTCAAAGCATATATGGTATCTATTGCTCCATTGTGCATGTTTGGGCATTTGCAAGTGAATATGAGCTTCTGATGTTAAAATATGCACTTTTTTTAAAAACTTATTTTTTTCATTCTGCATGTCAAAACAATTCATTCTGTGTATAACTAAGTGGGAAAATGACAAACATGAGTGAAATGTGACTATATGACAGAATGAGAGTGAATTTGTTCTTATCTCCGTTAGGAAGCGAGCTAGAGCTCTGAAACTGTGGATATACGCACTTTCATGAAAACACGCTTCTTTGAGCTTTTAAGCTCAGAACTTGAATCTGTTCATGTATCTTGCCTGGGAAGTCCTTCAGATCACTGTGCAATGCATATATATGGCATCGATTGGTCCAATGTACATGTATGGCCATTTGCAAGTGAATATGAGCTTCTGAAGTGAAGATATGCACTTTTTAAAAATTGCTTTTTTTCATTCTGCTTGTCAAAACTTTTCATTCTGTGTATAATTCATAGGGAATGTGACAAACATGAGTGAAATGTGACTATATGAATGAATGAGAGTGAATTTGTTCCTATCTCCATAAGGAAGCGAGCTAGAGCTCTGAAACTGTGGCTATCGCACTTTCATGAAAACACGCTTCTTTGAGCTTTTAAGCTCAGAACTTGAATCTGTGCGTGTATCTAGCCTGGGAAGTCTTTTCAGATCACTGTGCAAAGCATATATGGTATCTATTGCTCCATTGTGCATGTTTGGCCATTTGCAAGTGAATATGAGCTTCTGATGTTAAAATATGCACTTTTTTAAAAACTTGTTTTTTTTTCATTCTGCATCTCAAAACAATTCATTCTGTGTATAACTAAGTGGGAAAGTGACAAACATGAGTGAAATGTGACTATATGACTGAATGAGAGTGAATTTGTTCCTATCTCCGTAAGGAAAGCGAGCTAGAGCTCTGAAACTGTGGATATCGCACTTTCATGAAAACACGCTTCTTTGAGCTTTTAAGCTCAGAACTTGAATCTGTGCGTGTATCTAGCCTGGGAAGTCCTTCAGATCACTGTGCAATGCATATATGGCATCTATTGGTCCATTGTGCATGTTTGGCCATTTGCAAGTGAATATGAGCTTCTGAAGTTAAAATATGCACTTTTTAAAAACTTGTTTTTTTTCATTCTGCATGTCAAAACATTTCATTCTGTGTATTACTAAGTGGGATACTGACAAACATGAGTGAAATGTGACTATATGACTGAATGAGATTGAATTTGTTCCTATCTCCGTAAGGAAGCGAGCTAGAGCTCTGAAACTGTGGCTATACGCACTTTCATGAAAACACGCTTCTTTGAGCTTTTAAGCTCAGAACTTGAATCTGTGCGTGTATCTAGCCTGGGAAGTCTTTCAGATCACTTTTCAAAGCATATATGGTATCTATTGCTCCATTGTGCATGTTTGGCCATTTGCAAGTGAATATGAGCTTCTGATGTTAAAATATGCACTTTTTTAAAAACTTATTTTTTTTCATTCTGCATGTCAAAACAATTCATTCTGTGTATAACTAAGTGGGAAAGTGACAAACATGAGTGAAATGTGACTATATGACTGAATGAGAGTGAATTTGTTCTTATCTCCGTTTGGAAGCAAGCTAGAGCTCTGAAACTGTGGATATACGCACTTTCATGAAAACACGCTTCTTTGAGCTTTTAAGCTCAGAACTTGAATCTGTTCATGTATCTAGCCTGGGAAGTCCTTCAGATCACTGTGCAATGCATATATGGCATCGATTGGTCCAATGTACATGTATGGCCATTTGCAAGTGAATATGAGCTTCTGAAGTGAAGATATGCACTTTTTTAAAAATTTGTTTTTTTCATTCTGCTTGTCAAAACATTTCATTCTGTGTATAATTCATACGGAATGTGACAAACTTGAGTGAAATGTGACTATATGAATGAATGAGATTGAATTTGTTCCTATCTCCGTAAGGAAGCGAGCTAGAGCTCTGAAACTGTGGATATACGCACTTTCATGAAAACACGCTTCTTTGAGCTTTTAAGCTCAGAACTTGAATCTGTGCGTGTATCTAGCCTGGGAAGTCCTTCAGATCACTGTGCAATGCATATATGGCATCGATTGGTCCAATGTACATGTATGGCCATTTGCAAGTGAATATGAGCTTCTGAAGTGAAAATATGCACTTTTTAAAAAATTGTTTTTTTTTTTCATTCTGCATGTCAAAACATTTCATTCTGTGTATAATTAATACGGAATGTGACAAACATGTGTGAAATGTGACTATATGACTGAATGAGATTGAATTTGTTCCTATCTCCGTAAGGAAGCGAGCTAGAGCTCTGAAACTGTGGCTATACGCACTTTCATGAAAACACGCTTCTTTGAGCTTTTAAGCTCAGAACTTGAATCTGTGCGTGTATCTAGCCTGGGAAGTCCTTCAGATCACTTTTCAAAGCATATATGGTATCTATTGCTCCATTGTGCATGTTTGGCCATTTGCAAGTGAATATGAGCTTCTGATGTTAAAATATGCACTTTTTTTAAAAACTTATTTTTTTTTTTCATTCTGCATGTCAAAACAATTCATTCTGTGTATAACTAAGTGGGAAAGTGACAAACATGAGTGAAATGTGACTATATGACAGAATGAGAGTGAATTTGTTCTTATCTCCGTTAGGAAGCGAGCTAGAGCTCTGAAACTGTGGATATACGCACTTTCATGAAAACACGCTTCTTTGAGCTTTTAAGCTCAGAACAACAATCTGTTCATGTATCTTGCCTGGGAAGTCCTTCAGATCACTGTGCAATGCATATATGGCATCGATTGGTCCAATGTACATGTATGGCCATTTGCAAGTGAATATGAGCTTCTGAAGTGAAGATATGCACTTTTTTAAAAATTGCTTTTTTTCGTTCTGCTTGTCAAAACTTTTCATTCTGTGTATAATTCATACGGAATGTGACAAACTTGAGTGAAATGTGACTATATGAATGAATGAGAGTGAATTTGTTCCTATCTCCGTAAGGAAGCGAGCTAGAGCTCTGAAACTGTGGCTATACGCACTTTCATGAAAACACGCTTCTTTGAGCTTTTAAGCTCAGAACTTGAATCTGTGCGTGTATCTAGCCTGGGAAGTCCTTCAGATCACTGTGCAATGCATATATGGTATCAATTGCTCCATTGTGCATCTTTGGCCATTTGCAAGTGAATATGAGCTTCTGATGTTAAAATATGCTGTTTTTTAAAAACTTATTTTTTTTTTTTTTTTCTGCATGTCAAAACAATTCATTCTGTGTATAACTAAGTGGGAAAGTGACAAACATGAGTGAAATGTGACTATATGACTGAATGAGATTGAATTTGTTCCTATCTCCGTAAGGAAGCGAGCTAGAGTTCTGAAACTGTGGATATACGCACTTTCATGAAAACACGCTTCTTTGAGCTTTTAAGCTCAGAACTTGAATCTGTGCGTGTATCTAGCCTGGGAAGTCCTTCAGATCACTGTGCAATGCATATATGGCATCGATTGGTCCAATGTACATGTATGGCCATTTGCAAGTGAATATGAGCTTCTGAAGTGAAAATATGCACTTTTTGAAAAAACTTGTTTTTTTTTTCTTCTGCATGTCAAAACATTTCATTCTGTGTATTACTAAGTGGGAAACTGACAAACATGAGTGAAATGTGACTATATGACTGAATGAGATTGAATTTGTTCCTATCTCCGTAAGGAAGCGAGCTAGATCTCTGAAACTGTGGCTATACGCACTTTTATGAAAACACGCTTCTTTGAGCTTTTATGCTCAGAACTTGAATCTGTGCGTGTATCTCGCCTGGGAAGTCTTTCAGATCACTTTTCAAAGCATATATGTTATCTATTGCTCCATTGTGCATGTTTGGCCATTTGCAAGTGAATATGAGCTTCTGATGTTAAAATATGCACTTTTTTAAAAACTAATTTTTTTTTCATTCTGCATGTCAAAACAATTCATTCTGTGTATAACAAAGTGGGAAAGTGACAAACATGAGTGAAATGTGACTATATGACTGAATGAGAGTGAATTTGTTCTAATCTCCGTTAGGAAGCGAGCTAGAGCTCTGAAACTGTGGATATACGCACTTTCATGAAAACACGCTTCTTTGAGCTTTTAAGCTCAGAACTTGAATCTGTTCATGTATCTAGCCTGGGAAGTCCTTCAGATCACTGTGCAATGCATATATGGCATCGATTGGTCCTTTGTACATGTATGGCCATTTGCAAGTGAATATGAGCTTCTGAAGTGAAGATATGCACTTTTTTTAAAAATTGCTTTTTTTTTCGTTCTGCTTGTCAAAACTTTTCATTCTGTGGATAATTCATACGGAATGTGACAAACTTGTGTGAAATGTGACTATATGACTGAATGAGAGTGAATTTGTTCCTATCTCCGTAAGGAAGCGAGCTAGAGCTCTGAAACTGTGGCTATACGCACTTTCATGAAAACACGCTTCTTTGAGCTTTTAAGCTCAGAACTTGAATCTGTGCGTGTATCTAGCCTGTGAAGTCCTTCAGATCACTGTGCAATGCATATATGGCATCGATTGGTCCAATGTACATGTATGGCCATTTGCAAGTGAATATGAGCTTCTGAAGTGAAAAAATGCACTTCTTTGAAAACTTGTTTTTTTTTCATTCTGCATGTCAAAACATTTCATTCTGCGTATTACTAAGTGGGAAACTGACAAACATGAGTGAAATGTGACTAAATGAATGAATGAGATTGAATTTGTTCCGATCTCCGTAAGGAAGCGAGCTAGAGCTCAGAAACTGTGGATATACGCACTTTCATGAAAACACGCTTCTTTGAGCTTTTAAGCTCAGAACTTGAATCTGTGCGTGTATCTCGCCTGGGAAGTCCTTCAGATCACTGTGCAATGCATATATGGCATCGATTGGTCCAATGTACATGTATGGCCATTTGCAAGTGAATATGAGCTTCTGAAGTGAAAATATGCACTTTTTTGAAAACTTGTTTTTTTTTTTCATTCTGCATGTCAAAACATTTCATTCTGTGTATTACTAAGTGGGAAACTGACAAACATGAGTGAAATGTGACTATATGACTGAATGAGATTGAATTTGTTCCTATCTCCGTAAGGAAGCGAGCTAGAGCACTGAAACTGTGGCTATACGCACTTTCATGAAAACACGCTTCTTTGAGCTTTTAAGCTCACAACTTGAATCTGTGCGTGTATCTTGCCTGGGAAGTCTTTCAGATCACTTTTCAAAGCATATATGCTATCTATTGCTCCATTGTGCATCTTTGGCCATTTGCAAGTGAATATGAGCTTCTGATGTTAAAATATGCACTTTTTTAAAAACTTATTTTTTTTTCATTCTGCATGTCAAAACAATTCATTCTGTGTATCACTAAATGGGAAAGTGACAAACATGAGTGAAATGTGACTATATGACTGAATGAGAGTGAATTTGTTCCTATCTCCGTAAGGAAGCGAGCTAGAGCTCTGAAACTGTGGATATACTATTCATGAAAACACGCTTCTTTCAGCTTTTTAAGCTCAGAACTTGAATCTGTTCATGTATCTAGCCTGGGAAGTCCTTCAGATCACTGTGCAATGCATATATGGCATCTATTGGTCCAATGTACATGTATGGCCATTTGCAAGTGAATATGAGCTTGAAGTGAATATATGCACTTTTTAAAAAATTGCTTTTTTTCGCTCTGCTTGTCAAAACACTTTCATTCTGTGGATAATTCATACGGAATGTGACAAACTTGTGTGAAATGTGACTATATGACTGAATGAGAGTGAATTTGTTCCTATCTCCGGAAGCGAGCTAGAGCTCTGAAACTGTGGCTATCGCACTTTCATGAAAACACGCTTTTGAGCTTTTAAGCTCAGAACTTGAATCTGTGCGTGTATCTAGCCTGGGAAGTCCTTCAGATAACTGTGCAATGCATATATGGCATCGATTGGTCCAATGTACATGTATGGCCATTTGCAAGTGAATATGAGCTTCTGAAGTGAAAATATGCACTTTTTGAAAACTTGTTTTTTTTTCCATTCTGCATGTCAAAACATTTCATTCTGTGTATTACTAAGGGGGAAACTGACAAACATGAGTGAAATGTGACTATATGACTGAATGAGATTGAATTTGTTCCTATCTCCGTAAGGAAGCGAGCTTCTCTGAAACTGTGGCTATCGCACTTTCATGAAAACACGCTTGAGCTTTTATGCTCAGAACTTGAATCTGTGCGTGTATCTAGCCTGGGAAGTCTTTCAGATCACTTTTCAAAGCATATATGTTATCTATTGCATTGTGCATGTTTGGCCATTTGCAAGTGAATATGATCTTCTGAAGTGAAAATATGCACTTTTTTTGAAAACTTGTTTTTTTTTTCATTCTGCATGTCAAAACATTTCATTCTGTGTATTACTAAGTGGGAAACTGAAAACATGAGTGTGAAATGTGACTATATGACTGAATGAGATTGAATTTGTTCCTATCTCCGTAAGGAAGCGAGCTAGAGCACTGAAACTGTGGCTATACGACTTTCATGAAAAACACGCTTCTTTGAGCTTTTAAGCTCAGAACTTGAATCTGTGCGTGTATCTTGCCTGGGAATTCCTTTCAGATCACTTTTCAAAGCATATATGCTATCTATTGCTCCATTGTGCATCTTTGGCCATTTGCAAGTGAATATGAGCTTCTGATGTTAAAATATGCACTTTTTAAAAACTTATTTTTTTTTTTTTCATTCTGCATGTCAAAACAATTTCATTCTGTGTATAACTAAATGGGAAAGTGACAAACATGAGTGAAATGTGACTATATGACTGAATGAGAGTGAATTTGTTTATATCTCCGTAAGGAAGCGAGCTAGAGCTCTGAAACTGTGGATATACGAACTTTCATGAAAACACGCTTCTTTTCAGCTTTTAAGCTCAGAACTTGAATCTGTTCATGTATCTAGCCTGGGAAGTCCTTCAGATCACTGTTTCAATGCATATATGGCATCGATTGGTCCAATGTACATGTTTGGCCATTTGCAAGTGAATATGAGCTTCTGATGTGAATATATGCACTTTTTTAAAAATTGCTTTTTTTTTCATTCTGCTTGTCAAAACAATTTCATTCTGTGGATAAATAATACAGAAAATGACAAACATGTGTGAAATGTGACTATATGAATGAATGAGAGTGAATTTGTTCCTATCTCCGTTAGGAAGCGAGCTAGAGCTCTGAAACTGTGGATATACGCACTTTCATGAAAACACGCTTCTTTGAGCTTTTAAGCTCAGAACTTGAATCTGTGCGTGTATCTAGCCTGGGAAGTCCTTCAGATCACTGTGCAATGCATATATGGCATCGATTGGTCCAATGTACATGTATGGCCATTTACAAGTGAATATGAGCTTCTGAAGTGAAAATATGCACTTTTTTGAAAACTTGTTTTTTTTTCATTCTGCATGTCAAAACATTTCATTCTGTGTATTACTAAGTGGGAAACTGACAAACATGAGTGAAATGTGACTATATGACTGAATGAGATTGAATTTTTTCCTATCTCCGTAAGGAAGCGAGCTAGAGCTCTGAAACTGTGGCTATACGCACTTTCATGAAAACACGCTTCTTTGAGCTTTTATGCTCAGAACTTGAATCTGTGCGTGTATCTAGCCTGGGAAGTCTTTCAGATCACTTTTCAAAGCATATATGTTATCTATTGCTCCATTGTGCATGTTTGGGCATTTGCAAGTGAATATGAGCTTCTGATGTAAAAATATGCACTTTTTTAAAAACTTATTTTTTTTCATTCTGCATGTCAAAACAATTCATTCTGTGTATAACTAAGTGGGAAAGTGACAAACATGAGTGAAATGTGACTATATGACAGAATGAGAGTGAATTTGTTCTTATCTCCGTTAGGAAGCGAGCTAGAGCTCTGAAACTGTGGATATACGCACTTTCATGAAAACACGCTTCTTTGAGCTTTTAAGCTCAGAACAACAATCTGTTCATGTATCTTGCCTGGGAAGTCCTTCAGATCACTGTGCAATGCATATATGGCATCGATTGGTCCAATGTACATGTATGGCCATTTGCAAGTGAATATGAGCTTCTGAAGTGAAGATATGCACTTTTTTAAAAAATTGCTTTTTTTTCGTTCTGCTTGTCAAAACTTTTCATTCTGTGTATAATTCATACGGAATGTGACAAACTTGAGTGAAATGTGACTATATGAATGAATGAGAGTGAATTTGTTCCTATCTCCGTAAGGAAGCGAGCTAGAGCTCTGAAACTGTGGCTATCGCACTTTCATGAAAAACACGCTCTTTGAGCTTTTTAAGCTCAGAACTTGAATCTGTGCGTGTATCTAGCCTGGGAAGTCTTTCAGATCACTGTGCAAAGCATATATGGTATCTATTGCTCCATTGTGCATCTTTGGCCATTTGCAAGTGAATATGAGCTTCTGATGTTAAAATATGCACTTTTTTAAAAACTTGTTTTTTTTTCATTCTGCATCTCAAAACTTTTCATTCTGTGTATAATTCAGCGGGAAAGTGGCAAACATGAGTGAAATGTGACTATATGACTGAATGAGATTGAATTTGTTCCTTTCTCCGTAGGGAAGCGAGCTTGAGCTCTGAAACTGTGGATATACGCACTTTCATGAAAACACGCTTCTTTGAGCTTTTAAGCTCAGAACTTGAATCTGTGCGTGTATCTAGCCTGGGAAGTCCTTCAGATCACTGTGCAATGCATATATGGCATCGATTGGTCCAATGTACATTTATGGCAATTTGCAAGTGAATTTGAGCTCCTGAAGTGAAGATATGCACTTTTTTAAAAAATTGCTTTTTTTTCGTTCTGCTTGTCAAAACTTTTCATTCTGTGTATAATTCATACGGAATGTGACAAACTTGAGTGAAATGTGACTATATGACTGAATGAGATTGAATTTGTTCCTATCTCCGTAAGGAAGCGAGCTAGAGCTCTGAAACTTTGGCTATTTCCGAACTTTCCTGAAAACACGCTTCGTTGAGCTTTTAAGCTCAGCACTTGAATCTGTGCGTGTATCTAGCCTGGGAAGTCTTTCAGATCACTGTGCAAAGCATATATGGTATCTATTGCTCCATTGTGCATGTTTGGCCATTTGCAAGTGAATATGAGCTTCTGATGTTAAAATATGCACTTTTTTAAAAACTTATTTTTTTTTCATTCTGCATGTCAAAACAATTCATTCTGTGTATAACTAAGTGGGAAAGTGACAAACATGAGTGAAATGTGACTAAATGACTGAATGAGATTGAATTTGTTCCTTTCTCCGTAAGGAAGCGAGCTAGAGCTCTGAAAATGTGGATATACGCACTTTCATGAAAACACGCTTCTTTGAGCTTTTAAGCTCAGAACTTGAATCTGTGCGTGTATCTAGCCTGGGAAGTCCTTCAGATCACTGTGCAATGCATATATGGTATCGATTGGTCCAATGTACATGTATGGCCATTTGCAAGTGAATATGAGCTTCTGAACTGAAAATATGCACTTTTTTGAAAACTTTTTTTTTTTTCATTCTGCATGTCAAAACAATTCATTCTGTGTATTAATAAGTGGGAAAGTGACAAACATGAGTGAAATGTGACTATATGACTGAATGAGAGTGAATTTGTTCCTATCTCCATAAGGAAGCGAGCTAGAGCTCTGAAACTGTGGCTATCACTTTCATGAAAAACACGCTTTTGAGCTTTTTAAGCTCACAACTTGAATCTGTCGTGTATCTAGCCTGGGAAGTCTTTTTTCAGATCACTTTTTCAACGCATATATGCTATCTATTGCTCCATTGTGCATCTTTGGCCATTTGCAAGTGAATATGAGCTTCTGATGTTAAAATATGCACTTTTTAAAAACTTATTTTTTTTTCATTCTGCATGTCAAAACAATTCATTCTTATAACTAAAGGGGAAAAGTGACAAACATGGTGAAATGTGACTATATGACAGAATGACAAACATGAGTAGAGCTCTGAAACTGTGGATATCATCATTCTATGAAAGCTCAGAACAACAATCTGTTCATGTATCTTGCCTGGGAAGTGAAATGCATGTTCGATTGGTCCAATGTACATGTATGGCCATTTGCAAGTGAATATGAGCTTCTGAAGTGAAGATATGCACTTTTTAAAAAAAAATTTTTTCGTTCTGCTTGTCAAAACTTTTCATACTGTGTATAATTCATATGGAATGTGACAAACTTGTGTGAAATGTGACTATATAACTGAATGAAACACGAATTTGTTCCTATCTCCGTAACAAGCCCGAGCTAGAGCTCTGAAACTGTAGCTTTCAGAAACAACAATCTTTTAAGCTCAGAACTTGAATCTGTGCGGGTATCTAGCCTGGGGAAGTCCCTTCAGATCAATGTGCAATGCATATATGGCATCGATTGGTCCAATGTACATGTATGGCCATTTGCAAGTGAATATGAGCTTCTGAAGTGAAGATATGCACTTTTTAAAAATGCTTTTTTTTCGTTCTGCTTGTCAAAACTTTTCATACTGTGTATAATTCATACTTGTGACAAACTTGTGTGAAATGTGACTACTATATATGACTGAATGAGAGTGAATTTGTTGCTATCTCCGTAGGAAGCGTGCTAGAGCTCTGAAACTGTAGCTATTGACTTTCATGAAAAACACGCTTCTTTGTGCTTTTAAGCTCAGAACTTGAATCTGTCGGTATCTTGCCTGGGAAGTCTTTCAGATCACTCTACAATGCATATATGGTATCTATTGCTCCATTGTGCATCTTTTGCCATTTGCAAGTGAATATGAGCTTTTGATGTTAAAATATGCAGTTTTTTAAAAAAAAATTTTTTTTTTCTTTTGCATGTAAAAACAATTTATTCTGTGCATAATAAGTTGGAAAAGTGACAAACTTGTGAAATGTGACTATATGACTGAATGAGATTGAATTTGTTCCTATCTCCGTATGAAGCGAACGCTCTGAAACTGTTTATACACTTTAAACTTCGCAGAAACTCATGAAAACACGCTAAAATCTTTTAAGCTCAGAACTTGAATCTGTATCATAGCCTGGGAAGTCCTTCAGATCACTGTGCAATGCATATATGGCATCGATTGGTCCATTGTGCATGTATGGCCATTTGCAAGTGAATATGAGCTTTTGAAGTTAAAATATGCACTTTTTTAAAAACTTTTTTTTTTTTTCTGCATGTCAAAACAATTCATTCTGTGTATAACTAAATTGGAAAGTGACAAACATGAGTGAAATGTGACTATATGACTGAATGAGATTGAATTTGTTCCTATATCTCCTAAGGAAGCTCCATAGAGCTCTGAAACTGTGGCTATCTATGAATGAAAAAAACACTTCTTTCATGAGCTTTTTTGAGATGAACTTGAATCTGTGCGTGTATCTAGCCTGGGAAGTCCTTCAGATCACTGTGCAATGCATATATGGCATCGATTGGTCCAATGCATGTATGGCCATTTGGGCAATGAATATGAGCTTCTGAAGTGAAAATATGCACTTTTTGAAAACTTTTTTTTTTTTTTCATTCTGCATGTCAAAACATTTCATTCTGTGTATAACTAAGTGAAACTGACAAACATGAGTGAAAATGTGACTATATGAATGAATGAGATTGAATTTGTTCCTATCTCCGTAAGGAAGCTTAGCTTAGCTCTGAAACTGTGGCTATACGCACTTTCATGAAAACACGCTTGAGCTTTTAAGCTCAGAACTTGAATCTGTGCGCATTATCTAGCCTGGGAAGTCCTTCAGATCACTGTTTCAAAGCATATATGGTATCTATTGGTCCAATGTGCATGTTTGGGCATTTGCAAGTGAATATGAGCTTCTGAAAAATATGCACTTTTTTAAAACTTTTTTTTTTTTTTTCATTCTGCATGTCAAACAATTCATTCTGTGTATAACTAATACGGAAAGTGACAAACATGAAAATGTGACTATATGAAAATTTGTTCTATCTCCTCTGTAAGGATGACCAGAATGAAACTGTGAATATATTCTTCACGTTGAATATTTTTTTTTCTAAAAACTTCTTTTTCATATATGTTGTCAAAAATTTCATTCTGTTCTTTGAAGATATGCATTTTAATGGCAACAACATTCTGTGTCATGTATCTTGCAAGAAGTTCCTTCTCCTTAAGATCAGAACTTGAAACTGTGCTATATATGGCAGCCTTGAAGTCTTTAAGATCACTTTTGCAAAAATTCTATTGGTTTTTTTGGGCATTTGCAAGTGAATATGAGCTTGTAAAAAACTTTTTAAAAACTTTTTTTTTCATTCTGCATGTCAAAACAAACACATTCTGTGTATAACTAACTGGAATGTGACAAACATGAGTGAAATGTGACTATATGAATGAATGAGAGTGAATTTGTTCCTATCTCCTCCGTAGGGAAGCGAGCTAGAGCTCTGAAACTGTGGATATACGCACTTTCATGAAAACACGCTTCTTTGAGCTTTTAAGCTCAGAACAACAATTCTGTTCATGTATCTTGCCTGGGAAGTCCTTCCAGATCACTGTGCAATGCATATATGGCATCGATTGGTCAATCTACATGTATGGCCATTTGCAAGTGAATATGAGCTTCTGAAGTGAAATATGCACTTTTTAAAAAAAATGCTTTTTTTCTGCTTGTCAAAACTTTTCACTTTTTATTCTGCAATGTCAAAACATTTCAAATGTGACTATATGACTGAATGAGAGTGAATTTGTTCCTATCTCCGAAGCGAAGCAAAGCTCATGAAAACTGAAATGTTTCATGAAAACACGCTTCTTTTTAAATGAGAACTTGAATCTTGTTCCTAAGTCTCCAGATCACTGTGCAATGCATATATGGCATCGATTGGTCCAATGTAAAACTGTTTGCAATGAATATGAGCTTCTCAAGTGAAAATATGCACTTTTTGAAAATCCTTTTTTTTTTTCATTCTGCATGTCAAAACATTTCATTCAGACATACTAAGTGTGACAAACATGAGTGAAATGTGACTATAGAATGAATGAACCTATCTCTCAGAAGGAAGCGAATCTGAAACTGTGGCTATCATCAAGAATGAAAAAAACACGCTATTTTGAGCTTTTTAAGCTCGAACTTGAATCTGTGGTAAGCCAAGTTTTCAGATCACTTTTTCAAAGCATATATGGTATCTATTGGTCCATTGTGCATGTTTGGGCATTTTTGCAAGTGAATATGAGCTTTGATGTTAAAATATGCACTTTTTAAAAAAAAATTTTTTTTTTTCATTCTGCATGTCAAAACAATTCATTCTGTGTATAACTAATACTGGAGAAAGTGACAAACATGAGTGAAATGTGACTATATGACAGAATGAGAGTGAATTTGTTCCTATCTCCGGCTAGAAGCGAAAAGCTAGAGCTCTGAAACTGTGGATATAATGAGACTTTCATGAAAAACACGCTTCTTTGAGCTTTTAAGCTCAGAAACTTGATTCTGTTCATGTATCTTGACTGGGAAGTCCTTCAGATCACTGTGCAATGCATATATGGCATCGATTGGTCCAATGTACATGGGCGGCCATTTGCAAGTGAATATGAGCTTCTAAGTGAAAATATGCACTTTTTTAAAAAATTTTTTTTTTCGTTCTGCTTGTCAAAACATTTCATTCTGTGTATTATTAAGTAATGAAACTGACAAACTTGAGTGAAATTTGACTATATGAATGAATGAGAGTGAATTTGTTCCTATCTCCCGTAAGGAAGCCCAAATAGAGCTCTGAAACTGTGATATATGACTTTTCATGAAAACACGCTTTTGAGCTTTTAAGCTCAGAACTTGAATCTGTCGTGTATCTAGCCTGGGAAGTCCTTCAGATCACTGTTTCTGCATATATGGCATCGATTGGTCCAATGTACATGTATGGCCATTTGCAAGTGAATATGAGCTTCTGAAGTGAAGATATGCACTTTTAAAAAATGTTTTTTTTTCGTTCTGCTTGTCAAAACCTTTCATTCTGTGTATAATTCATAACTGGAAAGTTACAAACATATGTGGAAATGTGACTATATGACTGAATGAGAGTGAATTTGTTTCCTATCTCCGAAAGAAGCGAGCCTAGAGCTCTGAAACTGTGGCTATAGGCACTTTCATGAAAACACGCTTGAGCTTTTAAGCTCAGAACTTGAATCTGTGCGTGTATCTAGCCTGGGAAGTCCTTCAGATCACTGTGCAATGCATATATGGCATCGATTGGTCCAATGTACATGTATGGCCATTTGCAAGTGAATATGAGCTTGAAGTAAGTGAAAATATGCACTTTTGAAAAACTTGTTTTTTTTTTCATTCTGCATGTCAAACATTTCATTCTGTGTATAACTAAGGGAAACTGACAAACATGAGTGAAATGTGACTATATGAATGAATGAGATTGAATTTGTTCCTATCCTCCGTCAGGAAGCGAGCTAGAGCTCTGAAACTGTGGCTATCACGCACTTTCATGAAAACACGCTTTGAGCTTTTAAGCTCAGAACTTGAATCTGTCAGCGTATCTAGCCTCGAAGTCCTTTCAGATCACTGTGCAATGCATATATGGTATCGATTGGTCCAATGTGCATGTTTGGCCATTTGCAAGTGAATATGAGCTTCTGAAGTTGAAAATATGCACTTTTTTAAAACTTGTTTTTTTTCATTCTGCATGTCAAAAACAATTCATTCTGTGTATAACTAAGGGAAAAAGTGACAAAACATGAGTGAAATGTGACTATATGACTGAATGAGAGTGAATTTGTTTTTAATCTCCGTAGGAAGCGTAGCTAGAGCTCTGAAACTGTGGATATACGCACTTTCATGAAAACACGCTTCTTGAGCTTTTTAAGCTCAGAACTTGAATCTGTCGCGTATCTAGCCTGGGGAAGTCCTTCAGATCACTGTGCAATGCATATATGGGCATCGATTGGTCCAATGTACATGTATGGCCATTTGCAAGTGAATATGATCTCCCTGAAGTGAAAATATGCACTTTTTGAAAAATTGTTTTTTTTTTTTCATTCTGCATTTGTCAAAACATTTCATTCTGTGTATAATTAAGTAATGAAACTGACAAACATGAGTGAAATGTGACTATATGACTGAATGAGATTGAATTTGTTCCTATCTCCGTAAGGAAGCGAGCCAGAGCTCAAAACTGTGGCTATACAAGACTTTCATGAAAAAAACACGCTTCTTTGAGCTTTTTAAGCTCAGAACTTGAATCTAGCGCAGTATCTAGCCTGAAGTCTTTCAGATCACTGTGCAAAAAGTATATATGGCATCTATTGCTCCATTGTGCATGTTTGGCCATTTGCAAGAATATTAGCTTGATGTTAAAATATGCAGTTTTTTTAAAACTTATTTTTTTTTCATTCTGTATGTCAAAAACATTTCATTCTGTGTATAACTAAGGGAAAGTGACAAACATGAGTGAAATGTGACTATATGACTGAATGAGATTGAATTTGTTCCTATCTCTTAGTTTGAAGCGAGGCTAGAGCTCAGAAACTGTGGATATAACGCACTTTCATGAAAAACACGCTTCTTTGAGCTTTTAAGCTCAGAACTTGAATCTGTGCTTGTATCTAGCCTGGAAGTCCTTCAGATCACTGTGCAATGCATATATGGCATCGATTGGTCCAATGTACATGTATGGCCATTTGCAAGTGAATATGAGCTTCTGAAGTGAAAATATGCACTTTTTAAAAAATTGTTTTTTTTTTTCGCTCTGCTTGTCAAAACTTTTCATTCTGTGTATAACTTTAGTACGTGAAACTGACAAACATGAGTGAAATGTGACTATATGACTGAATGAGATTGAATTTGTTCCTATCTCCGTAAGGAAGCGAAGCTAGAGCTCTGAAACTTTGGCTATAATGACTTTCATGAAAAACACGATCTTTGAGCTTTTAAGCTCAGCACTTGAATCTGTGCGCAGTATCTAGCCTGGGAAGTCTTTTCAGATCACTGTTTCAAAGCATATATGGTATCTATTGCTCCATTGTGCATGTTTGGCCATTTGCAAGTGAATATGAGCTTCTGATGTTAAAATATGCAATTTTTTAAAACTTATTTTTTTCATTCTGCATGTCAAAACAATTCATTCTGTGTATAACTAAGGGGAAAGTGACAAACATGAGTGAAATGTGACTATATGACTGAATGAGATTGAATTTGTTCCTATCTCCGTAAGGAAGCGAGCTAGAGCTCTGAAACTGTGGATATCTCCTTTCATGAAAACACGCTCTTTGAGCTTTTTAAGCTCAGAACTTGAATCTGTGCATGTATCTAGCCTGGAAGTCCTTCAGATCACTGTGCAAATGCATATATGGTATCGATTGGTCCAATGTACATGTATGGCCATTTGCAAGTGAATATGAGCTTCTGAAGTTAAATATGCACTTTTTTTGAAAATTGTTTTTTTCATTCTGCATGTCAAAACTTTTCATTCTGTGTGTATAACTAAACGGGAAACTGACAAACATGAGTGAAAATGTGACTATATGACTGAATGAGATTGAATTTGTTCCTATCTCCGTGAAGGAAGCCGAAGCTAGAGAGCTCTGAAACTGGTGGCTATAATGCACTTTCATGAAAACACGCTTCTTTGAGCTTTTAAGCTCAGAACTTGAATCTGTGCGGTATCTAGCCTGGAAGTCTTTCAGATCACTGTTCAAAGCATATATGGTATCTATTGCTCCAATGTACATGTTTGGCCATTTGCAAGTGAATATGAGCTTCTGATGTTAAAAATATGCACTTTTTAAAAAACTTATTTTTTTTCATTCTGCATGTCAAAACAATTCATTCTGTGTATAACTAAGGGAAACTGACAAACATGAGTGAAATGTGACTATATGACTGAATGAGAGTGAATTTGTTCCTTATCTCCGTAAAAAGCGAAACTAGAGCTCTGAAACTGTGGATATAATGTACTTTCATGAAAAAACAGCTTCTTTGAGCTTTTAAGCTCAGAACTTGAATCTGTGCGTGTATCTAGCCTGGGAAGTCCTTCAGATCACTGTGCAATGCATATATGGCATCGATTGGTCAATGTACATGTATGGCCATTTGCAAGTGAATATGAGCTTCTGAAGTTAAAATATGCACTTTTTAAAAACTGTTTTTTTTTTCTGCATGTCAAAACTTTTCATTCTGTGTATAACTAAGAACCAAAGTGACAAACATGGAGTGAAATGTGACTATATGACTGAATGAGATTGAATTTGTTTCTATCTCCGTAAGGAAGCGAAGCTAGAGCTCTGAAACTGTGGCTATATCAAGACTTTCATGAAAACACGCTTCTTTGAGCTTTTAAGCTCAGAACTTGAATCTGTGCGTGTATCTAGCCTGGGAAGTCTTTTCAGATCACTGTGCAATGCATATATGGTATCGATTGGTCCAATGTACATGTTGGCCATTTGCAAGTGAATATGAGCTTCTGATGTTAAAAATATGCACTTTTTAAAAACTTATTTTTTTTTTTTCATTCTGCATGTCAAAACAATCATTCTGTGTATAACTAAGGGGAAAGTGACAAACATGAGTGAAATGTGACTATATGACTGAATGAGATTGAATTTGTTCCTATCTCCATGAAGGAAGCGAGCTAGAGCTCTGAAACTGTGGATATACACTTTCATGAAAACACGCGTCTTTGAGCTTTTAAGCTCAGAACTTGAATCTGTGCGTGTATCTAGCCTGGGGAAGTCCTTCAGATCACTGTGCAATGCATATATGGCATCGATTGGTCCAATGTACATGTATGGCCATTTGCAAGTGAATATTAGCTTCTGATGTTCAAAATATGCACTTTTTTAAAAAATTATTTTTTTTCATTCTGCTTGTCAAAACTTTTCATTCTGTGTATAACTAAGTGGAAAGTGACAAACATGAGTGAAATGTGACTATATGACTGAATGAGAGTGAATTTGTTCCTATCTCCCGTAAGGAAGCGAGCTAGAGCTCTGAAACTGTGGATATACGCACTTTCATGAAAACACGCTTCTTTGAGCTTTTAAGCTCAGAACTTGAATCTGTGCGTGTATCTAGCCTGGGAAGTCCTTCAGATCACTGTGCAATGCATATATGGCATCGTTTGGTCCAATGTACATGTATGGCCATTTGCAAGTGAATATGAGCTTCTGAAGTGAAAATATGCACTTTTTTAAAACTTGTTTTTTTTTTCTGCATGTCAAAACTTTTCATTCTGTGTATAACTCAGTAGGAAAGTGACAAACATGAGTGAAATGTGACTATATGACTGAATGAGATTGAATTTGTTCCTATCTCCGTAAGGAAGCGAGCTAGAGCTCTGAAACTGTGGATATACGACTTTTCATGAAAACACGCTTCTTTGAGCTTTTTAAGCTCAGAACTTGAATCTGTGCGTGTATCTAGCCTGAAGTCTTTCAGATCACTGTGCAAAGCATATATGGTATCTATTGGTCCATTGTACATGTTTGGCCATTTGCAAGTGAATATGAGCTCTGATGTTAAAATATGCACTTTTTTAAAATTTTTTTTTTTTATTCTGCATGTCAAAAACAATTCATTCTGTGTATAACTAAGTGGGAAAGTGACAAACATGAGTGAAATGTGACTATATGACTGAATGAGATTGAATTTGTTCCTATCTCCGTAAGGAAGCGAGCTAGAGCTCTGAAACTGTGGATATAATGCACTTTCATGAAAACACGCGTTTTGAGCTTTTTAAGCTCAGAACTTGAATCTGTGCGCAGTATCTAGCTTGGGAAGTCCTTCAGATCACTGTGCAATGCATATATGGCATCGTTTGGTCCAATGTACATGTATGGCCATTTGCAAGTGAATATGAGCTTCTGAAGTGAAAAATATGCACTTTTTGAAAATTTGTTTTTTTTTTCTGCATGTCAAAAACATTTCATTCTGTGTATAACTAAGGGGAAAAGTGACAAACATGAGTGAAATGTGACTATATGAATGAATGAGAATTGAATTTGTTGCTATCTCCGTAAGGAAGCGAAGCTAGAGCTCTGAAACTGTGGCTATGCACTTTCATGAAAACACGCGTCTTTGAGCTTTTAAGCTCACAACTTGAATCTGTGCGTGTATCTAGCTTGGGAAGTCCTTCAGATCACTTTTCAAAGCATATATGGTATCTATTGGTCCATTGTACATGTATGGCCATTTGCAAGTGAATATGAGCTTCTGATGTTAAAATATGCACTTTTTTAAAAATTTTTTTTTTTTTCATTCTGCATGTCAAAACAATTCATTCTGTGTATAACTAAGTGGGAAAGTGACAAACATATGAGTGAAATGTGACTATATGAACTGAATGAAGATTATTTGTTCCTATCTCCGTAAGGAAGCGAGCTAGAGCTCTGAAACTGTCCTATACGCACTTTCATGAAAACACGCTTCTTTGAGCTTTTAAAGAACTTGAATCTGTGCGTGTATCTAAACAGGAAGTCCTTCAGATCACTGTGCAATGCATATATGGCATCGTTTGGTCCAATGTACATGTATGGCCATTTTGCAAGTGAATATGAGCCTCTGAAGTGAAAATATGCACTTTTTTTAAAAATTTGTTTTTTTTTTCAGAAAAAAACTTTCATTCTGTGTATAACTCAAATGTGACAAACTTATGTGAAATGTGACTATATGACTGAATGAGATTGAATTTGTTCCTATCTCTGTAGAGAGCGAGCTAGAGCTCTGAAACTGTGGCTATATTTACTTTCATGAAAAACACGCTTCTTTCAGCTTTTAAGCTCAGAACTTGAATCTGTGCGTGTATCTAGCCTGGGAAGTCCTTCAGATCACTCAGCAATGCATATATGGTATCTATTGGTCAATGTACATGTATGGCCATTTGCAAGTGAATATGAGCTTCTGATGTTAAAATATGCACTTTTTTTAAAAACATTTTTTTTTTTTTTCATTCTGCATGTCAAAACAATTCATTCTGTGTATAACTAAGTGGGAAAGTGACAAACATGAGTGAAAATGTGACTATATGACTGAATGAGATTGAATTTGTTCCTATCTCCGTAAGGAAGCGAGCTAGAGCTCTGAAACTGTGGCTATACGCACTTTCATGAAAACACGCTTCTTTGAGCTTTTTAAGCTCAGAACTTGAATCTGTGCATATATCTAGCCTGGGAAGTCCTTCAGATCACTGTGCAATGCATATATGCTATCTATTGGTCCAATGTACATGTATTGGCCATTTGCAAGTGAATATGAGCTTCTGATGTTAAAATATGCACTTTTTAAAAAAAATCCTTTTTTTTTTTCATTCTGCATGTCAAAACAATTCATTCTGTGTATAACTCAGAGGAAAGTGACAAACATGAGTGAAATGTGACTATATGACTGAATGAGAGTGAATTTGTTCCTATCTCCATAAGGAAGCTTAGCCAGAGCTCTGAAACTGTGGCTATCACGCACTTTCATGAAAACACGCGTCTTTGAGCTTTTAAGCTCAGAACTTGAATCTGTTCATAAGTATCTAGCCTGGAAGTCCTTCTCAGATCACTGTGCAATGCATATATGGCATCGTTTGGTCCAATGTACATGTATGGCCATTTGCAAGTGAATATGAGCTTCTGAAATTTGAAATATGCAAATTAAAAACTTTTTTTTTTTTTCTGCTTGTCAAAAACTTTTCATTCTGTGTATAACTAAGTGAAAGTGACAAACATACATGTGAAATGTGACTATATGACTGAATGAGAAAATATGAATTTGTTCCTATTTTCAGAAAGAAGCTGTGTAGCTAGAGCTCTGAAACTGTGGCTATACGCACTTTCATGAAAACACGCGTCTTTGAGCTTTTAAGCTCAGAACTTGAATCTGTGCGTGTATCTAGCTTAGGGAAGTCCTTCAGATCACTGTGCAATGCATATATGGTATCTATTGGTCCAATGTACATGTATGGCCATTTGCAAGTGAATATGAGCTTCTGAAGTGAAAAATATGCAGTTTTTTTTAAAACTTATTTTTTTTTCATTCTGCATGTCAAAACAATTCATTCTGTGTATAACTAAGTGGGAAAGTGACAAACATGAGTGAAATGTGACTATATGACTGAATGAGATTGAATTTGTTCCTATCTCCGTGAAAAGCAGAGCTAGAGCTCTGAAACTGTGGATATACGCACTTTCATGAAAAAACACTTCTTTGAGCTTTTAAGCTCAGAACTTGAATCTGTGCGTGTATCTATCCTGGGAAGTCCTTTCAGATCACTGTGCAATGCATATATGGTATCTATTTGGTCCAATGTACATGTATGGCCATTTGCAAGTGAATATGAGCTTGATGTGAAAATATGCACTTTTTTTAAAAAATTTATTTTTTTTTTCATTCTGCATGTCAAAACTTTTCATTCTGTGTATAACTCAAGTGGGAAAGTGACAAACATGAGTGAAATGTGACTATATGACTGAATGAGATTGAATTTGTTCCTATCTCTGAAGGAAGCGAGCTAGAGCTCTGAAACTGTGGATATCGATCTTTCATGAAAACACGCTTCTTTGAGCTTTTAAGCTCAGAACTTGAATCTGTGCGTGTATCTAGCCTGGGAAGTCTTTCAGATCACTGTGCAAAGCATATATGGTATCTATTGGTCCAATGTACATGTATGGCCATTTGCAAGTGAATATGAGCTTCTGATGTTAAAATATGCACTTTTAAAAAACTTTTTTTTTTTTTCATTCTGTATGTCAAAAACAATTCATTCTGTGTATAACTAAGTGGGAAAGTGACAAACATGAGTGAAATGTGACTATATGACTGAATGAGATTGAATTTGTTCCTATCTCCGTAAAGGAAGCGAAATAGAGCTCTGAAACTGCCGCTATACGCACTTTCATGAAAACACGCTTCTTTGAGCTTTTAAGCTCAGAACTTGAATCTGTGCGTATATCTAGCCTGGGAAGTCTTTCAGATCACTGTGCAAAGCATATATGGTATCTATTGGTCCATTGTACATGTATGGCCATTTGCAAGTGAATATGAGCTTCTGATGTTAAAATATGCACTTTTTTAAAACTTGTTTTTTTTTTCATTCTGCATGTCAAAAACAATTCATTCTGTGTATAACTAAAACGAAAAGTGACAAACATGAGTGAAATGTGACTATATGACTGAATGAGATTGAATTTGTTCCTATCTCCGTAAGGAAGCGAAAGCTAGAGCTCTGAAACTGTGGCTATAATGCACTTTCATGAAAACACGCTTTTGAGCTTTTGAGCTCAGAACTTGAATCTGTGCGTGTATCTGGCCTGGGAAGTCCTTCAGATCACTGTGCAATGCATATATGGCATCGTTTGGTCCAATGTGCATGTATGGCCATTTGCAAGTGAATATGAGCTTCTGAAGTTAAAATATGCACTTTTTTAAAAAACTTTTTTTTTTCATTCTGCATGTCAAAACTTTTCATTCTGTGTATAACTAAGTGGGAAAGTGACAAACATGAGGTGAAATGTGACTATATGACTGAATGAGATTGAATTTGTTCCTATCTCCGTAAGGAAGCAAGCTAGAGCTCTGAAACTGTGGGATATACGCACTTTCATGAAAACACGCTTCTTTGAGCTTTTAAGCTCAGAACTTGAATCTGTGCGTGTATCTAGCCTGGGAAGTCCTTCAGATCACTGTGCAATGCATATATGGCATCGATTGGTCCAATGTACATGTATGGCCATTTGCAAGTGAATATGAGCTTCTGAAGTTAAAATATGCACTTTTTTAAAAACTTATTTTTTTTTCATTCTGCATGTCAAAACAATTCATTCTGTGTATAACTAAGTGGGAAAGTGACAAACATGAGTGAAATGTGACTATATGACTGAATGAGATTGAATTTGTTCCTATCTCCGTGGAAGCGAGCTAGAGCTCTGAAACTGTGGCTATCGCACTTTCATGAAAACACGCTTCTTTGAGCTTTTAAGCTCAGAACTTGAATCTGTGCGTGTATCTAGCCTGGGAGTCTTTCTCACTGTGCAAAAGATATATGGCATCTATTGCTCCATTGTGCATGTTTGGCCATTTGCAAGTGAATATTAGCTTCTGATGTTAAAATATGCAGTTTTTAAAAACTTATTTTTTTTTTCATTCTGCATGTCAAAACAATTCATTCTGTGTATAACTAAGTGGGAAAACTTTGAGTGAAATGTGACTATATGACTGAATGAGATTGAATTGTTCCTATCTCCGTAAGGAAAGCGCAGCTAGAGCTCTGAAACTGTGGCTATGCACTTTCATGAAAAACTTATCTTTTTTTCAGAACTTGAATCTGTCATGTATCTAAAGTCCTTCAGATCACTGTGCAATGCATTTCATTCGATTGGTCCAATGTACATGTATGGCCATTTGCAAGTGAATATGAGCTTCTGAAGTGAAAAATGCACTTTTTTGAAAATTTGACTTTTTTTCATTCTGCATGTCAAAACAATTCATTCTGTGATCTGAATATAACTGAATGAAGTTAATTTGTTCCTATCTCCGTAAGGAAGCGTAGCTCTGAAACTGTGGCGGTACTTGCCTTTCATGAAAACACGCTTCTTTGAGCTTTTAAGCTCAGAACTTGAATCTGTGCGTGTATCTAGCCTGGGAAGTCTTTCAGATCACTGTGCAATGCATATATGGTATCTATTGGTCCATTGTGCATGTTTGGCCATTTGCAAGTGAATATGAGCTTCTGATGTTAAAATATGCACTTTTTTAAAAAACTTTTTTTTTTTTCATTCTGCATGTCAAAACAATTCATTCTGTGTATAACTAAGTGGGAAAGTGACAAACATAGTGAAATGTGACTATATGACTGAATGAGATTGAATTTGTTCCTATCTCCGTAAAAGCGCAGGCTAGAGCTCTGAAACTGTGGATATACGCACTTTCATGAAAACACGCTTCTTTGAGCTTTTAAGCTCAGAACTTGAATCTGTGCGTGTATCTAGCCTGGGAAGTCTTTCAGATCACTGTGCAAAGCATATATGGTATCTATTGGTCCATTGTACATCTTTGGCCATTTGCAAGTGAATATGAGCTTCTGATGTTAAAATATGCACTTTTTAAAAAACTTATTTTTTTTCATTCTGCATGTCAAAACAATTCATTCTGTGTATAACTAAGTGGGAAACTGACAAACATGAGTGAAATGTGACTATATGACTGAATGAGAGTGAATTTGTTCCTATCTCCGTAAGGAAGCGAGCTAGAGCTCTGAAACTGTGGATATACGCACTTTCATGAAAACACGCTTCTTTGAGCTTTTAAGCTCAGAACTTGAATCTGTGCGTGTATCTAGCCTGGGAAGTCCTTCAGATCACTGTGCAATGCATATATGGCATCGATTGGTCCAATGTACATGTATGGCCATTTGCAAGTGAATATGAGCTTCTGAAGTGAAAATATGCACTTTTTAAAAATTTGTTTTTTTTCATTCTGCATGTCAAAACTTTTTCATTCTGTGTATAATTAATACGGGAAAACCAGACAAACATGAGTGAAATGTGACTATATGAATGAATGAGAGTGAATTTGTTCCTATCTCCGTAAGGAAGCGAGCTAGAGCTCTGAAACTGTGGCTATACGCACTTTCATGAAAACACGCTTCTTTGAGCTTTTAAGCTCAGAACTTGAATCTGTGCGTGTATCTAGCCTGGGAAGTCTTTCAGATCACTGTCCAAAGCATATATGGTATCTATTGCTCCATTGTGCATGTTTGGCCATTTGCAAGTGAATATGAGCTTCTGATGTTAAAATATGCACTTTTTAAAAAACTTTTTTTTTTTTCATTCTGCATGTCAAAACAATTCATTCTGTGTATAACTAAGTGGGAAAAGTGACAAACATGAAAATGTGACTATATGACTGAATGAGATTGAATTTGTTCCTATCTCCGTAGGGAAGCGGGCTGACTGAAACTGTGGATATTTTCATGTTCTTATCTCCGTTAGTGAATCTAGCCTAGAAGTCCTTCTGATCACTGTGCAATGCATATATGGCACCAATGTACATTCATGAATATGAGCTTGAAGTGAAAATATGCACTTTTTTAAAAATTTTTTTTTTCATTCTGCTTTTAAAACTTTTCATTCTGTGTATACTTGAATCAAACTGTGAAATGTGACGTGTATTTGTTCTAAGCCTAGAGGAAACTGTCTTTCATGATCACTGTTTGAGCAAGCTCAGAACTAATCTGTTGGTATCTAGCCTGGTCCAGATCACTGTGCAAAGCATATATGGCCCATTGTACATGTGGCCATTTGCAAGTGAATATGAGCTTCTGATGTTAAAATATGCAGTTTTTTAAAAACTTTTTTTTTTCATTCTGCATGTCAAAACAATTCATTCTGTGTATAACTAAGTGGGAAAGTGACAAACATGAGTGAAATGTGACTATATGACTGAATGAGATTGAATTTGTTCCTATCTCCGTAAGGAAGCGAGCTAGAGCTCTGAAACTGTGGATATACGCACTTTCATGAAAACACGCTTCTTTGAGCTTTTAAGCTCAGAACTTGAATCTGTGCGTGTATCTAGCCTGGGAAGTCCTTCAGATCACTGTGCAATGCATATATGGCATCGATTGGTCCAATGTACATGTATGGCCATTTGCAAGTGAATATGAGCTTCTGAAGTGAAAATATGCACTTTTTTAAAAACTTGCTTTTTTTTTTTCTGCATGTCAAAACAATTCATTCTGTGTATAATTAAGTGGGAAAGTGACAAACATAGTGAAATGTGACTATATGACTGAATGAGATTGAATTTGTTCCTATCTCCGTAAGGAAGCGAGCTAGAGCTCTGAAACTGTGGCTATACGCACTTTCATGAAAACACGCTTCTTTGAGCTTTTAAGCTCAGAACTTGAATCTGTGCGTGTATCTAGCCTGGGAAGTCTTTTCAGATCACTGTGCAAAAGCATATATGGTATCTATTGGTCCATTGTGCATGTTTGGCCATTTGCAAGTGAATATGAGCTTCTGATGTTAAAATATGCACTTTTTTTAAAAACTTGTTTTTTTTCATTCTGCATGTCAAAACAATTCATTCTGTGTATAACTAAGTGGGAAAAGTGACAAACATGAGTGAAATGTGACTATATGACTGAATGAGATTGAATTTGTTCCTATCTCCGTTAGGAAGCGAGCTAGAGCTCTGAAACTGTGGATATCGCACTTTCATGAAAACACGCTTCTTTGAGCTTTTAAGCTCAGAACTTGAATCTGTGCTTATCTAGCCTGGGAAGTCCTTCAGATCACTGCTCAGAAATTGGTCTGTACATGTATGGCCATTTGCAAGGGAATATGAGCTTCTGATGTTCAAATATGCACACTGTTTTTTTTTCATTCTGCATGTCAAAACATTTCATTCTGTGTATAACTTAATCTGTCAAACATGATGAAATGTGACTATATGACTGAATGAGATTGAATTTGTTCCTATCTCCGTAAGGAGAATATCTGAAACTTCTATCTCAGCACTTTCATGAAAAACACGCTGCATTGAATCTGTGCATGTATCTTTCTTTCAGATCACTGTTATATAGTATCTATTGCTCCATTGTGCATGTTTGGCCATTTGCAAGTGAATATGAGCTTCTGATGTTAAAATATGCACTTTTTTTAAAAACTAATTTTTTTTTCATTCTGCATGTCAAAACAATTCATTCTGTGTATAACTAAGTGGGAAAGTGACAAACATGAGTGAAATGTGACTATATGACTGAATGAGAGTGAATTTGTTCCTATCTCCGTAAGGAAGCGAGCTAGAGCTCTGAAACTGTGGCTATACACTTTCATGAAAACACGCTTCTTTGAGCTTTTAAGCTCAGAACTTGAATCTGTGCGTGTATCTAGCCTGGGAAGTCCTTCAGATCACTGTGCAATGCATATATGGCATCGATTGGTCCAATGTACATGTATGGCCATTTGCAAGTGAATATGAGCTTCTGAAGTGAAAATATGCACTTTTTTTTAAAACTTGTTTTTTTTTTCATTCTGCATGTCAAAACATTTCATTCTGTGTATAACTAAGTGGGAAAAACTGACAAACATGAGTGAAATGTGACTATATGACTGAATGAGATTGAATTTGTTCCTATCTCCGTAAGGAAGCGAGCTAGAGCTCTGAAACTGTGGCTATACGCACTTTCATGAAAACACGCTTCTTTGAGCTTTTAAGCTCAGAACTTGAATCTGTGCGTGTATCTAGCCTGGGAAGTCTTTCAGATCACTTTTCAAAGCATATATGGTATCTATTGCTCCATTGTGCATGTTTGGGCATTTGCAAGTGAATATGAGCTTCTGATGTTAAAATATGCACTTTTTAAAAACTTTTTTTTTCATTCTGCATGTCAAAACAATTCATTCTGTGTATAACTAAGTGGGAAAGTGACAAACATGAGTGAAATGTGACTATATGACTGAATGAGAGTGAATTTGTTCTTATCTCCGTAAGGAAGCGAGCTAGAGCTCTGAAACTGTGGATATACGCACTTTCATGAAAACACGCTTCTTTGAGCTTTTAAGCTCAGAACTTGAATCTGTTCATGTATCTTGCCTGGGAAGTCCTTCAGATCACTGTGCAATGCATATATGGCATCGATTGGTCCAATGTACATGTATGGCCATTTGCAAGTGAATATGAGCTTCTGAAGTGAAAATATGCACTTTTTTAAAAATTGCTTTTTTTTCGTTCTGCTTGTCAAAACTTTTCATTCTGTGTATAATTCATACGGAATGTGACAAACATGAGTGAAATGTGACTATATGAATGAATGAGAGTGAATTTGTTCCTATCTCCGTAAGGAAGCGAGCTAGAGCTCTGAAACTGTGGCTATACGCACTTTCATGAAAACACGCTTCTTTGAGCTTTTAAGCTCAGAACTTGAATCTGTGCGTGTATCTAGCCTGGGAAGTCCTTCAGATCACTGTGCAATGCATATATGGCATCTATTGCTCCATTGTGCATGTTTGGCCATTTGCAAGTGAATATGAGCTTCTGATGTTAAAATATGCACTTTTTTAAAAAATTTTTTTTTCATTCTGCATGTCAAAACAATTCATTCTGTGTATAACTAAGTGGGAAAATGACAAACATGAGTGAAATGTGACTATATGACTGAATGAGATTGAATTTGTTCCTATCTCCGTAAGGAAGCGAGCTAGAGCTCTGAAACTGTGGCTATACGCACTTTCATGAAAACACGCTTCTTTGAGCTTTTAAGCTCAGAACTTGAATCTGTGCGTGTATCTAGCCTGGGAAGTCCTTCAGATCACTGTGCAATGCATATATGGCATCGATTGGTCCAATGTACATGTTTGGCCATTTGCAAGTGAATATGAGCTTCTGAAGTTAAAATATGCACTTTTTTTAAAAATTTGTTTTTTTTTCATTCTGCATGTCAAAACAATTCATTCTGTGTATAACTAAGTGGGAAAGTGACAAACATGAGTGAAATGTGACTATATGACTGAATGAGATTGAATTTGTTCCTATCTCCGTAAGGAAGCGAGCTAGAGCTCTGAAACTGTGGCTATACGCACTTTCATGAAAACACGCTTCTTTGAGCTTTTAAGCTCAGAACTTGAATCTGTGCGTGTATCTAGCCTGGGAAGTCTTTCAGATCACTGTGCAAAGCATATATGGTATCTATTGCTCCATTGTGCATGTTTGGCCATTTGCAAGTGAATATGAGCTTCTGATGTTAAAATATGCACTTTTTAAAAAATTAATTTTTTTTCATTCTGCATGTCAAAACAATTCATTCTGTGTATAACTAAGTGGGAAAGTGACAAACATGAGTGAAATGTGACTATATGACTGAATGAGAGTGAATTTGTTCCTATCTCCGTAAGGAAGCGAGCTAGAGCTCTGAAACTGTGGATATACGCACTTTCATGAAAACACGCTTCTTTGAGCTTTTAAGCTTTGAATCTTTATCTAGCCTTTTAAGCTCAGAACTTGAATCTGTATGCATCGTGTATCTGTAGCCTTTGAAGTCCTTCAGATCACTGTGCAATGCATATATGGCATCGATTGGTCCAATGTACATGTAACATGGCCATTTGCAAGTGAATATGAGCTTCTGAAGTGAAAATATGCACTTTTTGAAAAACTTGAGCTTTTTTTTCTGTGCATTCTGCATGTCAAAACATTTCATTCTGCAAGTATATACTTCTGATGTTAAAATATGCACTTTTTACAAACATTCTGCATGTCAAATGTGACTATATGACAAAATGAGATTGAATTTGTTCCTATCTCCGTAAGGAAGGAAGCAGCTAGAGCTCTGAAACTGTGGATATACGCACTTTCATGAAAACACGCTTCTTTGAGCTTTTAAGCTCAGAACTTGAATCTGTGCATGTATCTAGCCTGGGAAGTCCTTCAGATCACTGTGCAATGCATATATATGGCATCGATTGGTCCAATGTACATGTTTGGCCATTTGCAAGTGAATATGAGCTTCTGAAGTGAAAATATGCACTTTTTTAAAAAATTATTTTTTTTTTTTCATTCTGCATGTCAAAACTTTTCATTCTGTGTATAATTCATACGGAAAATGACAAACATGAGTGAAATGTGACTATATGAATGAATGAGAGTGAATTTGTTCCTATCTCCGTAAGGAAGCGAGCTAGAGCTCTGAAACTGTGGCTATACGCACTTTCATGAAAACACGCTTCTTTGAGCTTTTAAGCTCAGAACTTGAATCTGTGCGTGTATCTAGCCTGGGAAGTCCTTCAGATCACTGTGCAATGCATATATGGCATCGATTGGTCCAATGTACATGTATGGCCATTTGCAAGTGAATATGAGCTTCTGAAGTGAAAATATGCACTTTTTTTTAAAAAATTGTTTTTTTTTTCATTCTGCATGTCAAAACATTTCATTCTGTGTATAACTAAGTGGGAAAGTGACAAACATGAGTGAAATGTGACTATATGAATGAATGAGAGTGAATTTGTTCCTATCTCCGTAAGGAAGCGAGCTAGAGCTCTGAAACTGTGGCTATACGCACTTTCATGAAAACACGCTTCTTTTGAGCTTTTAAGCTCAGAACTTGAATCTGTGCGTGTATCTAGCCTGGGAAGTCTTTCAGATCACTGTGCAAAGCATATATGGTATCTATTGGTCCATTGTACATGTTTGGCCATTTGCAAGTGAATATGAGCTTCTGATGTTAAAATATGCACTTTTTTAAAAACTTGTTTTTTTTTTTTCATTCTGCATGTCAAAACAATTCATTCTGTGTATAACTAAGTGGGAAAGTGACAAACATGAGTGAATATGACTGAATGAGATTGAATTTGTTCCTATCTCCGTAAGCGAGCTAGAGCTCTGAAACTGTGGCTATACGCACTTTCATGAAAAACGCTTCTTTGAGCTTTTAAGCTCAGAACTTGAATCTGTGCGTGTATCTAGCCTGGGAAGTCTTTCAATCACTGTGCAATGCATATATATATCTATTGCTCCATTGTACATGTTTGGCCATTTGCAAGTGAATATGAGCTTCTGATGTTAAAATATGCATTTTTTAAAAACTTTTTTTTTTTTCATTCTGCATGTCAAAACAATTCATTCTGTGTATAACTAAGTGGGAAAGTGACAAACATGAAATGTGACTATATGACTGAATGAGATTGAATTTGTTCCTATCTCCGTAAGGAAGCGAGCTAGAGCTCTGAAACTGTGGCTATACGCACTTTCATGAAAACACGCTTCTTTGAGCTTTTAAGCTCAGAACTTGAATCTGTGCGTGTATCTAGCCTGGGAAGTCCTTCAGATCACTGTGCAATGCATATATGGCATCGATTGGTCCAATGTACATGTATGGCCATTTGCAAGTGAATATGAGCTTCTGAAGTGAAAATATGCACTTTTTTTTTAAAACTTGTTTTTTTTTTCATTCTGCATGTCAAAACATTTCATTCTGTGTATTACTAAGTGGGAAACCGACAAACATGAGTGAAATGTGACTATATGACTGAATGAGATTGAATTTGTTCCTATCTCCGTAAGGAAGCGAGCTAGAGCTCTGAAACTGTGGCTATACGCACTTTCATGAAAACACGCTTCTTTGAGCTTTTAAGCTCAGAACTTGAATCTGTGCGTGTATCTAGCCTGGGAAGTCTTTCAGATCACTTTTCAAAGCATATATGGTATCTATTGCTCCATTGTGCATGTTTGGCCATTTGCAAGTGAATATGAGCTTCTGATGTTAAAATATGCACTTTTTTAAAAACTTATTTTTTTTTTTTTTCATTCTGCATGTCAAAACAATTCATTCTGTGTATAACTAAGTGGGAAAGTGACAAACATGAGTGAAATGTGACTATATGACTGAATGAGAGTGAATTTGTTCCTATCTCCGTAAGGAAGCGAGCTAGAGCTCTGAAACTGTGGATATACGCACTTTCATGAAAAACACGCTTCTTTGAGCTTTTAAGCTCAGAACTTGAATCTGTTCATGTATCTAGCCTGGGAAGTCCTTCAGATCACTGTGCAATGCATATATGGCATCGATTGGTCCAATGTACATGTATGGCCATTTGCAAGTGAATATGAGCTTCTGAAGTGAAAATATGCACTTTTTTTAAAAAATTGCTTTTTTTTCGTTCTGCTTGTCAAAACTTTTCATTCTGTGTATAATTCATACGGAATGTGACAAACTTGAGTGAAATGTGACTATATGAATGAATGAGAGTGAATTTGTTCCTATCTCCGTAAGGAAGCGAGCTAGAGCTCTGAAACTGTGGCTATACGCACTTTCATGAAAAAACACGCTTCTTTGAGCTTTTAAGCTCAGAACTTGAATCTGTGCGTGTATCTAGCCTGGGAAGTCTTTCAGATCACTGTGCAAAGCATATATGGTATCTATTGGTCCATTGTGCATCTTTGGCCATTTGCAAGTGAATATGAGCTTCTGATGTTAAAATATGCACTTTTTTAAAAACTTGTTTTTTTTTTCATTCTGCATGTCAAAACAATTCATTCTGTGTATAACTAAGTGGGAAAGTGACAAACATGAGTGAAATGTGACTATATGACTGAATGAGATTGAATTTGTTCCTATCTCCGTAAGGAAGCGAGCTAGAGCTCTGAAACTGTGGATATACGCACTTTCATGAAAACACGCTTCTTTGAGCTTTTAAGCTCAGAACTTGAATCTGTGCGTGTATCTAGCCTGGGAAGTCCTTCAGATCACTGTGCAATGCATATATGGCATCGATTGGTCCAATGTACATGTTTGGCCATTTGCAAGTGAATATGAGCTTCTGAAGTGAAAATATGCACTTTTTTAAAAATTGTTTTTTTTTTCATCTGCATGTCAAAACAATTCATTCTGTGTATAACTAAGTGGAAAACTGACAAACATGAGTGAAATGTGACTATATGACTGAATGAGATTGAATTTGTTCCTATCTCCGTAAGGAAGCGAGCTAGAGCTCTGAAACTGTGGCTATACGCACTTTCATGAAAACACGCTTCTTTGAGCTTTTAAGCTCAGAACTTGAATCTGTGCGTGTATCTAGCCTGGGAAGTCTTTCAGATCACTGTGCAAAAGCATATATGGTATCTATTGGTCCATTGTACATGTTTGGCCATTTGCAAGTGAATATGAGCTTCTGATGTTAAAATATGCACTTTTTTAAAACTTGTTTTTTTTTTCATTCTGCATGTCAAAACAATTCATTCTGTGTATAACTAAGTGGGAAAATGACAAACATGAGTGAAATGTGACTATATGACTGAATGAGAGTGAATTTGTTCCTATCTCCGTAAGGAAGCGAGCTAGAGCTCTGAAACTGTGGCTATACGCACTTTCATGAAAACACGCTTCTTTGAGCTTTTAAGCTCAGAACTTGAATCTGTGCGTGTATCTAGCCTGGGAAGTCCTTCAGATCACTGTGCAATGCATATATGGCATCGATTGGTCCAATGTACATGTATGGCCATTTGCAAGTGAATATGAGCTTCTGAAGTGAAGATATGCACTTTTTTAAAAAATTGCTTTTCTTTCGTTCTGCTTGTCAAAACTTTTCATTCTGTGTATAATTCATACGGAATGTGACAAACTTTAGTGAAATGTGACTATATGAATGAATGAGAGTGAATTTGTTCCTATCTCCATAAGGAAGCGAGCTAGAGCTCTGAAACTGTGGCTATACGCACTTTCATGAAAACACGCTTCTTTGAGCTTTTAAGCTCAGAACTTGAATCTGTGCGTGTATCTAGCCTGGGAAGTCTTTCAGATCACTCTGCAAAGCATATATGGTATCTATTGCTCCATTGTGCATGTTTGGCCATTTGCAAGTGAATATGAGCTTCTGATGTTAAAATATGCACTTTTTTAAAAACTTATTTTTTTTCATTCTGCATGTCAAAACAATTCATTCTGTGTATAACTAAGTGGGAAAGTGACAAACATGAGTGAAATGTGACTATATGACTGAATGAGAGTGAATTTGTTCCTATCTCCGTAAGGAAGCGAGCTAGAGCTCTGAAACTGTGGCTATACGCACTTTCATGAAAACACGCTTCTTTGAGCTTTTAAGCTCAGAACTTGAATCTGTGCGTGTATCTAGCCTGGGAAGTCCTTCAGATCACTGTGCAATGCATATATGGCATCGATTGGTCCAATGTACATGTATGGCCATTTGCAAGTGAATATGAGCTTCTGAAGTGAAAATATGCACTTTTTTTGAAAACTTGTTTTTTTTTTCATTCTGCATGTCAAAACATTTCATTCTGTGTATTAACTAAGTGGGAAACTGACAAACATGAGTGAAATGTGACTATATGACTGAATGAGATTGAATTTGTTCCTATCTCCGTAAGGAAGCGAGCTAGAGCTCTGAAACTGTGGCTATACGCACTTTCATGAAAAACACGCTTCTTTGAGCTTTTAAGCTCAGAACTTGAATCTGTGCGTGTATCTAGCCTGGGAAGTCTTTCAGATCACTTTGCAAAGCATATATGGTATCTATTGCTCCATTGTGCATGTTTGGCCATTTGCAAGTGAATATGAGCTTCTGATGTTAAAATATGCACTTTTTTTTAAACTTATTTTTTTTCATTCTGCATGTCAAAACAATTCATTCTGTGTATAACTAAGTGGGAAAGTGACAAACATGAGTGAAATGTGACTATATGACTGAATGAGAGTGAATTTGTTCCTATCTCCGTAAGGAAGCGAGCTAGAGCTCTGAAACTGTGGATATACGCACTTTCATGAAAACACGCTTCTTTTTGAGCTTTTAAGCTCAGAACTTGAATCTGTTCATGTATCTAGCCTGGGAAGTCCTTCAGATCACTGTGCAATGCATATATGGCATCGATTGGTCCAATGTACATGTATGGCCATTTGCAAGTGAATATGAGCTTCTGAAGTGAAAATATGCACTTTTTTAAAAATTGCTTTTTTTTCATTCTGCTTGTCAAAACTTTTCATTCTGTGTATAATTCATACGGAATGTGACAAACTTGAGTGAAATGTGACTATATGACTGAATGAGAGTGAATTTGTCCTATCTCCGTAAGGAAGCGAGCTAGAGCTCTGAAACTGTGGATATACGCACTTTCATGAAAACACGCTTCTTTGAGCTTTTAAGCTCAGAACTTGAATCTGTGCATGTATCTAGCCTGGGAAGTCCTTCAGATCACTGTGCAATGCATATATGGCATCTATCATTGGTCCATTGTACATGTATGGCCATTTGCAAGTGAATATGAGCTTCTGAAGTGAAAATATGCACTTTTTTAAAAAATTGCTTTTTTTTTCATTCTGCATGTCAAAACAATTCATTCTGTGTATAATTAATACGGAAAGTGACAAACATGAGTGAAATGTGACTATATGAATGAATGAGAGTGAATTTGTTCCTATCTCCGTAAGGAAGCGAGCTAGAGCTCTGAAACTGTGGCTATACGCACTTTCATGAAAACACGCTTCTTTGAGCTTTTAAGCTCAGAACTTGAATCTGTGCGTGTATCTAGCCTGGGAAGTCTTTCAGATCACTTTTCAAAGCATATATGGTATCTATTGCTCCATTGTGCATGTTTGGCCATTTGCAAGTGAATATGAGCTTCTGATGTTAAAATATGCACTTTTTTTAAAAACTAATTTTTTTTTTCATTCTGCATGTCAAAACAATTCATTCTGTGTATAACTAAGTGGGAAAGTGACAAACATGAGTGAAATGTGACTATATGACTGAATGAGAGTGAATTTGTTCTTATCTCCGTTAGGGAAGCGAGCTAGAGCTCTGAAACTGTGGATATACGCACTTTCATGAAAACACGCTTCTTTGAGCTTTTAAGCTCAGAACTTGAATCTGTTCATGTATCTAGCCTGGGAAGTCCTTCAGATCACTGTGCAATGCATATATGGCATCGATTGGTCCAATGTACATGTATGGCCATTTGCAAGTGAATATGAGCTTCTGAAGTGAAAATATGCACTTTTTTAAAAATTGCTTTTTTTTTCATTCTGCTTGTCAAAACTTTTTCATTCTGTGTATAATTCATACGGAATGTGACAAACATGAGGAAATGTGACTATATGAATGAATGAGAGTGAATTTGTTCCTATCTCCATAAGGAAGCGAGCTAGAGCTCTGAAACTGTGGCTATACGCACTTCATGAAAACACGCTTCTTTGAGCTTTTAAGCTCAGAACTTGAATCTGTGCGTGTATCTAGCCTGGGAAGTCTTTCAGATCACTCTGCAAAGCATATATGGTATCTATTGCTCCATTGTGCATGTTTGGCCATTTGCAAGTGAATATGAGCTTCTGATGTTAAAATATGCACTTTTTTTAAAAACTAATTTTTTTTTTTTTCATTCTGCATGTCAAAACAATTCATTCTGTGTATAACTAAGTGGGAAAGTGACAAACATGAGTGAAATGTGACTATATGACTGAATGAGATTGAATTTGTTCCTATCTCCGTAAGGAAGCGAGCTAGAGCTCTGAAACTGTGGCTATACGCACTTTCATGAAAACACGCTTCTTTGAGCTTTTAAGCTCAGAACTTGAATCTGTGCGTGTATCTAGCCTGGGAAGTCCTTCAGATCACTGTGCAATGCATATATGGCATCGATTGGTCCAATGTACATGTTTGGCCATTTGCAAGTGAATATGAGCTTCTGAAGTGAAAATATGCACTTTTTTTTTAAAAATTGTTTTTTTTTTTTCATTCTGCATGTCAAAACAATTCATTCTGTGTATAACTAAGTGGGAAAACTGACAAACATGAGTGAAATGTGACTATATGAATGAATGAGATTGAATTTGTTCCTATCTCCGTAAGGAAGCGAGCTAGAGCTCTGAAACTGTGGCTATACGCACTTTCATGAAAACACGCTTCTTTGAGCTTTTAAGCTCAGAACTTGAATCTGTGCGTGTATCTAGCCTGGGAAGTCTTTCAGATCACTGTGCAAAGCATATATGGTATCTATTGCTCCATTGTGCATGTTTGGCCATTTGCAAGTGAATATGAGCTTCTGATGTTAAAATATGCACTTTTTTTAAAAACTAATTTTTTTTTCATTCTGCATGTCAAAACAATTCATTCTGTGTATAACTAAGTGGGAAAGTGACAAACATGAGTGAAATGTGACTATATGACTGAATGAGATTGAATTTGTTCCTATCTCCGTAAGGAAGCGAGCTAGAGCTCTGAAACTGTGGATATACGCACTTTCATGAAAAACACGCTTCTTTTGAGCTTTTAAGCTCAGAACTTGAATCTGTGCGTGTATCTAGCCTGGGAAGTCCTTCAGATCACTGTGCAATGCATATATGGCATCGATTGGTCCAATGTACATGTATGGCCATTTGCAAGTGAATATGAGCTTCTGAAGTGAAAATATGCACTTTTTTTTAAAAACTTGTTTTTTTTCATTCTGCATGTCAAAACATTTCATTCTGTGTATAACTAAGTGGGAAACCGACAAACATGAGTGAAATGTGACTATATGACTGAATGAGATTGAATTTGTTCCTATTTCCGTAAGGAAGCGAGCTAGAGCTCTGAAACTGTGGCTATACGCACTTTCATGAAAACACGCTTCTTTGAGCTTTTAAGCTCAGAACTTGAATCTGTGCGTGTATCTAGCCTGGGAAGTCTTTCAGATCACTGTGCAAAGCATATATGGTATCTATTGCTCCATTGTGCATGTTTGGCCATTTGCAAGTGAATATGAGCTTCTGATGTTAAAATATGCACTTTTTTAAAAACTATTTTTTTTTTTCATTCTGCATGTCAAAACAATTCATTCTGTGTATAACTAAGTGGGAAAATGACAAACATGAGTGAAATGTGACTATATGACTGAATGAGAGTGAATTTGTTCCTATCTCCGTAAGGAAGCGAGCTAGAGCTCTGAAACTGTGGATATACGCACTTTCATGAAAACACGCTTCTTTGAGCTTTTAAGCTCAGAACTTGAATCTGTGCATGTATCTAGCCTGGGAAGTCCTTCAGATCACTGTGCAATGCATATATGGCATCGATTGGTCCAATGTACATGTATGGCCATTTGCAAGTGAATATGAGCTTCTGAAGTGAAGATATGCACTTTTTTTTAAAAATTGCTTTTTTTTCGTTCTGCTTGTCAAAACTTTTCATTCTGTGTATAATTCATACGGAATGTGACAAACTTGAGTGAAATGTGACTATATGAATGAATGAGAGTGAATTTGTTCCTATCTCCATAAGGAAGCGAGCTAGAGCTCTGAAACTGTGGCTATACGCACTTTCATGAAAACACGCTTCTTTGAGCTTTTAAGCTCAGAACTTGAATCTGTGCGTGTATCTAGCCTGGGAAGTCTTTCAGATCACTGTGCAAAGCATATATGGTATCTATTGCTCCATTGTGCATGTTTGGCCATTTGCAAGTGAATATGAGCTTCTGATGTTAAAATATGCACTTTTTTAAAAACTTATTTTTTTTTTCATTCTGCATGTCAAAACAATTCATTCTGTGTATAACTAAGTGGGAAAGTGACAAACATGAGTGAAATGTGACTATATGACTGAATGAGAGTGAATTTGTTCCTATCTCCGTAAGGAAGCGAGCTAGAGCTCTGAAACTGTGGATATACGCACTTTCATGAAAACACGCTTCTTTGAGCTTTTAAGCTCAGAACTTGAATCTGTGCGTGTATCTAGCCTGGGAAGTCCTTCAGATCACTGTGCAATGCATATATGGCATCGATTGGTCCAATGTACATGTATGGCCATTTGCAAGTGAATATGAGCTTCTGAAGTGAAAATATGCACTTTTTTAAAAATTGTTTTTTTTTTCGTTCTGCATGTCAAAACATTTCATTCTGTGTATAATTCATACGGAAACTGACAAACATGAGTGAAATGTGACTATATGAATGAATGAGATTGAATTTGTTCCTATCTCCGTAAGGAAGCGAGCTAGAGCTCTGAAACTGTGGCTATACACTTTCATGAAAACACGCTTCTTTGAGCTTTTAAGCTCAGAACTTGAATCTGTGCGTGTATCTAGCCTGGGAAGTCTTTCAGATCACTGTGCAAAGCATATATGGTATCTATTGCTCCATTGTGCATGTTTGGCCATTTGCAAGTGAATATGAGCTTCTGATGTTAAAATATGCACTTTTTTAAAAAACTTATTTTTTTTTTTCATTCTGCATGTCAAAACAATTCATTCTGTGTATAACTAAGTGGGAAAGTGACAAACATGAGTGAAATGTGACTATATGACTGAATGAGAGTGAATTTGTTCCTATCTCCGTAAGGAAGCGAGCTAGAGCTCTGAAACTGTGGATATACGCACTTTCATGAAAACACGCTTCTTTGAGCTTTTAAGCTCAGAACTTGAATCTGTGCGTGTATCTAGCCTGGGAAGTCCTTCAGATCACTGTGCAATGCATATATGGCATCGATTGGTCCAATGTACATGTATGGCCATTTGCAAGTGAATATGAGCTTCTGAAGTGAAAATATGCACTTTTTTAAAAATTGCTTTTTTTTTTCATTCTGCATGTCAAAACAATTCATTCTGTGTATAATTCATACGGAAAGTGACAAACATGAGTGAAATGTGACTATATGACTGAATGAGATTGAATTTGTTCCTATCTCCGTAAGGAAGCGAGCTAGAGCTCTGAAACTGTGGCTATACGCACTTTCATGAAAACACGCTTCTTTGAGCTTTTAAGCTCAGAACTTGAATCTGTGCGTATCTAGCCTGGGAAGTCCTTCAGATCACTGTGCAATGCATATATGGCATCGATTGGTCCAATGTACATGTATGGCCATTTGCAAGTGAATATGAGCTTCTGAAGTGAAAATATGCACTTTTTTTTAAAAAACTTGTTTTTTTTCATTCTGCATGTCAAAACATTTCATTCTGTGTATAACTAAGTGGGAAACTGACAAACATGAGTGAAATGTGACTATATGACTGAATGAGATTGAATTTGTTCCTATCTCCGTAAGGAAGCGAGCTAGAGCTCTGAAACTGTGGCTATACGCACTTTCATGAAAACACGCTTCTTTGAGCTTTTAAGCTCAGAACTTGAATCTGTGCGTGTATCTAGCCTGGGAAGTCTTTCAGATCACTGTGCAAAGCATATATGGTATCTATTGCTCCATTGTGCATGTTTGGCCATTTGCAAGTGAATATGAGCTTCTGATGTTAAAATATGCACTTTTTTAAAAACTTATTTTTTTTCATTCTGCATGTCAAAACAATTCATTCTGTGTATAACTAAGTGGGAAAATGACAAACATGAGTGAAATGTGACTATATGACTGAATGAGAGTTGAATTTGTTCCTATCTCCGTTAGGAAGCGAGCTAGAGCTCTGAAACTGTGGATATACGCACTTTCATGAAAACACGCTTCTTTGAGCTTTTAAGCTCAGAACTTGAATCTGTTCATGTATCTAGCCTGGGAAGTCCTTCAGATCACTGTGCAATGCATATATGGCATCGATTGGTCCAATGTACATGTATGGCCATTTGCAAGTGAATATGAGCTTCTGAAGTGAAATATGCACTTTTTTAAAAATTGCTTTTTTTTCATTCTGCTTGTCAAAACTTTTCATTCTGTGTATAATTCATACGGAAACTGACAAACATGAGTGAAATGTGACTATATGAATGAATGAGAGTGAATTTGTTCCCCTCTCCGTAAGGAAGCGAGCTAGAGCTCTGAAACTGTGGCTATACGCACTTTCATGAAAACACGCTTCTTTGAGCTTTTAAGCTCAGAACTTGAATCTGTGCGTGTATCTAGCCTGGGAAGTCTTTCAGATCACTGTGCAAAGCATATATGGTATCTATTGCTCCATTGTGCATGTTTGGCCATTTGCAAGTGAATATGAGCTTCTGATGTTAAAATATGCACTTTTTTAAAAACTTTTTTTTTTTCATTCTGCATGTCAAAACAATTCATTCTGTGTATAACTAAGTGGGAAAGTGACAAACATGAGTGAAATGTGACTATATGACTGAATGAGAGTGAATTTGTTCCTATCTCCGTAAGGAAGCGAGCTAGAGCTCTGAAACTGTGGATATACGCACTTTCATGAAAACACGCTTCTTTGAGCTTTTAAGCTCAGAACTTGAATCTGTTCATGTATCTAGCCTGGGAAGTCCTTCAGATCACTGTGCAATGCATATATGGCATCGATTGGTCCAATGTACATGTATGGCCATTTGCAAGTGAATATGAGCTTCTGAAGTGAAAATATGCACTTTTTTTTTAAATTGCTTTTTTTTTTCATTCTGCATGTCAAAACTTTTCATTCTGTGTATAATTCATACGGAAACTGACAAACATGAGTGAAATGTGACTATATGAATGAATGAGATTGAATTTGTTCCTATCTCCGTAAGGAAGCGAGCTAGAGCTCTGAAACTGTGGCTATACGCACTTTCATGAAAACACGCTTCTTTGAGCTTTTAAGCTCAGAACTTGAATCTGTGCGTGTATCTAGCCTGGGAAGTCTTTCAGATCACTGTGCAAAAGCATATATGGTATCTATTGCTCCATTGTGCATGTTTGGCCATTTGCAAGTGAATATGAGCTTCTGATGTTAAAATATGCACTTTTTTAAAAACTTTTTTTTTTTTCATTCTGCATGTCAAAACAATTCATTCTGTGTATAACTAAGTGGGAAAAGTGACAAACATGAGTGAAATGTGACTATATGACTGAATGAGAGTGAATTTGTTCCTATCTCCGTTAGGAAGCGAGCTAGAGCTCTGAAACTGTGGATATACGCACTTTCATGAAAAACACGCTTCTTTGAGCTTTTAAGCTCAGAACTTGAATCTGTTCATGTATCTAGCCTGGGAAGTCCTTCAGATCACTGTGCAATGCATATATGGCATCGATTGGTCCAATGTACATGTATGGCCATTTGCAAGTGAATATGAGCTTCTGAAGTGAAAATATGCACTTTTTTAAAAAATTGCTTTTTTTTTTTCATTCTGCTTGTCAAAACTTTTTCATTCTGTGTATAATTCATAGTGGAATGTGACAAACTTGAGTGAAATGTGACTATATGAATGAATGAGAGTGAATTTGTTCCTATCTCCGTAAGGAAGCGAGCTAGAGCTCTGAAACTGTGGCTATACGCACTTTCATGAAAACACGCTTCTTTGAGCTTTTAAGCTCAGAACTTGAATCTGTGCGTGTATCTAGCCTGGGAAGTCTTTCAGATCACTGTGCAAAGCATATATGGCATCTATTGGTCCATTGTACATGTTTGGCCATTTGCAAGTGAATATGAGCTTCTGATGTTAAAATATGCACTTTTTTAAAAACTGTTTTTTTTTCATTCTGCATGTCAAAACAATTCATTCTGTGTATAACTAAGTGGGAAAGTGACAAACATGAGTGAAATGTGACTATATGACTGAATGAGATTGAATTTGTTCCTATCTCCGTAAGGAAGCGAGCTAGAGCTCTGAAACTGTGGCTATACGCACTTTCATGAAAACACGCTTTTTGAGCTTTTAAGCTCAGAACTTGAATCTGTGCGTGTATCTAGCCTGGGAAGTCTTTCAGATCACTGTGCAAAGCATATATGGTATCTATTGGTCCATTGTGCATGTTTGGCCATTTGCAAGTGAATATGAGCTTCTGATGTTAAAATATGCACTTTTTTTTTAAACTTTTTTTTTTTTTTCATTCTGCATGTCAAAACAAACAATTCATTCTGTGTATAACTAAGTGGGAAAATGACAAACATGAGTGAAATGTGACTATATGACTGAATGAGATTGAATTTGTTCCTATCTCCGTAAGGAAGCGAGCTAGAGCTCTGAAACTGTGGATATACGCACTTTCATGAAAAACACGCTTCTTTGAGCTTTTAAGCTCAGAACTTGAATCTGTGCGTGTATCTAGCCTGGGAAGTCCTTCAGATCACTGTGCAATGCATATATGGCATCGATTGGTCCAATGTACATGTATGGCCATTTGCAAGTGAATATGAGCTTCTGAAGTGAAAATATGCACTTTTTTTGAAAAACTTGTTTTTTTTTTTCATTCTGCATGTCAAAACATTTCATTCTGTGTATAACTAAGTGGGAAACCGACAAACATGAGTGAAATGTGACTATATGACTGAATGAGATTGAATTTGTTCCTATCTCCGTAGGAAAGCGAGCTAGAGCTCTGAAACTGTGGCTATACGCACTTTCATGAAAACACGCTTCTTTGAGCTTTTAAGCTCAGAACTTGAATCTGTGCGTGTATCTAGCCTGGGAAGTCTTTCAGATCACTTTTCAAAGCATATATGGTATCTATTGCTCCATTGTGCATGTTTGGCCATTTGCAAGTGAATATGAGCTTCTGATGTTAAAATATGCACTTTTTTAAAAACTTATTTTTTTTTTTCATTCTGCATGTCAAAACAATTCATTCTGTGTATAACTAAGTGGGAAAATGACAAACATGAGTGAAATGTGACTATATGACTGAATGAGATTGAATTTGTTCCTATCTCCGTAAGGAAGCGAGCTAGAGCTCTGAAACTGTGGATATACGCACTTTCATGAAAACACGCTTCTTTGAGCTTTTAAGCTCAGAACTTGAATCTGTTCATGTATCTAGCCTGGGAAGTCCTTCAGATCACTGTGCAATGCATATATGGCATCGATTGGTCCAATGTACATGTATGGCCATTTGCAAGTGAATATGAGCTTCTGAAGTGAAAATATGCACTTTTTAAAAATTGCTTTTTTTTTTCATTCTGCTTGTCAAAACTTTTCATTCTGTGTATAATTCATACGGAATGTGACAAACTTGAGTGAAATGTGACTATATGAATGAATGAGAGTTGAATTTGTTCCTATCTCCATAAGGAAGCGAGCTAGAGCTCTGAAACTGTGGCTATACGCACTTTCATGAAAACACGCTTCTTTGAGCTTTTAAGCTCAGAACTTGAATCTGTGCGTGTATCTAGCCTGGGAAGTCTTTCAGATCACTGTGCAAAGCATATATGGTATCTATTGCTCCATTGTGCATGTTTGGCCATTTGCAAGTGAATATGAGCTTCTGATGTTAAAATATGCACTTTTTTAAAAACTTGTTTTTTTTTTTCATTCTGCATGTCAAAACAATTCATTCTGTGTATAACTAAGTGGGAAAGTGACAAACATGAGTGAAATGTGACTATATGACTGAATGAGATTGAATTTGTTCCTATCTCCGTAAGGAAGCGAGCTAGAGCTCTGAAACTGTGGATATACGCACTTTCATGAAAACACGCTTCTTTGAGCTTTTAAGCTCAGAACTTGAATCTGTGCGTATCTAGCCTGGGAAGTCCTTCAGATCACTGTGCAATGCATATATGGCATCGATTGGTCCAATGTACATGTATGGCCATTTGCAAGTGAATATGAGCTTCTGAAGTGAAAATATGCACTTTTTTAAAACTTGTTTTTTTTTTTCATTCTGCATGTCAAAACATTTCATTCTGTGTATAATTAATACGGAAAAGTGACAAACATGAGTGAAATGTGACTATATGAATGAATGAGATTGAATTTGTTCCTATCTCCGTAAGGAAGCGAGCTAGAGCTCTGAAACTGTGGCTATACGCACTTTCATGAAAAACACGCTTCTTTGAGCTTTTAAGCTCAGAACTTGAATCTGTGCGTGTATCTAGCCTGGGAAGTCTTTCAGATCACTGTGCAAAGCATATATGGTATCTATTGCTCCATTGTGCATGTTTGGCCATTTGCAAGTGAATATGAGCTTCTGATGTTAAAATATGCACTTTTTTAAAAATAATTTTTTTTTTTTTCTGCATGTCAAAACAATTCATTCTGTGTATAACTAAGTGGGAAAGTGACAAACATGAGTGAAATGTGACTATATGACTGAATGAGAGTGAATTTGTTCCTTATCTCCGTAAGGAAGCGAGCTAGAGCTCTGAAACTGTGGATATACGCACTTTCATGAAAACACGCTTCTTTGAGCTTTTAAGCTCAGAACTTGAATCTGTGCATGTATCTAGCCTGGGAAGTCCTTCAGATCACTGTGCAATGCATATATGGCATCGATTGGTCCAATGTACATGTATGGCCATTTGCAAGTGAATATGAGCTTCTGAAGTGAAAATATGCACTTTTTTTTAAAAAAATTGTTTTTTTTTCATTCTGCATGTCAAAACAATTCATTCTGTGTATAATTAATACGGAAAAGTGACAAACATGAGTGAAATGTGACTATATGACTGAATGAGATTGAATTTGTTCCTATCTCCGTAAGAAGCGAGCTAGAGCTCTGAAACTGTGGCTATACGCACTTTCATGAAAACACGCTTTTTGAGCTTTTAAGCTCAGAACTTGAATCTGTGCGTGTATCTAGCCTGGGAAGTCCTTCAGATCACTGTGCAAATGCATATATGGCATCATCGATTGGTCCAATGTACATGTATGGCCATTTGCAAGTGAATATGAGCTTCTGAAGTGAAAATATGCACTTTTTTGAAAAATTGTTTTTTTTTTCATTCTGCATGTCAAAACATTTCATTCTGTGTATTACTAAGTGGGAAACTGACAAACATGAGTGAAATGTGACTATATGAATGAATGAGATTGAATTTGTTCCTATCTCCGTAAGGAAGCGAGCTAGAGCTCTGAAACTGTGGCTATACGCACTTTCATGAAAAAACGCTTCTTTGAGCTTTTAAGCTCAGAACTTGAATCTGTGCGTGTATCTAGCCTGGGAAGTCTTTCAGATCACTTTGCAAAGCATATATGGTATCTATTGCTCCATTGTGCATGTTTGGCCATTTGCAAGTGAATATGAGCTTCTGATGTTAAAATATGCACTTTTTTAAAAACTTTTTTTTTTTTTCATTCTGCATGTCAAAACAATTCATTCTGTGTATAACTAAGTGGGAAAATGACAAACATGAGTGAAATGTGACTATATGACTGAATGAGAGTGAATTTGTTCCTATCTCCGTTAGGAAGCGAGCTAGAGCTCTGAAACTGTGGATATATACGCACTTTCATGAAAACACGCTTCTTTGAGCTTTTAAGCTCAGAACTTGAATCTGTTCATGTATCTTGCCTGGGAAGTCCTTCAGATCACTGTGCAATGCATATATGGCATCGATTGGTCCAATGTACATGTATGGCCATTTGCAAGTGAATATGAGCTTCTGAAGTGAAGATATGCACTTTTTTTTTTTAAAATTGCTTTTTTTTTCATTCTGCATGTCAAAACTTTTCATTCTGTGTATAATTCATACGGAATGTGACAAACTTTAGTGAAATGTGACTATATGAATGAATGAGAGTGAATTTGTTCCTATCTCCATAAGGAAGCGAGCTAGAGCTCTGAAACTGTGGCTATACGCACTTTCATGAAAACACGCTTCTTTGAGCTTTTAAGCTCAGAACTTGAATCTGTGCGTGTATCTAGCCTGGGAAGTCTTTCAGATCACTCTGCAAAGCATATATGGTATCTATTGCTCCATTGTGCATGTTTGGCCATTTGCAAGTGAATATGAGCTTCTGATGTTAAAATATGCACTTTTTTTAAAAACTAATTTTTTTTTCATTCTGCATGTCAAAACAATTCATTCTGTGTATAACTAAGTGGGAAAGTGACAAACATGAGTGAAATGTGACTATATGACTGAATGAGAGTGAATTTGTTCCTATCTCCGTAAGGAAGCGAGCTAGAGCTCTGAAACTGTGGCTATACGCACTTTCATGAAAACACGCTTCTTTTTGAGCTTTTAAGCTCAGAACTTGAATCTGTTCATGTATCTAGCCTGGGAAGTCCTTCAGATCACTGTGCATGCATATATGGCATCGATTGGTCCAATGTACATGTATGGCCATTTGCAAGTGAATATGAGCTTCTGAAGTGAAAATATGCACTTTTTTAAAAAATTGCTTTTTTTTCATTCTGCTTGTCAAAACTTTTCATTCTGTGTATAATTCATACGGAAACTGACAAACATGAGTGAAATGTGACTATATGAATGAATGAGATTGAATTTGTTCCTATCTCCGTAAGGAAGCGAGCTAGAGCTCTGAAACTGTGGCTATACGCACTTTCATGAAAACACGCTTCTTTGAGCTTTTAAGCTCAGAACTTGAATCTGTGCGTGTATCTAGCCTGGGAAGTCTTTCAGATCACTGTGCAAAGCATATATGGTATCTATTGCTCCATTGTGCATGTTTGGCCATTTGCAAGTGAATATGAGCTTCTGATGTTAAAATATGCACTTTTTTAAAACTATTTTTTTTTTTTTTCTGCATGTCAAAACAATTCATTCTGTGTATAACTAAGTGGGAAAGTGACAAACATGAGTGAAATGTGACTATATGACTGAATGAGAGTGAATTTGTTCTTATCTCCGTAAGGAAGCGAGCTAGAGCTCTGAAACTGTGGATATACGCACTTTCATGAAAACACGCTTCTTTGAGCTTTTAAGCTCAGAACTTGAATCTGTTCATGTATCTAGCCTGGGAAGTCCTTCAGATCACTGTGCAATGCATATATGGCATCGATTGGTCCAATGTACATGTATGGCCATTTGCAAGTGAATATGAGCTTCTGAAGTGAAAATATGCACTTTTTTAAAAAATTGTTTTTTTTTTTTTCATTCTGCATGTCAAAACATTTCATTCTGTGTATAATTAATGGGGAAACTGACAAACATGAGTGAAATGTGACTATATGAATGAATGAGATTGAATTTGTTCCTATCTCCATAAGGAAGCGAGCTAGAGCTCTGAAACTGTGGCTATACGCACTTTCATGAAAACACGCTTCTTTGAGCTTTTAAGCTCAGAACTTGAATCTGTGCGTGTATCTAGCCTGGGAAGTCTTTCAGATCACTGTGCAAAGCATATATGGTATCTATTGCTCCATTGTGCATGTTTGGCCATTTGCAAGTGAATATGAGCTTCTGATGTTAAAATATGCACTTTTTTTAAAAACTTATTTTTTTTTTTTTTTTGCATGTCAAAACAATTCATTCTGTGTATAACTAAGTGGGAAAATGACAAACATGAGTGAAATGTGACTATATGACTGAATGAGATTGAATTTGTTCCTATCTCCGTAAGGAAGCGAGCTAGAGCTCTGAAACTGTGGATATACGCACTTTCATGAAAACACGCTTCTTTGAGCTTTTAAGCTCAGAACTTGAATCTGTGCGTGTATCTAGCCTGGGAAGTCCTTCAGATCACTGTGCAATGCATATATGGCATCGATTGGTCCAATGTACATGTATGGCCATTTGCAAGTGAATATGAGCTTCTGAAGTGAAGATATGCACTTTTTTAAAAATTTTTTTTTTTCGTTCTGCTTGTCAAAACTTTTCATTCTGTGTATAATTCATACGGAATGTGACAAACTTGAGTGAAATGTGACTATATGAATGAATGAGAGTGAATTTGTTCCTATCTCCATAAGGAAGCGAGCTAGAGCTCTGAAACTGTGGCTATACGCACTTTCATGAAAACACGCTTCTTTGAGCTTTTAAGCTCAGAACTTGAATCTGTGCGTGTATCTAGCCTGGGAAGTCTTTCAGATCACTGTGCAAAGCATATATGGTATCTATTGCTCCATTGTGCATGTTTGGCCATTTGCAAGTGAATATGAGCTTCTGATGTTAAAATATGCACTTTTTTAAAAACTTTTTTTTTTTCATTCTGCATGTCAAAACAATTCATTCTGTGTATAACTAAGTGGGAAAAGTGACAAACATGAGTGAAATGTGACTATATGACTGAATGAGATTGAATTTGTTCCTATCTCCGTAAGGAAGCGAGCTAGAGCTCTGAAACTGTGGATATACGCACTTTCATGAAAACACGCTTCTTTGAGCTTAAGCTCAGAACTTGAATCTGTGCGTGTATCTAGCCTGGGAAGTCCTTCAGATCACTGTGCAATGCATATATGGCATCGATTGGTCCAATGTACATGTATGGCCATTTGCAAGTGAATATGAGCTTCTGAAGTGAAAATATGCACTTTTTTGAAAACTTTTTTTTTTTTCATTCTGCATGTCAAAACATTTCATTCTGCGTATTACTAAGTGGGAAACTGACAAACATGAGTGAAATGTGACTATATGAATGAATGAGATTGAATTTGTCCTATATCTCCGTAAGGAAGCGAGCTAGAGCTCTGAAACTGTGGCTATACGCACTTTCATGAAAACACGCTTCTTTGTGCTTTTAAGCTCAGAACTTGAATCTGTGCGTGTATCTAGCCTGGGAAGTCTTTCAGATCACTTTTCAAAGCATATATGGTATCTATTGCTCCATTGTGCATGTTTGGCCATTTGCAAGTGAATATGAGCTTCTGATGTTAAAATATGCACTTTTTTAAAAACTTATTTTTTTTTTCATTCTGCATGTCAAAACAATTCATTCTGTGTATAACTAAGTGGGAAAATGACAAACATGAGTGAAATGTGACTATATGACAGAATGAGAGTGAATTTGTTCTTATCTCCGTTAGGAAGCGAGCTAGAGCTCTGAAACTGTGGATATACGCACTTTCATGAAAACACGCTTCTTTGAGCTTTTAAGCTCAGAACTTGAATCTGTTCATGTATCTTGCCTGGGAAGTCCTTCAGATCACTGTGCAATGCATATATGGCATCGATTGGTCCAATGTACATGTATGGCCATTTGCAAGTGAATATGAGCTTCTGAAGTGAAGATATGCACTTTTTTAAAAAATTGCTTTTTTTTCGTTCTGCTTGTCAAAACTTTTCATTCTGTGTATAATTCATACGGAATGTGACAAACATGAGTGAAATGTGACTATATGACTGAATGAGAGTGAATTTGTTCCTATCTCCGTAAAGGAAGCGAGCTAGAGCTCTGAAACTGTGGCTATACGCAACTTTCATGAAAACACGCTTCTTTGAGCTTTTAAGCTCAGAACTTGAATCTGTGCATGTATCTAGCCTGGGAAGTCTTTCAGATCACTGTGCAATGCATATATGGCATCTATTGGTCCAATGTACATGTTTGGCCATTTGCAAGTGAATATGAGCTTCTGAAGTTAAAATATGCACTTTTTTTTAAAATTGTTTTTTTTTTTCATTCTGCATGTCAAAACAATTCATTCTGTGTATAACTAAGTGGGAAAGTGACAAACATGAGTGAAATGTGACTATATGACTGAATGAGATTGAATTTGTTCCTATCTCCGTAAGGAAGCGAGCTAGAGCTCTGAAACTGTGGATATACGCACTTTCATGAAAACACGCTTTTTGAGCTTTTAAGCTCAGAACTTGAATCTGTGCGTGTATCTAGCCTGGGAAGTCCTTCAGATCACTGTGCAATGCATATATGGCATCGATTGGTCCAATGTACATGTATGGCCATTTGCAAGTGAATATGAGCTTCTGAAGTGAAAAAATATGCACTTTTTTGAAAAATTTTTTTTTTTTCATTCTGCATGTCAAAACATTTCATTCTGTGTATTACTAAGTGGGAAACTGACAAACATGAGTGAAATGTGACTATATGAATGAATGAGATTGAATTTGTTCCTATCTCCGTAAGGAAGCGAGCTAGAGCTCTGAAACTGTGGCTATACGCACTTTCATGAAAACACGCTTCTTTGAGCTTTTAAGCTCAGAACTTGAATCTGTGCGTGTATCTAGCCTGGGAAGTCTTTCAGATCACTTTTCAAAGCATATATGGTATCTATTGCTCCATTGTGCATGTTTGGCCATTTGCAAGTGAATATGAGCTTCTGATGTTAAAATATGCACTTTTTTAAAAACTTATTTTTTTTTTTTTCATTCTGCATGTCAAAACAATTCATTCTGTGTATAACTAAGTGGGAAATGACAAACATGAGTGAAATGTGACTATATGACTGAATGAGAGTGAATTTGTTCCTATCTCCGTTAGGAAGCGAGCTAGAAAGCTCTGAAACTGTGGATATACGCACTTTCATGAAAACACGCTTCTTTGAGCTTTTAAGCTCAGAACTTGAATCTGTTCATGTATCTAGCCTGGGAAGTCCTTCAGATCACTGTGCAATGCATATATGGCATCGATTGGTCCAATGTACATGTATGGCCATTTGCAAGTGAATATGAGCTTCTGAAGTGAAGATATGCACTTTTTTAAAAATTGCTTTTTTTTCGTTCTCTGCTTGTCAAAACTTTTCATTCTGTGTATAATTCATACGGAATGTGACAAACTTGAGTGAAATGTGACTATATGAATGAATGAGAGTGAATTTGTTCCTATCTCCGTAAGGAAGCGAGCTAGAGCTCTGAAACTGTGGCTATACGCACTTTCATGAAAACACGCTTCTTTGAGCTTTTAAGCTCAGAACTTGAATCTGTGCGTGTATCTAGCCTGGGAAGTCTTTCAGATCACTGTGCAAAGCATATATGGTATCTATTGCTCCATTGTGCATGTTTGCCATTTGCAAGTGAATATGAGCTTCTGATGTTAAAATATGCACTTTTTTTTAAAAACTTTTTTTTTTTCATTCTGCATGTCAAAACAATTCATTCTGTGTATAACTAAGTGGGAAAGTGACAAACATGAGTGAAATGTGACTATATGACTGAATGAGATTGAATTTGTTCCTATCTCCGTAAGGAAGCGAGCTAGAGCTCTGAAACTGTGGATATACGCACTTTCATGAAAACACGCTTCTTTGAGCTTTTAAGCTCAGAACTTGAATCTGTGCGTGTATCTAGCCTGGGAAGTCTTTCAGATCACTGTGCAAAGCATATATGGTATCTATTGGTCCATTGTGCATGTTTGGCCATTTGCAAGTGAATATGAGCTTCTGAAGTGAAAATATGCACTTTTTAAAAACTTATTTTTTTTTTCATTCTGCATGTCAAAACAATTCATTCTGTGTATAACTAAGTGGGAAAAAGTGACAAACATGAGTGAAATGTGACTATATGACTGAATGAGAGTTAAAATTTGTTCTTATCTCCGTTAGGAAGCGAGCTAGAGCTCTGAAACTGTGGATATACGCACTTTCATGAAAAACACGCTTCTTTGAGCTTTTAAGCTCAGAACTTGAATCTGTGCATGTATCTAGCCTGGGAAGTCCTTCAGATCACTGTGCAATGCATATATGGCATCGATTGGTCCAATGTACATGTATGGCCATTTGCAAGTGAATATGAGCTTCTGAAGTGAAGATATGCACTTTTTTAAAAATTTGCTTTTTTTTTCATGCTTGTCAAAAACTTTTCATTCTGTGTATAATTCATACGGAAAACCGACAAACATGAGTGAAATGTGACTATATGACTGAATGAGATTGAATTTGTTCCTATCTCCGTAAGGAAGCGAGCTAGAGCTCTGAAACTGTGGCTATACGCACTTTCATGAAAACACGCTTCTTTGAGCTTTTAAGCTCAGAACTTGAATCTGTGCGTGTATCTAGCCTGGGAAGTCTTTCAGATCACTGTGCAAAGCATATATGGTATCTATTGCTCCATTGTGCATGTTTGGCCATTTGCAAGTGAATATGAGCTTCTGATGTTAAAATATGCACTTTTTTTTTTTTTTTTTTTTTTCATTCTGCATGTCAAAACAATTCATTCTGTGTATAACTAAGTGGGAAAGTGACAAACATGAGTGAAATGTGACTATATGACTGAATGAGATTGAATTTGTTCCTATCTCCGTAAGGAAGCGAGCTAGAGCTCTGAAACTGTGGATATACGCACTTTCATGAAAACACGCTTCTTTGAGCTTTTAAGCTCAGAACTTGAATCTGTGCGTGTATCTAGCCTGGGAAGTCCTTCAGATCACTGTGCAATGCATATATGGCATCGATTGGTCCAATGTACATGTATGGCCATTTGCAAGTGAATATGAGCTTCTGAAGTGAAAATATGCACTTTTTTGAAAACTTGTTTTTTTTTCATTCTGCATGTCAAAACATTTCATTCTGTGTATTACTAAGTGGGAAACCGACAAACATGAGTGAAATGTGACTATATGACTGAATGAGATTGAATTTGTTCCTATCTCCGTAAGGAAGCGAGCTAGAGCTCTGAAACTGTGGCTATACGCACTTTCATGAAAACACGCTTCTTTGAGCTTTTTAAGCTCAGAACTTGAATCTGTGCGTGTATCTAGCCTGGGAAGTCTTTCAGATCACTTTTCAAAGCATATATGGTATCTATTGCTCCATTGTGCATGTTTGGCCATTTGCAAGTGAATATGAGCTTCTGATGTTAAAATATGCACTTTTTTTAAAAACTAATTTTTTTTTCATTCTGCATGTCAAAACAATTCATTCTGTGTATAACTAAGTGGGAAAGTGACAAACATGAGTGAAATGTGACTATATGACTGAATGAGAGTGAATTTGTTCCTATCTCCGTAAGGAAGCGAGCTAGAGCTCTGAAACTGTGGCTATACGCACTTTCATGAAAACACGCTTCTTTGAGCTTTTAAGCTCAGAACTTGAATCTGTTCATGTATCTAGCCTGGGAAGTCCTTCAGATCACTGTGCAATGCATATATGGCATCGATTGGTCCAATGTACATGTATGGCCATTTGCAAGTGAATATGAGCTTCTGAAGTGAAGATATGCACTTTTTAAAAAATTGCTTTTTTTTTTCATTCTGCTTGTCAAAACTTTTCATTCTGTGTATAATTCATACGGAATGTGACAAACTTGAGTGAAATGTGACTATATGACTGAATGAGAGTGAATTTGTTCCTATCTCCGTAAGGAAGCGAGCTAGAGCTCTGAAACTGTGGCTATACGCACTTTCATGAAAACACGCTTCTTTGAGCTTTTAAGCTCAGAACTTGAATCTGTGCGTGTATCTAGCCTGGGAAGTCTTTCAGATCACTGTGCAAAGCATATATGGTATCTATTGGTCCATTGTGCATGTTTGGCCATTTGCAAGTGAATATGAGCTTCTGATGTTAAAATATGCACTTTTTTAAAAACTATTTTTTTTTTTTTCATTCTGCATGTCAAAACAATTCATTCTGTGTATAACTAAGTGGGAAAGTGACAAACATGAGTGAAATGTGACTATATGACTGAATGAGATTGAATTTGTTCCTATCTCCGTAAGGAAGCGAGCTAGAGCTCTGAAACTGTGGCTATACGCACTTTCATGAAAACACGCTTCTTTTGAGCTTTTAAGCTCAGAACTTGAATCTGTGCGTGTATCTAGCCTGGGAAGTCTTTCAGATCACTTTTCAAAAGCATATATGGTATCTATTGGTCCATTGTGCATGTTTGGCCATTTGCAAGTGAATATGAGCTTCTGATGTTAAAATATGCACTTTTTTAAAAATTTTTTTTTTCATTCTGCATGTCAAAACAATTCATTCTGTGTATAACTAAGTGGGAAAGTGACAAACATGAGTGAAATGTGACTATATGACTGAATGAGATTGAATTTGTTCCTATCTCCGTAAGGAAGCGAGCTAGAGCTCTGAAACTGTGGATATACGCACTTTCATGAAAACACGCTTCTTTGAGCTTTTAAGCTCAGAACTTGAATCTGTGCATGTATCTAGCCTGGGAAGTCCTTCAGATCACTGTGCAATGCATATATGGCATCGATTGGTCCAATGTACATGTATGGCCATTTGCAAGTGAATATGAGCTTCTGAAGAGAAGATATGCACTTTTTAAAAAATTGCTTTTTTTTTCATTCTGCTTGTCAAAACTTTTCATTCTGTGTATAATTCATAATGAATGTGACAAACTTGTGTGAAATGTGACTATATGACTGAATGAGAGTGAATTTGTTCCTATCTCCGTAAGGAAGCGAGCTAGAAGCTCTGAAACTGTGGCTATACGACTTTCATGAAAACACGCTTCTTTGAGCTTTTAAGCTCAGAACTTGAATCTGTGCGTGTATCTAGCCTGGGAAGTCTTTCAGATCACTGTGCAAAGCATATATGGTATCTATTGGTCCATTGTGCATGTTTGGCCATTTGCAAGTGAATATGAGCTTCTGATGTTAAAATATGCACTTTTTAAAAACTTGTTTTTTTTTCATTCTGTTTCATTCTCAAAAACAATTCATTCTGTGTATAACTAAGTGGGAAAGTGACAAACATGAGTGAAATGTGACTATATGACTGAATGAGATTGAATTTGTTCCTATCTCCATTAAGAAGCGAAGAGCTCTGAAACTGGGATATCGCACTTTCATGAAAAAACACGCTTCTTTGAGCTTTTAAGCTCAGAACTTGAATCTGTGCGTGTATCTAGCCTGGGAAGTCCTTCAGATCACTTTTCAAAGCATATATGGCATCTATTGGTCCATTGTGCATGTATGGCCATTTGCAAGTGAATATGAGCTTCTGATGTTAAAATATGCACTTTTTTAAAAACTTTTTTTTTTTCATTCTGCATGTCAAAACAATTCATTCTGTGTATAACTAAGTGGGAAACCGAAACTTGAGTGAAATGTGACTATATGACTGAATGAGAGTTGAATTTGTTCCTATCTCCGTAAGGAAGCGAGCTAGAGCTCTGAAACTGTGGCTATACGCACTTTCATGAAAAACACGCTTCTTTGAGCTTTTAAGCTCAGAAACTTGAATCTGTGCGTGTATCTAGCCTGGGAAGTCCTTCAGATCACTGTGCAATGCATATATGGCATCTATTGGTCCATTGTACATGTTTGGCCATTTGCAAGTGAATATGAGCTTCTGATGTGAAAATATGCACTTTTTAAAAACTTTTTTTTTTCATTCTGCATGTCAAAACAATTCATTCTGTGTATAATTCATACGGAAACTATAACTAAGTGACTATATGACTGAATGAGAAAAAACATGAAACTGTGTATAAATGAAAACACGCTTTTGATTTTTAAGCTCAGAACTGAATCTGTGCAGGGAAGTCCTTTCACTGTGCAATGCATTTCTATTGTACATGTATGGCCATTTGCAAGTGAATATGAGCTTCTGATGTTAAAATATGCACTTTTTAAAAACTAGAAATCTCAAAACAATTCATTCTGTGTATAACTAAGTGGAAAGTGAAAACATGAGTGAAATGTGACTATATGACTGAATGAGATTGAATTTGTTCTATCTCCGTAAGGAAGCTTAGAGCTCTGAAACTGTGGCTATTAAGCATGAAAACACGCTTCTTTGAGCTTTTTAAGCTCAGAACTTGAATCTGTGCGTGTATCTAGCCTGGGAAGTCTTTCAGATCACTGTGCAATGCATATATGGTATCTATTGCTCCATTGTGCATGTTTGGCCATTTGCAAGTGAATATGAGCTTCTGATGTTAAAATATGCACTTTTTAAAAACTTGTTTTTTTTTTCATTCTGCATGTCAAAACAATTCATTCTGTGTATAACTAAGTGGGAAAGTGACAAACATGAGTGAAATGTGACTATATGACTGAATGAGATTGAATTTGTTCCTATCTCCGTAAGGAAGCGAGCTAGAGCTCTGAAACTGTGGCTATACGCACTTTCATGAAAACACGCTTCTTTGAGCTTTTAAGCTCAGAACTTGAATCTGTGCGTGTATCTAGCCTGGGAAGTCTTTCAGATCACTGTGCAAAGCATATATGGCATCTATTGGTCCATTGTGCATGTTTGGCCATTTGCAAGTGAATATGAGCTTCTGATGTTAAAATATGCACTTTTTAAAAAACTTGTTTTTTTTTTTCATTCTGCATGTCAAAACAATTCATTCTGTGTATAACTAAGTGGGAAAGTGACAAACATGAGTGAAATGTGACTATATGACTGAATGAGATTGAATTTGTTCCTATCTCCGTAAGGAAGCGAGCTAGAGCTCTGAAACTGTGGCTATACGCACTTTCATGAAAACACGCTTCTTTGAGCTTTTAAGCTCAGAACTTGAATCTGTGCGTGTATCTAGCCTGGGAAGTCTTTCAGATCACTGTGCAAAGCATATATGGTATCTATTGCTCCATTGTGCATGTTTGGCCATTTGCAAGTGAATATGAGCTTCTGATGTTAAAATATGCACTTTTTAAAAATTGCTTGTTTTTTTCATTCTGCATGTCAAAACAATTCATTCTGTGTATAACTAAGTGGGAAAGTGACAAACATGAGTGAAATGTGACTATATGACTGAATGAGAGTGAATTTGTTCCTATCTCCGTAAGGAAGCGAGCTAGAGCTCTGAAACTGTGGCTATACGCACTTTTCATGAAAAACACGCTTCTTTGAGCTTTTAAGCTCAGAACTTGAATCTGTGCGTGTATCTAGCCTGGGAAGTCTTTCAGATCACTCTGCAAAGCATATATGGTATCTATTGCTCCATTGTGCATGTTTGGCCATTTGCAAGTGAATATGAGCTTCTGATGTTAAAATATGCACTTTTTTAAAACTTATTTTTTTTTTTTTTCTGCATGTCAAAACAATTCATTCTGTGTATAACTAAGTGGAAACTGACAAACATGAGTGAAATGTGACTATATGAATGAATGAGATTGAATTTGTTCCTATCTCCGTAAGGAAGTGAGCTAGAGCTCTGAAACTGTGCATATACACTTTCATGAAAACACCCTTCTTTGAGCTTTTAAGCTCAGAACTTGAATCTGTGCGTGTATCTAGCCTGGGAAGTCCTTCAGATCACTGTGCAATGCATATATGGTATCTATTGGTCCATTGTACATGTTTGGCCATTTGCAAGTGAATATGAGCTTCTGAAGTGAAAATATGCACTTTTTTGAAAACTTATTTTTTTTTCATTCTGCATGTCAAAACAATTCATTCTGTGTATAACTAAGTGGGAAAGTGACAAACATGAGTGAAATGTGACTATATGACAGAATGAGAGTGAATTTGTTCTTATCTCCGTTAGGAAGCGAGCTAGAGCTCTGAAACTGTGGATATACGCACTTTCATGAAAACACGCTTCTTTGAGCTTTTAAGCTCAGAACTTGAATCTGTTCATGTATCTTGCCTGGGAAGTCCTTCAGATCACTGTGCAATGCATATATGGCATCGATTGGTCCAATGTACATGTATGGCCATTTGCAAGTGAATATGAGCTTCTGAAGTGAAGATATGCACTTTTTTAAAAATTGCTTTTTTTTCGTTCTGCTTGTCAAAACTTTT
>JAFJMP010000023.1:338402-469457 GCA_029692085.1 Gymnothorax javanicus
CCACATTTCAGACTCTAGCTCGTCCCTAAATAGAACAAATTCATCTCATCAGTCATATAGTCATTTCTCATGTTTTCTTTCCCTTAGTTATCACAGAATGAAATGTTTTGACATCAGAATGAAAAAAAAATTTTAAAAAGTGCATATTACTCAAAGTCATATTCACTTGCAAATGGCCAACATGACATTGGACAATGATGCCATATGCTTGAAGTGATCTGAAGGACTTCCATGAAGTGCGTATATTTACAAGTTCAGAGCTCTCTTCCTTCTTGCTAGTAGAACAAATGATCTGAACTTCAGGCAGATACGCAGATTAGTTCTGAGCTTAAGCTCAACGTTTCATGAAGTCGTTACCACATTCAGTCTATGTTCCTGATGAACAATTATCTCATTCTATATCATTCACTCATGTTTGTCTTCCTTAGTTATACACGAATGAATTGTTTGACATCAGAATGAAAAAAAAAGTTTTAAAAAGTGCATATTTAACATCAAGCTCATATTCACTTGCAAATGCCAACATACAATGGACAATAGATCCATATATGCTTGCAAGTGATCTGAACTTCCCAGGCTAGATACACACAGATTCAGTTCTGGCTTAAAAGCTCAAAAGCGTGTTTTCATGAAAGTGCGTATACCACAGTTTCAGAGCTCTGCTCCTTCCTTAGGAATAGGAACAAATTCATCTCATTCATTCATATAGTCACATTTCACTAGTTTGTCACTTCTATAATATACACAGAATGAAGTTTTGACAAGAGAAAAAAAAACAATTTTAAAAATGCATATTTCCTCTTTCACTTGAAATGGCATCATACATTGACATCGAGATTCATTAGTTCTTAGCTTAAAAGCTCAAAAAGCGTGTTTTCATGAAAGTCTATAGCCACAGTTTCAGAGCTCTGCTCGCTTCCTTCGGAGATAGAACAATTCATCTCATTCAGTCATATAGTCACATTTCACTCATGTTTGTCATTTCCCACTTAGTTATACACAGAATGAATTGTTTTGACATGCAGAATGAAAAAAAAAATTTTTTAAAAAAGTGCATATTTTAACTCAGAGCTCATATTCCTTGCAAATGGCCAACATGACAATGGACAATGATCCATATATGCTTTGCAAGTGATCTGAAAGACTTCCCAGGCTAATACAGCACAGATTCAAGTTCTGAGCTTAAAGCTCAAAAGCGTGTTTTCATGAAGTGCGTATAGCCACAGTTTCAGAGCTCTAGCTCGCTTCCTTACTGGAATAGGAACAAATTCACTCTCATTCATCATATAGTCACATTTCACCAAGTTTGTCATTCCTATAGATTATACACAGAATGAAAAGTTTTGACAAGCAGAAGAAAAAAAAAGCAATTTTTAAAAAAGTGCATATATTCACCTTCTCAAGTCATTTCATATTGTACTTTCCTTAGTTATACCAGAATGAATTTTTACTGCGAATGAAAAAATGATTTTAAAAATTCATTTTAACATCAAAGCTCATATTCCTTCAATGAGCAACATGCCACGTCAGAATATCCATATATGCTTGCAAGTGATCTGAAGACTTCCCAGGCTAATACCACAGATTCAAGTTCTGAGCTTAAAGCTCAAAGCGTGTTTTCATGAAAGTGCGTATACCACAGTTTCAGAGCTCTAGCTCCTTCTTATGGAATAGGAACAAATTCACTCTCATTCATTCATATAGTCATTTCACTAAGTTTGTCCATTCGTTATACACAGAATGAAAGTTTGACAAAGCAGAAAAAAAAGCAATTTTAAAAAGTGCATATCTTCACTTCAGAAGCTCATATTCACTTGCAAATGGCCATACATGTACATTGGACCAATCGATGCCATATATGCATTGCAAGTGATCTGAAGGACTTCCAGAGACAGATTAGTTCTGAGCTTAAAAGCTCAAAGGTGTTTTCATGAAGTGCGTATACACAGTTTCAGAGCTCTAGCTCTTCTGGAGATAGGAACAAATTCATCTCATTCATCATATAGTCATTTCACTCATGTTTGTCATTTCCCACTTAGTTATACAAGAATGAATGTTTTGACATGCAGAATGAAAAAAAAAAGTTTTAAAAGTGCATATTTTAACATCAGAAGCTCATATTCACTTGCAAATGCCAACATGACATTGGACAATGATACCATATATGCTTTGCAAGTGATCTGAAGGACTTCCAGGCTAGATACGCACAGATTCAAGTTCTGAGCTTAAAGCTCAAAAGCGTGTTTTCATGAAAGTGCGTATAGCCACAGTTTCAGAGCTCTAGCTCGCTTCCTTACGGAGATAGAACAAATTCATCTCATTCATTCATATAGTCACATTTCACCAGTTTGTCATTCCTTAGTATACCAGAATAAGTTTGACAAGCAGAAGAAAAAAAAGCAATTTTTTTAAAAAGTGCATATTTCACTTCAAGCTCATATTCACTTGCAAATGGCCATACATGTACATTGGACCAATCGATGCCATATAGCATTGCACAGTGATCTGAAGACTCCCAGGCTAGATACGACAGATTCTGGCTTAAGCTCAAGCTTTCATGAAGTCTATAGCCACAGTTTCAATTCCTACGAGATGAACAATTCTCATTCGTCATATGACATTCCTCATGTTTGTCTTCCTTGTTACACAGAATGAATGTTGACATCAGAATGAAAAAAATAGTTTAAAAAAGTGCATATTTTAATAAGCTAATTCTTGCAAATGGCACGCCAATAGAACCATATATGCTTTGCAAGTGATCTGAAGACTTCAGCTAGATACGCCGATTCAAGTTCTGATAAGCTCAAAGCGTGTTTCATGAAGTCTTACGTTTCAGCTCTAGCTCTTCTTGGAATAGAACAAATTCATCTCATTCGTCATATAGTCAATTTCACTCATGTTTGTCATTTCCCCTTAGTATACACAGAATGAATTGTTTTGAATGCAGAATGAAAAAAAAGTTTTAAAAAGTGCATATTTTACTCAAGCTCATATTCACTGCAAATGCAACATGCACAATGGACAATGATACCATATATGCTTGCAAGTGATCTGAAAGACTTCCCAGGCTAGATACAGCACAGATTCAAGTTCTGAGCTTAAAAGCTCAAAGCGTGTTTTCATGAAAGTGCGTATAGCACAGTTTCAGAGCTCTAGCTCCTTCTAGGAGATAGGAACAAATTCATCTCATTCATTCATATAGTCACATTTCACTCAGTTTGTCATTTCCATTAGTATACACAGAATGAAGTTTTGACATAGCAGAAGAAAAAAATTATTTTCAAAAAGTGCATATTTACTCAAGCTCATATTCACTTGCAAATGGCCATACATGTACATGGCAATGATACCATATATGCATTGCAAGATGATCTGAAGACTTCAGGCTGATACAGCACAGATTCAAGTTCTGAGCTTAAAAGCTCAAAAGCGTGTTTTCATGAAAGTGCGTATAGCCACAGTTTCAGAGCTCTAGCTCGCTTCCTTGGAGATAAGGAACAAATTCACTCTCATTCATCATATAGTCACATTTCACTCATGTTTGTCACTTCCATTAGATTATACACAGAATGAAGTTTTGACAGCAGATGAAAAAAACAAATTGTTTAAAAAAGTGCATATTTTACATCAGAAGCTCATATTCACTTGCAAATGGCCATACATGTACATGGACAATGATCCATATATCATTGCAAGTGATCTGAAGGACTTCCCAGGCTAGATACAGCACAGATTCAAGTTCTGAGCTTAAAGCTCAAGAAGCGTGTTTTCATGAAAGTCATATAGCCACAGTTTCAGAGCTCTAGCTCGCTTCCTACGAATTAGGAACAAATTCATCTCATTCATCATATAGTCCATTTCTCAGTTTGTCTTTCCTTATTAGAATAAAGTTTGACATCAGAAGAAAAAAAATTTAAGTATATTTCTCAGAGCTAATTCACTCAAATGCATACATGCATTGGACCAATATCTAGCTTGCAGTGATCTGAAGACTTCAGGCAATACACAGATTGTTCAGCTTAAAGCTCAAGCGTTTTTCATGAAAGTCATATCCACAGTTTCAGAGCTCTGCTCGCTTCTAGAGATAGAACAATTCCTCTCATTCGTCTATAGTCACATTTCCTCAGTTTTCATTCCTATTTACAAGAATGAATGTTTGACAGCAGAATGAAAAAAAAAATTTTAAAAAGTGCATATTTAACTCAAAGCTCATATTCACTTGCAAATGGCCAACATGCAATGGACAATCGATCCATATATGCTTGCAAGTGATCTGAAGACTTCAGGCTAGATACAGCACAGATTCAAGTTCTGAGCTTAAAGCTCAAAAGCGTGTTTTCATGAAAGTCGTATAGCCACAGTTTCAGAGCTCTAGCTCGCTTCCTTAGAGATAGAACAAATTCAATCTCATTCATTCATATAGTCACATTTCACTCAGTTTGTCATTCCTTATATACCAGAATGAAAGTTTTGACATGCAGAAAAAAAAAACAAGTTTTAAAAAGTGCATATTTCATTCAAGCTCATATTCACTTGCAAATGCATCATGTACATTGGACCAATCGATGCCATTACATTGACAGTGATCTGAAGGACTTCCAGGCTAGATACGACAGATTCAAGTTCTGAGCTTAAAGCTCAAAAGCGTGTTTTCATGAAGTGCTATACCACAGTTTCAGAGCTCTGCTCCTTCCTACGGAGATAGAACAAATTCATCTCATTCAGTCATATAGTCACATTTCACTCATGTTTGTCATTTCCCACTTAGTTATACACAGAATGAATGTTTTGACATGCAGAATGAAAAAAAAAAGTTTTAAAAAGTGCATATTTTAACATCAGAAGCTCATATTCACTTGCAAATGGCCAACATGACAATGGACAATGATACCATATATGCTTTGCAAGTGATCTGAAAGACTTCCAGGCTGAATACATGCACAGATTCAAGTTCTGAGCTTAAAAGCTCAAAAGCGTGTTTTCATGAAAGTCTATACCACAGTTTCAGAGCTCTAGCTCTTCCTTATGGAATAGGAACAAATTCACTCTCATTCATTCATATAGTCACATTTCACTATGTTTGTCTTCCTTATATACACAGAATGAAATGTTTTGACATCAGAATAAAAAAAATTTTAAAAAGTGCATATTTTTTCAGAAGCTCATATTCCTTCAAATGGCAACATACATTGGACCAATCGATGCCATATATGCATTGCAGTGATCTGAAGACTTCCCAGGCTGATCACGCACAGATTCAAGTTCTGAGCTAAAAGCTCAAAGGGTTTTCATGAAAGTCGTATACACGTTTCAGAGCTCTGCTCTTCCTTACGGAGATAGGAACAAATTCACTCTCATTCAGTCATATAGTACATTTCACTCATGTTTGTCACTTTCCCTTAGTTATACACAGAATGATTGTTTTGACATGCAGAATGAAAAAAAAATATTTTAAAAAAGTGCATATTTTAACATCAGAGCTCATATTCACTTGCAAATGGCAAACATGCACAATGGACAATAGATACCTATATGCTTTGCAGTGATCTGAAAGACTTCCCAGGCTAGATACAGCCGATTCAGTTCTGAGCTAAAAGCTCAAAAAGCGTGTTTTCATGAAAGTGCGTTAGCCACAGTTTCAGAGCTCTAGCTCGCTTCTTAGGAGATAGGAACAAATTCACTCTCATTCATTCATATAGTCACATTTCACTAGTTTGTCACATTCCTATAGATATACACAGAATGAAAAGTTTTGACAAAGAAAAAAAACAATTTTTAAAAAGTGCATATTTCACTTCAAAGCTCATATTCACTTGCAAATGGCCATACATGACATGGACAATGATCCATATATGCTTGCACAGTGATCTGAAGACTTCGGCGATCACAGATTAGTTCTGGCTAAAAGCTCAAAAGCGTGTTTTCATGAAAGTGCGTATACCACAGTTTCAGAGCTCTAGCTCGCTTCCTACGGAGATAAGAACAAATTCATCTCATTCAGTCATATAGTCACATTTCACTCATGTTTGTCATTTCCCTTAGTTATACACAGAATGAATTGTTTGACATGCAGAATGAAAAAAATAGTTTTAAAAAGTGCATATTTTAACTCAGAAGCTCATATTCACTTGCAAATGCCAATACATGGACAATAGATACCATATATGCTTGAAGTGATCTGAAGACTTCAGGCTAGATACACGCACAGATTCAAGTTCTGAGCAAAGCTCAAAGCGTGTTTTCATGAAAGTCGCGTATAGCCACGGTTTCAGAGCTCTGGCTCCTTCCTTACGGAATAGGAACAAATTCAATCTCATTCATTCATATAGTCACATTTCACTCAAGTTTGTCATTTCCTATGAATATCACAGAATGAAAAGTTTTGACAAGCAGAAGAAAAAAACAATTTTTAAAAAGTGCATATTTTCACTTCAAAGCTCATATTCCTTGCAAATGGCCATACATGTACATTGGACAATCGATACCATATATGCTTGCATGATCTGAAGACTTCCCAGGCTAGATACGCACAGATTCAAGTTCTGCAAAAGCTCAAAGCGTTTTTCATGAAGTCTATACACAGTTTCAGAGCTCTAGCTCCTTCCTCGGAGATAGAACAAATTCATCTCATTCATTCATAGTCCATTTCACTCAGTTTGTCATTTCCTAGTTATCACAGAATGAAAGTTTTGACATCAGAATGAAAAAAACAATTTTAAAAAGTGCATATTCTAGAGCTCATATTCACTTGCAAATGCATACATTCATGGACCAATCGATCCATATATGCTTGCACAGTGATCTGAAGGACTTCCCAGGCTAGATACACACGATTCAGTTCTGAGCTTAAAAGCTCAAGCGTGTTTTCATGAAAGTCGTATAGCCACAGTTTCAACTCTGTCGCTTCTTCGGAATAGAACAAATTCATCTCATTCATCATTGTCACATTTCACTCATGTTTGTCATTTCCATTAATATACACAGAATGAAATGTTTTGACTGCAGAATGAAAAAAAAAATTTTTAAAAAGTGCATATTTTACTTCAAAGCTCATATTCACTTGCAAATGGCCAACATACATGGACAATGATCCATATATGCTTTGCAGTGATCTGAAGACTTCCAGGCTAGATACAGACAGATTCAAGTTCTGAGCTTAAAAGCTCAAAAAGCGTTTTTCATGAAGTGCGTTACACGTTTCAGACTCTGCTCTTCCTTAGAATAGAACAAATTCACTCTCATTCTTCATATATACATTTCACTAGTTTGTCATTCCTATAGATATACACAGAATGAAAAGTTTTGACAAGCAGAACGAAAAAAACAATTTTAAAAATGCATATTTACTTGAAGCTCATATTCCTTCAAATGCCAACATACATTGGACAATCGATCCATATATGCATTGACGTGATCTGAAGGACTTCCCAGGCTGATACGCAGATTCAGTTCTGAGCTTAAAAGCTCAAAAGCGTGTTTTCATGAAAGTGCGTATAGCCAGTTTCAAGCTCTAGCTCGCTTCCTAGGAAAGAACAAATTCATCTCATTCATCATATATCACATTTCACTCATGTTTGTCATTTCCCATTATTATACCAGAATGAATGTTTTGACATGCAGAATGAAAAAATAGTTTTTAAAAAGTGCATATTTTCATCAAGCTCATATTCACTTCAAATGCCAACATACATGGACAATGATCCATATATGCTTGCAAGTGATCTGAAAGACTTCCCAGGCTAGATACACGATTCAAGTTCTGAGCTTAAAAGCTCAAAAAGCGTGTTTCATGAAGTCTATAGCCACAGTTTCAGGCTCTAGCTCCTTCCTTAGAATAGAACAAATTCAATCTCATTCATTCATATAGTCACATTCACTCAGTTTGTCATTCCTTAGAATACACAGAATGAAAGTTTTGACAGCAGAAAAAAAAACAATTTTAAAAAAAAGTGATATTTTCACTTCAAGCTCATATTCACTTGCAAATGCACTGCATGACATGATCCATATATGCTTGCAAGTGATCTGAAGACTTCAGGCTAGATACGCCGATTCAAGTTCTAGCTTAAGCTCAAGAGCGTTTTCATGAAAGTCGTATAGCCACAGTTTCAGAGCTCTAGCTGCTTCCTTATGGAATAGGAACAAATTCACTCTCATTCAGTCATATAGTCACATTTCACTAAGTTTGTCACATTCCTATAATTATACACAGAATGAAAAGTTTTGACAAGCAGAACGAAAAAAAGCAATTTTTAAAAAGTGCATATCTTCACTTCAGAAGCTCATATTCACTTGCAAATGGCCATACATGTACATTGGACCAATCGATGCCATATAGCATTGCACAGTGATCTGAAGGACTTCAGGCAGATACATGAACAGATTTGTTCTGAGCTTAAAAGCTCAAAAAGCGTTTTTCATGAAAGTGCGTATACCACAGTTTCAGAGCTCTAGCTAGCTTCCTTCGGAGATAAGAACAAATTCACTCTCATTCAGTCATATAGTCACATTTCACTCATGTTTGTCATTTCCCTTAGTTATACACAGAATAGAATTGTTTTGACATGCAGAATGAAAAAAAACAAGTTTTAAAAAAGTGCATATTTTAACATCAGAGCTCATATTCACTTGCAAATGGCCATCATGCACATTGGACCAATGATACCATATATGCTTGAAGTGATCTGAAGACTTCAGGCTAGATACGCACAGATTCAAGTTCTGAGCTTAAAGCTCAAGAAGCGTGTTTTCATGAAATTGATATACACGTTTCAGAGCTCTGCTCCTTCCTTACTGAGAATAGGAACAAATTCATCTCATTCATTCATATAGTCACATTTCAATAAGTAAGTACATCAATTTTTAGTTTCCATGATCAGAATAGTTTGACATCAGATGAAAAAAGCAATTTAAAGTGCAATTTCATTCAGATCATATTCTGAATGGCAAATCACATGGACATATCATAATCTTGCATATTGAGACTTCAGGCTAGAATAGCATGTTCATTCTGAGCAAAACTCAAGCGTTTTTATAAAGTATAGTAACAGTTTCGAGTAGCTTCTTGGCAATAAACAATTCATCTCATCAGTCAATACATTTCACTCATGTTTTGCATTTCCATTGTATAACAGAATGAATGTTTTGATCAATGAAAAAAAAAGTTTTAAAAAGTGCATATTTCATCAAAGCTCATATTCACTTGCAAATCCAAACATCACAATGGGCAATAATACCATATATGCTTTGAACAATTGATCTAGAAGACTTCCCAGGCTAGATACACCACAGATTCAAGTTCTGACAGCTAAAATAAAAAAGTTTTTCATGAAAGTGATTAATCAGCTTTTCAGAGTCTCTAAAGCTCTCATGGAGATAGAACAAATTCAATCTCATTCATTCTATAGTCACATTTCACTCAGTTTGTCATTCCTTAATAATACACGAATGAAAGTTTTGACAGCAGTCAAAAAAGCAATTTTTAAAAAGTGCATATCTTCACTTCAGAAGCTCATATTCACATTCACATGGCCAACTGTACATTGGACCAATGATACATATATGCATTGCAGTGATCTGAAAAGACTTACAGGCAAATACATTACGATTCAGTTCTGAGCTTAAAAGCTCAAGAAGCGTGTTTTCATGAAGTCGTATACCACAGTTTCAGAGCTCTAGCTCGCTTCCTTACGGAATAGAACAAATTCACTCTCATTCGTCATATAGTCACATTTCACTCATGTTTGTCATTTCCCTTAGTTATACACAGAATGAATGTTTTGACATGCAGAATAAAAAAAATAAGTTTTAAAAAGTGCATATTTTACATCAGAAGCTCATATTCACTTGCAAATGGCCAAACATGCACAATGGAGCAATAGATACCATATATGCTTGAAGTGATCTGAAAAGACTTCCCAGGCTAGATACCACAGATTCAAGTTCTGAGCTTAAAAGCTCAAAGCGTGTTTTCATGAAAGTTGTATGCCACAGTTTCAGAGCTCTAGCTCTTCCTTCGGAATAGAACAAATTCAATCTCATTCATCATATAGTCACATTTCACTCATGTTTGTCATTTCCCTTAGTTATACAAGAATGAAATGTTTGACATGCAGAATGAAAAAAAAAATTTTAAAAAGTGCATATTTTCATCAGAAGCTCATATTCCTTGCAAATGGCCAACATGTACATTGGACAATGATGCCATATATGCTTGCAAGTGATCTGAAGACTTCCAGGCTAGATACGCACAGATTCAAGTTCTGAGCAAGCTCAAGCGTGTTTTCATGAAAGTCGTATACACAGTTTCAGAGCTCTGCTCCTTCCTTGGAGATAGGAACAAATTCATCTCATTCATCATATAGTCACATTTCACTCATTTGTCATTTAATTATACAGAATGAAGTTTTGACAGAGAGAAAAAAAGATTTTTAAAAAAGTGCATATTTACTTCAGAAGCTCATATTCCTTGCAAATGGCCAACATACATGGACAATGATCCATATATGCTTCAAGTGATCTGAAGACTTCGGCAGATCGACAGATTAGTTCTGAGCTTAAAAGCTCAAACGTGTTTCATGAAAGTCGTATACACAGTTTCGACTCTGCTGCTCTGGAATGAACAAATTCTCTCATTCTTATAGTCATTTCCTCATGTTTGTCATTTCCTTAGTTATACAAGAATGATGTTTGACATGCAAATAAAAAAATTTTTAAAAAAGTGCATATTTTCACTCAGAAGCTCATATTCACTTGCAAATGGCCAACATGACAATGGAGCAATGATCCATATATGCTTTGCAAGTGATCTGAAAGACTTCCCAGGCTAGATACCCACAGATTCAAGTTCTGAGCTTAAAAGCTCAAGAAGCGTGTTTTCATGAAAGTCGTATAGCCACAGTTTCAGAGCTCTAGCCTTCCTTCGGAGATAGGAACAAATTCATCTCATTCAGTCATATAGTCACATTTCACTCATGTTTGTCCTTTCCCTTAGTTATACAGAATGAATGTTTGACATCAGAATAAAAAAAAAAGTTTTAAAAAGTGCATATTTACTCAAGCTCATATTCACTTCAAATGGCCAAGTCAATGGAGCAATAGATCCATATAGCTTTGCACAGTGATCTGAAAGACTTCAGGCTAATACGCAAGATTCAAGTTCTGAGCTAAAAGCTCAAAGCGTGTTTTCATGAAATCATATAGCCACAGTTTTCAGAGCTCTAGCCGCTTCCTTATGGAGATAGGAACAAATTCACTCTCATTCATTCATATAGTCATTTCACTAAGTTTGTCACTTTTCCCTTAGTTATACACAGAATGAATTGTTTTGACGCAGAATGAAAAAAAAAATAAGTTTTAAAAAAAGTGCATATTTTAACATCGAAGCTCATATTCACTTGCAAATGCCCAAACATGCACAATGGAGCAAAAAGATACCATATATACTTTGAAAAGTGATCTGAAAGACTTCCCAGGCTAGATACGCGCACAGATTCAGTTCTACAGCTTAAGCAGCAAGAAGCGTGTTTTTCATGAAAGTGCGTATAGCCACAGTTTCCAGAGCTCTAGCTCGCTTCGCTTACTGGATAAGGAACAAAATTCAATCTCATTCATTCATAGTCACATTTTTCCTCATGTTTGTCGGTTTCCCACTTAGTTATACACAGAATGAAATGTTTTTGACATACTGAGAATGAAAAAAAACAAATTTTTCAAAAAAAGTGCATATTTTCACTTCAGAAGCTCATATTCACTTGCAAATGGCCATACATGTACATTGCACCAATCATACCATATATGCATTGCACGATGATCTGAAGGACTTCCCCAGGCTAGATACACGCACAGATTTATTGTTCTGAGCTTAAAAAGCTCAAAAGAGCGTGTTTTCATGAAAGTCTTGTATATCCACAGGTTTCAGGAGCTCTAAAACAACTTCCTTACGGAGATAAGAACAAATTCACTCTCATTCCTGTCATATAGTCATTCACTCATGTTTTCATTTTCCATAGTTATACACAGAATGAATTGTTTTGACATACAGAATGAAAAAAAAATAAGTTTTTTAAAAAGTTCATATTTTAACATCAAACTCATATTCACTTACAAATGCCCAAAAACATGCACAATGGAGCAATAGATACCATATATGCTTTGAAAAAGTGATCTGAAAGACTTCCCAGGCTAGATATGCACAGATTCAAGTTCTGAGCTTAAAAGCTCAAAAGAAGCGTATTTTCATGAAGTGCGTATAGCCACAGTTTGGAAGCTCTAGCTCGCTTCCTTCAGAATAGGAACAAATTCACTCTCATTCATTCATATAAAGTCATTTCACTCATGTTTGTCACATTCCCACTTAGTTATACACAGAATGAAATGTTTTGACAAGCAGAATGAAAAAAAAGCAATTTTTAAAAAAGTGCATATTTTCACTTCAAGCTCATATTCACTTGCAAATGGCCATACATGTGTACATTGGACCAATCGATGCCATATATGCATTGCAGAGTGATCTGAAGGACTTCCAGGCTCGATACACGCACAGATTCAAGTTCTGAGCTTAAAAGCTCAAAAAGCGCGTGTTTTTTTCATGAAATTGCGTATAGCCACAGTTTCCCGAGCTCTAGCTTCGCTTCATATGGAGATAAAGGAACAAATTCACTCTCATTCCATTCATATAGTCACATTTCACTAATGTTTGTCACATTCCCACTTAGTTATACACAGAATGAAAAAGTTTTTTGACATGCAGAATGAAAAAAAAAAGTTTTTAAAAAAAGTGCATATTTTCACTTCAAAGCTCATATTCCTTGCAAATGGCCATACATGTACATTGGACCAATCGATACCATATATGCATTGCAGAAGTGATCTGAAGGACTTCCCAGGCTAGATACACGCACAGATTCAAGTTCTGAGCTTAAAAGCTCAAAAGAAGCGTGTTTTTTCATGAAAAGTCGTATAGCCACAGTTTCAGAGCTCTATTTCCTTCCTTATGGAGATAGGAACTTAATTCACTCTCATTCATTCATATAGTCATTCACTCATGTTTGTCAGTTTCCCATTAGTTATACAGAATGAAAATGTTTGACAAGCAGAATGAAAAAAAAATTATTTTTTAAAAAAAGTGCATATTTTCACTTCAAGCTCATATTCACTTGCAAATGGCCATACATGTACATTGGACCAAAAGATGCCATATATGCATTGCACAGTGATCTGAAGGACTTCCCAGGCTAGATACACACGCACAGATTCAAGTTCTGAGCTTAAAAGCTCAAAAAGCGTGTTTTTTCATGAAAGAAGTGCGTATAGCCACAGTTTCAGAGCTCTAGCTTCGCTTCCTTACGGAGATAGGAACAAATTCAATCTCATTCATCCTTATAGTCAAATTTCACTCAAGTTTGTCAGTTTCCCCTTAGTTATACACAGAATGAAATGTTTTGACATGCAGAATAAAAAAACAAATTTTCAAAAAAAGTGCATATTTTCACTTCAGAAGCTCATATTCAAAAATAGCCAAACATGTACAATGGACAAAAGATACCATATGCCATTGCACAGTGATCTGAAAGACTTCCCAGGCAAATACATGAACAGATTCAAGTTCTGAGCAAAAAGCTCAAAGAAGCGTGTTTTCATGAAAAGTCACGTATATCCACATTTCAGAGCTCTATTTCACTTCCTTCAGGATAAGGAACAAATTCAATCTCATTCAGTCCATATAAGTCACATTCAAGTTTGTCATTTTTCCCTTAGTTATACAAGAATGAAATTTTGACATGCAGAATACAAAAAAAAAAAATTTTTTAAAAGTTCATATTTTCTTCAGAAGCTCATATTCCTTGCAAATGGCCATACATGTACAATGGAGCCAATAGATGCATATATCATTGCAAAGTGATCTGAAGAAGAGACTTCCCAGGCAAATACACGCACAGATTCAGTTCTGTGAGCTTAAAAAGCTCAAGCTGTTTTTCATGAAATTATATCCACATTTCAGAGCTCTGGCTAAGCCGTTCCCTATGAGAACAAATTCACTCATTCTGTCATATAGTCACATTTCACTCATGTTTGACACATTCCCATAGTTATACACAGAATGAAAAGTTTTGACATGCAGAATGAAAAAAAAAATTTTTAAAAAAAATTCATATTTTTCATCAAGCTCATATTCACTTGCAAATGGCCATGCACATACCATACCATATATACTTTGAAAAGTTCTGAAAGACTTCCCAGAGCTATATACACGCACAGATTCAAGCTGAGCAAAAAGCTAAAAAGAAGCGTGTTTTCATGAAATGCGTATAGCCACAGTTTCATCTGCTAAGCCGTGGAGATAGGAACAAATTCTCTCATTCAGTCATATAGTCACATTTTCACTCATGTTTGTCAGTTTCCCTTAGAATACGCAGAATGAAATGTTTTGAATACAGGAATGAAAAAAAAATTTTTTTTAAAAAAAGTGCATATTTTTAACATCAGAAGCTCATATTCACTTGCAAATAGCCATACAGTTTGGACAATCGAGCTATAACTGCTTTGCAGAGTGATCTGAAAGACTTCCCAGGCTAGATACACGCAACAGATTCAAGTTCAGAAGCAAAAAAGCGTGTTTTCACTCTCATTCAGTTTCATATCTGTAGTCTTCATATTAAAGGAACAATTCACTCTCATTCAGTCACTTTCACATTTCCACATATTTGTCACATTCCCCATGACAGAATGAAAAAGTTTTTGCATGAAGAATGAAAAAAAAAATTAGTTTTTTAAAAAGGGTCATATTTTAACATCAAGCTCATATTCACTTGCAAATGGCCAAACATGTACAATGGAGCAATAGATGCCATATATGCTTTGCAGGAAGTGATCTGAAAAGACTTCCCAGGCTCGATACACACTGATTCAAGTTCTGAGCTTAAAAAGCTCAAAAGCGTGTTTTCATGAAAGTGCGTATAGCCACAGTTTCAGAGCTCTGCTCGCTTCCTTATATAAGAGATAGGAACAAATTCAAATCATTCATTCATATAGTCACATTTCTCTAAAGTTTGTCACATTCCGTATGAATTATCACAGAATGAAATGTTTTTTGACATGCAGAACGAAAAAAAAATTGCAATTTTTTAAAGTGCATATTTTCACATCAAGCTCATATTCACTTGCAAATGGCCATACATGTACATTGGAGCAATCGATGCCATATATGCATTGCACAGTGATCTGAAGGACTTCCCCAGCTAGATACACACTTTGATTCAAGTTCTGAGCTTAAAAAGCTCAAAAAGAAGCGTGTTTTTCATGAAAGTCTTGTATAGCCACAGTTTCAGAACTCTGGCTCCAAGCCTTATGGAGATAGGAACAAATTCACTCTCATTCATTCATATAGTACATTTTCACTAAAAGTTTGTCATTCCGTATAGTAATATACAGAATGAAAAAGTTTTTGACAAGCAGAACGAAAAAAAAAACAATTTTTTTGAAAAAGTGCATATTTTCACTTCAAAGCTCATATTCCTTTCAAATGGCCATACATGTACATTGGACCAATCGATGCCTTATATGCATTGCACAGTGATCTGAAGGACTTCCCAGGCTCGATACGCACAGATTCAAGTTCTGAGCTTAAAAGCTCAAAGCGTGTTTTTTATGAAAGTCTGCGTAGCCACAGTTTCAGAGCTCTGGCTAAGCTTCCTTATGGAATAGGAACAAATTCACTCTCATTCATTCATATAGTCACATTTTCCTCATGTTTGTCATTTTCATAAATATACACAGAATGAAATGTTTTGACATGCAGAATGAAAAAAAAAGTTTTTTAAAAAGTGCATATTTTAACATCAGAAGCTCATATTCACTTGCAAATGGCCAAACATGTACATTGGACCAATAGATGCCATATATGCTTTGCAAAGTGATCTGAAAGACTTCCCCAGGCTAGATACACACAGATTCAAGTTCTACGAGCTTAAAAGCTCAAAAAGAAGCGTATTTTCATGAAAATCGCATTATAGCCACAGTTTCAGAGCTCTCGCTTTGCGCTTCATATGGAGATAGGAACAAATTCAATCTCATTCATTCATATAGTCACATTTTTCACTAAAGTTTGTCATTTCCCACTTAAATATACACAGAATGAAATGTTTTGACATGAAGAATGAAAAAAAAACAATTTTTTAAAAAAGTGCATATTTTAACATCAAGCTCATATTCACTTGCAAATGGCCATACATGTACATTATGGACCAATCGATACCATATATGCATTTGCACAGTGATCTGAAGGACTTCCCAGGCTGATACACGCACAGATTCAAGTTCTGAGATTAAAAGCTCAAAAGAAGTGTTTTCATGAAAGTGCGTATAGCCACAGTTTCAGAGCTCTAGCTCGCTTCCTTACGGAGATAGGAACAAATTCAATCTCATTCAGTCATATAGTCACATTTCCTCCAAGTTTGTCCTTTCCCACTTAGTTATACACAGAATGAATTGTTTTGACATGAAGAATGAAAAAAAAATTAATTTTTTAAAAAAAATGCATATTTTCACATCAGAAGCTCATGTATTCCTTGCAAATGGCCAATACATGTACATTGGACCAATAGATACCATATATGCTTTGCAGAGTGATCTGAAAGACTTCCCAGGCAAGATACACGCACAGATTCAAGTTCTGAGCTTAAAAGCAAAGAAGCGTGTTTTCATGAAAGTGCGTATACAGTTTCAGAGCTCTAGCTAATTTCAATATAGAACAAATTCAATCTCATTCAGTCATATAGTCACATTTCACTCAAGTTTGTCACATTCCCATTAGTTATACACAGAATGAAATGTTTTGACATGCAGAATGAAAAAAAAAATTTTTAAAAAAGTGCATATTTTCACTTCAGAAGCTCATATTCACTTGCAAATGGCCATACATGTACATTGGACCAATCGATGCCATATATGCTTTGCAGAGGATCTGAAGACTTCCCAGGCTATATACGCACAGATTCAAGTTCTGAGCTTAAAAAAGCTGTTTTCAAAAAGCGTACAGTTTCAGTTCATGAAGGGAAGAAATTCAGTCTCATCATTCATATAGTCACATTTCAGTTTCAGTATAAATATACTCTGTTTTGCTGCAGAATGAAAAAAAAAAAATTTTCAAAAAAAGTGCATATTTTTCACTTCAGAAACTCATATTGCAAATGGCCATACAACATTGGACCAATCTCATTATGCATTGCACAGTGATCTGAAGGACTTCCCAGGCAAGATACATGAACAGATTGTTGTTCTGAGCTCAAAAGAAGCGTGTTTGTCATTTTTATCCACAGTTTTCCCCAGAGCTCTAGCCTGTCTAACGCAGGAATAAGAAATGTTTTCATCATATAGTCACATTTTTCACTCATGTTTGTCATTTTCCCCCCAAAAAACAGAATGAATTTTTTGACATGCAGAATGAAAAAAATAAGTTTTAAAAAGTGCATATATTTTAACATCAGAAGCTCATATTCACTTGCAAATGCCCAAACATGCACAATGGACCAATAGATACCATATATGCTTTGCAAAAGTGATCTGAAAGACTTCCCAGGCTAGATACGCACAGATTCAAGTTCTGAGCTTAAAAGCTCAAAGAAGCGTGTTTTCATGAAATTGCGTATAGCCACAGTTTCAGAGCTCTAGCTCGCGTGCTTTCTGGAGATAGGAACAAATTCAATCTCATTCATTCATATAGTCACATTTCACTCATGTTTGTCACATTTCCCTTAGTTATCACAGAATGAAATGTTTTGACATGCAGAATGAAAAAAAAAAAAATTAGTTTTCAAAAAGTGCATATTTTCACTTCAAGCTCATATTCACTTGCAAATGGCCATACATGCACATTGGACCAATCGATGCCATATATGCATTGCACAGTGATCTGAAGGACTTCCCAGGCTAGATACACGCACAGATTCAAGTTCTGAGCTTAAAAGCTCAAAGAGCGTGTTTTCATGAAAATCATAGCCACAGTTTCCAGAGCTCTAGCTCGCTTCATATGGAGATAGGAACAAATTCACTCTCATTCAGTCATATAGTCACATTTCACTCATGTTTGTCACTTTCCCATTAGTTATACACAGAATGAATGTTTTGACATGCAGAATGAAAAAAAAATTAGTTTTTAACAAAAGTGCATATTTTAACATCAGAAGCTCATATTCACTTGCAAATGGCCAAACATGCACAATGGAGCAATAGATACCATATATGCTTTGCAGAGTGATCTGAAAGACTTCCCAGGCTAGATACACGCACAGATTCAAGTTCTGAGCTTAAAAGCTCAAAAGCGTGTTTTCATGAAAGTGCGTATAGCCACAGTTTCAGAGCTCTAGCTCGCTTCCTTCTGGAGATAGGAACAAATTCAATCTCATTCATTCATATAGTCACATTTCACTCATGTTTGTCACATTCCGTATGAATTATACACAGAATGAAAAGTTTTGACAAGCAGAACGAAAAAAAAGCAATTTTTTAAAAAGTGCATATCTTCACTTCAGAAGCTCATATTCACTTGCAAATGGCCATACATGTACATTGGACCAATCGATGCCATATATGCATTGCACAGTGATCTGAAGGACTTCCCAGGCTAGATACACGCACAGATTCAAGTTCTGAGCTTTGGCGCTCAAAGCGTGTTTTTTCATTAAAGTGCGTATAGCCACAGTTTCAGAGCTCTGGCTTCGCTTCCTACGAAGATAGGAACAAATTCAATCTCATTCAGTCATATAGTCACATTTCACACTCATGTTTGTCACTTTCCCACTTAGTTATAAACAGAATGAAATGTTTTGACATGCAGAATGAAAAAAAAAAAAAATTTAAAAAAGTGCATATTTTAACATCAGAAGCTCATATTCACTTGCAAATGGCCAAACATGCACAATGGAGCAATAGATACCATATATGCTTTGCACAGTGATCTGAAAAGACTTCCCAGGCTAGATACACGCACAGATTCAAGTTCTGAGCTTAAAAGCTCAAAGAAGTGTGTTTTCATGAAAGTGCGTATAGCCACAGTTTCAGAGCTCTAGCTCGCTTCCTTACGGAAATAGGAACAAATTCACTCTCATTCATTCATATAGTCACATTTCACTCATGTTTTGTCAGTTTCCCATTAGTTATACACAGAATGAAAAGTTTTGACATGCAGAATGAAAAAAAAAAAACAATTTTTAAAAAGTGCATATTTTCACTTCAGAAGCTCATATTCACTTGCAAATGGCCATGCATGTACATTGGACCAATCGATGCCATATATGCATTGCACAGTGATCTGAAGGACTTCCCCAGGCTAGATACACGCACAGATTCAAGTTCTGAGCTTAAAAGCTCAAAGAAGCGTGTTTTCATGAAAGTGCGTATAGCCCACAGTTTCTGAGCTCTAGCTCGCTTCCTTCCGGAGATAGGAACAAATTCAATCTCATTCAGTCATATAGTCACATTTCACTCATGTTTGTCACTTTCCCTTAGTTATACACAGAATGAATTGTTTTGACATGCAGAATGAAAAAAAAAAAAAATTTTAAAAAGTGCATATTTTAACATCAGAAGCTCATATTCACTTGCAAATGGCCAAAGATGTACAATGGAGCAATCGATACCATATATGCTTTGCACAGTGATCTGAAAGACTTCCCAGGCTAGATACACGCACAGATTCAAGTTCTGAGCTTAAAAGCTCAAAGAAGCGTGTTTTCATGAAAGTGCGTATAGCCACATTTTCAGAGCTCTAGCTCGCTTCCCTACGGAGATAGGAACAAATTCAATCTCATTCATTCATATAGTCACATTTCACTCATGTTTGTCACTTTTCCCACTTAGTTATACACAGAATGAAATGTTTTGACATGCAGAATGAAAAAAAAATAATTTTTTAAAAAGTGCATATTTTCACTTCAGAAGCTCATATTCACTTGCAAATGGCCATACATGTACATTGGACCAATCGATGCCATATATGCATTGCACAGTGATCTGAAGGACTTCCCAGGCTAGATACACGCACAGATTCAAGTTCTGAGCTTAAAAGCTCAAAGAAGTGTTTTTCATGAAAGTGCGTATAGCCACAGTTTCAGAGCTCTAGCTCGCTTCCTTACGGAGATAGGAACAAATTCAATCTCATTCAGTCATATAGTCACATTTCACTCATGTTTGTCAGTTTCCCATGAATTATACACAGAATGAAAAGTTTTGACATGCAGAATGAAAAAAAAAATTTTTTTTTAAAAGTGCATATTTTCACTTCAGAAGCTCATATTCACTTGCAAATGGCCATACATGTACATTGGACCAATCGATGCCATATATGCATTGCACAGTGATCTGAAGGACTTCCCAGGCTAGATACACGCACAGATTCAAGTTCTGAGCTTAAAAGCTCAAAGAAGCGTGTTTTCATGAAAGTTGCGTATAGCCACAGTTTCAGTGCTCTAGCTCGCTTCCCTAACGGAGATAAGAACAAATTCACTCTCATTCAGTCATATAGTCACATTTCACTCATGTTTGTCACTTTCCCACTTAGTTATACACAGAATGAATTGTTTTGACATGCAGAATGAAAAAAAAATTAGTTTTTAAAAAGTGCATATTTTAACATCAGAAGCTCATATTCACTTGCAAATGGCCAAAACATGCACAATGGAGCAATAGATACCATATATGCTTTGCAAGTGATCTGAAAGACTTCCCAGGCTAGATACACGCACAGATTCAAGTTCTGAGCTTAAAAGCTCAAAGAAGCGTGTTTTCATGAAAGTGCGTATAGCCACAGTTTCAGAGCTCTAGCTCGCTTCCTTGGAGATAGGAACAAATTCAATCTCATTCATTCATATAGTCACATTTCACTCATGTTTGTCACATTCCCACATAGTTATACGCAGAATGAAAAGTTTTGACAAGCAGAATGAAAAAAAAGCAATTTTTCAAAAAGTGCATATTTTCACTTCAGAGCCTCATATTCACTTGCAAATGGCCATACATGTACATTGGACCAATCGATGCCATATATGCATTGCACAGTTATCTGAAGGACTTCCCAGGCTCGATACACGCACAGATTCAGTTCTGAGCTTAAAAAGCTCAAAGAAGCGTGTTTTCATGAAAGTGCGTATAGCCACAGTTTCAGAGCTCTAGCTCGCTTCCCTACGGAGATAGGAACAAATTCAATCTCATTCAGTCATATAGTCACATTTCACTCATGTTTGTCACTTTCCCACATAGTTATACACAGAATGAATTGTTTTGACATGCAGAATGAAAAAAAAAAAGTTTTTAAAAAGTGCATATTTTAACATCAGAAGCTCATATTCACTTGCAAATGGCCAAACATGCACAATGGAGCAATAGATACCATATATGCTTTGCAGAGTGATCTGAAAGACTTCCCAGGCTAGATACACGCACAGATTCAAGTTCTGAGCTTAAAAGCTCAAAGAAGCGTGTTTTCATGAAAGTGCGTATAGCCACAGTTTCAGAGCTCTAGCTCGCTTCCTTATGGAGATAGGAACAAATTCACTCTCATTCATTCATATAGTCACATTTCACTCATGTTTGTCACTTTCCCACTTAATTATACACAGAATGAAAAGTTTTGACATGCAGAATGAAAAAAAAAGCAATTTTTTTCAAAAAAGTGCATATTTTCACTTCAGAAGCTCATATTCACTTGCAAATGGCCAAACATGTACAATGGACCAATCGATGATATATATGCATTGCACAGTGATCTGAAGGACTTCCCAGGCTAGATACACGCACAGATTCAAGTTCTGAGCTTAAAAAGCTCAAAGAAGCGTGTTTTCATGAAAGTGCGTATAGCCACAGTTTCAGAGCTCTAGCTCGCTTCCTTACGGAGATAGGAACAAATTCAATCTCATTCATTCATATAGTCACATTTAACTCATGTTTGTCACATTTCCCTTAATTATACACAGAATGAAAATGTTTTGACAAGCAGAATGAAAAAAAAAAGCAATTTTTTAAAAAGTGCATATCTTCACTTCAGAAGCTCATATTCACTTGCAAATGGCCATACATGTACATTGGACCAATCGATGCCATATATGCATTGCACAGTGATCTGAAGGACTTCCCAGGCTAGATACACGCACAGATTCAAGTTCTGAGCTTAAAAAAGCTCAAAAGAAGCGTGTTTTTCATGAAATTGCGTATAGCCACAGTTTCACAGCTCTAGCTCGCTTCCTTACGGAAATAGGAACAAATTCAATCTCATTCAGTCATATAGTCACATTTCACTCATGTTTGTCGGTTTCCCACTTAGTTATACACAGAATGAATTGTTTTGACATGCAGAATGAAAAAAAAAAGTTTTAAAAAGTGCATATTTTTCATCAGAAGCTCATATTCACTTGCAAATGGCCAAAACATGTGCAATGGAGCAATAGATACCATATATGCTTTGCACAGTGATCTGAAAGACTTCCCAGGCTAGATACACGCACAGATTTTAAGTTCTGAGCTTAAAAGCTCAAAGAAGCGTGTTTTCATGAAAGTGCGTATAGCCACAGTTTTCAGAGTTCTAGCTTTCGCTTCCTTACGGAGATAGGAACAAATTCAATCTCATTCAGTCATATAGTCACATTTCACTCATGTTTGTCACATTCCCACTTAGTTATACACAGAATGAAAAGTTTTGACATGCAGAATGAAAAAAAAAAACAATTTTTCAAAAAGTGCATATTTTTCACTTCAGAAGCTCATATTCACTTGCAAATGGCCAAACATGCACAATGGAGCAATAGATACCATATAAGCTTTGCACAGTGATCTGAAAAGACTTCCCAGGCTAGATACACGCACAGATTCAAGTTCTGAGCTTAAAAGCTCAAAAAAGCGTGTTTTCATGAAAGTGTATAGCCACAGTTTCAGAGCTCTAGCTCGCTTCCTTATGGAGATAGGAACAAATTCACTCTCATTCATTCATATAGTCACATTTCACTCATGTTTGTCACATTTCCCACTTAATTATACACAGAATGAAATGTTTTGACAAGCAGATGAAAAAAAAAAAAATTTTTTAAAAAGTGCATATTTTCACTTCAGAAGCTCATATTCACTTGCAAATGGCCAAAGATGCACAATGGACCAATAGATACCATATATGCTTTGCACAGTGATCTGAAAGACTTCCCCAGGCTAGATACACGCACAGATTCAAGTTCTGAGCTTAAAAGCTCAAAAGAAGCGTGTTTTCATGAAAGTGCGTATAGCCACAGTTTCAGAGTTCTAGCTCGCTTCCCCGGAAATAGGAACAAATTCAATCTCATTCATTCATATAGTCACATTTCACTCATGTTTGTCAGTTTCCCACTTAGTAATACACAGAATGAAATGTTTTGACATGCAGAATGAAAAAAAACAAGTTTTCAAAAAAGTGCATATTTTCACTTCAGAAGCTCATATTCACTTGCAAATGGCCAAACATGTACATTGGACCAATCGATGCCATATATGCATTGCACAGTGATCTGAAAAGACTTCCCAGGCTAGATACACGCACAGATTCAAGTTCTGAGCTTAAAAGCTCAAAGAAGCGTGTTTTCATGAAAGTGCGAAAATCCACAGTTTCAGAGCTCTAGCTCGCTTCCTTACGGAGATAGGAACAAATTCAATCTCATTCAGTCATATAGTCACATTTCACTCATGTTTGTCACTTTCCCACTTAGTTATACACAGAATGAAAAGTTTTGACATGCAGAATGAAAAAAAAAAGCAATTTTTTAAAAAAGTGCATATTTTCACTTCAGAAGCTCATATTCACTTGCAAATGGCCAAACATGCACAATGGAGCAATAGATACCATATATGCTTTGCACAGTGATCTGAAAGACTTCCCAGGCTAGATACACGCACAGATTCAAGTTCTGAGCTTAAAAGCTCAAAGAAGCGTGTTTTCATGAAAGTGCGTATAGCCACAGTTTCAGAGCTCTAGCTCGCTTCCCTATGGAGATAGGAACAAATTCACTCTCATTCATTCATATAGTCACATTTCACTAAAGTTTGTCACATTCCCACTATGAATTATACACAGAATGAAAAGTTTTGACAAGCAGAATGAAAAAAAAAGCAATTTTTAAAAAAGTGCATATCTTCACTTCAGAAGCTCATATTCACTTGCAAAATGGCCATACATGTACATTGGACCAATCGATGCCATATATGCATTGCACAGTGATCTGAAGGACTTCCCAGGCTAGATACACGCACAGATTCAAGTTCTGAGCTTAAAAAGCTCAAAGAAGCGTGTTTTCATGAAAGTGCGTATATCCACATTTTCAGAGCTTAAGCTCGCTTCCTTACGGAGATAGGAACAAATTCAATCTCATTCAGTCATATAGTCACATTTCACTCATGTTTGTCACTTTCCCACTTAGTTAATACACAGAATGAAATGTTTTGACATGCAGAATGAAAAAAAAAAAAAGTTTTTAAAAAGTGCATATTTTCACATCAGAAGCTCATATTCACTTGCAAATGGCCAAAGATGCACAATGGACCAATAGATGCCATATATGCATTGCACAGTGATCTGAAAGACTTCCAGGCTAGATACACGCACAGATTCAAGTTCTGAGCTTAAAAGCTCAAAGAAGCGTGTTTTCATGAAAGTGCGTATAGCCACAGTTTCAGAGCTCTAGCTCGCTTCCTTACGGAGATAGGAACAAATTCACTCTCATTCAGTCATATATTCACATTTCACTCATGTTTGTCACTTTCCCACTTAGTTATACACAGAATGAAAAGTTTTGACATGCAGAATGAAAAAAAATTATTTTTTAAAAAAGTGCATATTTTAACATCAGAAGCTCATATTCACTTGCAAATGGCCAAACATGCACAATGGAGCAATAGATACCATATATGCTTTGCACAGTGATCTGAAAGACTTCCCAGGCTAGATACACGCACAGATTCAAGTTCTGAGCTTAAAAGCTCAAAGAAGCGTGTTTTCATGAAAGTGCGTATAGCCACAGTTTCAGAGCTCTAGCTCGCTTCCCCTATGGAGATAGGAACAAATTCAATCTCATTCATTCAAATAGTCACATTTCACTAAAGTTTGTCACATTCCGTATGAATTATACACAGAATGAAAAGTTTTGACAAGCAGAACGAAAAAAAAGCAATTTTTAAAAAAGTGCATATCTTCACTTCAGAAGCTCATATTCACTTGCAAATGGCCATACATGTACATTGGACCAATCGATGCCATATATGCATTGCACAGTGATCTGAAGGACTTCCCAGGCTAGATACACGCACAGATTCAAGTTCTGAGCTTAAAAGCTCAAAGAAGCGTGTTTTTTCATGAAAGTGCGTATAGCCACAGTTTCAGAGCTCTAGCTCGCTTCCCTTACGGAGATAGGAACAAATTCAATCTCATTCAGTCATATAGTCACATTTCACTCATGTTTTGTCACTTTCCCACTTAGTTATACACAGAATGAATTGTTTTGACATGCAGAATGAAAAAAAAAAAAAAAATTTTAAAAAAGTGCATATTTTCACTTCAGAAGCTCATATTCACTTGCAAATGGCCAAACATGCACAATGGAGCAATAGATACCATATATGCTTTGCACAGTGATCTGAAAGACTTCCCAGGCTAGATACATGAACAGATTCAAGTTCTGAGCTTAAAAGCTCAAAGAAGCGTGTTTTCATGAAAGTGCGTATAGCCACAGTTTCAGAGCTCTAGCTCGCTTCCTTACGGAGATAGGAACAAATTCAATCTCATTCATTCATATAGTCACATTTCACTCATGTTTGTCACATTCCCACTTAGTTATACACAGAATGAAATGTTTTGACATGCAGAATGAAAAAAAACAAGTTTTTAAAAAGTGCATATTTTCATTCAGAAGCTCATATTCACTTGCAAATGGCCAAACATGCACAATGGACCAATAGATGCATATATGCTTTGCACAGTGATCTGAAGGACTTCCCAGGCTATTCACGCACAGATTCAAATCTGAGCTTAAAAGCTCAAACATGTTTTTCATGAAAGTGCGTATAGCCACAGTTTCAGAGCTCTAAAAGATAGGAACAAATTCACATTCATTCATATAGTCACATTTCACTCAAGTTTGTCACATTTCCCACTTAGTAATACACAGAATGAAAAGTTTTGACAAGCAGAACAGAAAAAAAAAAAGTTTTAAAAAGTGCATATTTTCACTTCAGAAGCTCATATTCACTTGCAAATGGCCATACATGTATACAATCGATGCCATATATGCATTGCACAGTGATCTGAAAAGACTTCCCAGGCTAGATACACGCACAGAGATTCAAGTTCTGAGCTTAAAAGCTCAAAGTGTTTTTTCATGAAAGTGCGTATAGCCACAGTTTCAGAGCTCTAGTTCGCTTCGTTCACGGAAATAGGAACAAATTCAATCTCATTCATTCATATAGTCACATTTCACTCATGTTTTGTCAGTTTCCACTTAGTAATACACAGAATGAAATGTTTTGACATGCAGAATGAAAAAAAAACAAGTTTTTCAAAAAAGTGCATATTTTTTCACTTCAGAAGCTCATATTCACTTGCAAATGGCCATACATGTACATTGGACCAATCGATGCCATATATGCATTTGCACAGTGATCTGAAAGGACTTCCCAGGCTAGATACATGAACAGATTCAAGTTCTGAGCTTAAAAAGCTCAAAGAAGTGTGTTTTCATGAAAGTGCGTATATCCACAGTTTCAGAGCTCTAGCTAAGCTTCCTACGGAGATAAGAACAAATTCACTCTCATTCTGTCATATAGTCACATTTCACTCATGTTTGTCATTTTCCACTTAGTTATACACAGAATGAAAAGTTTTGACATGCAGAATGAAAAAAAAAAATAAGTTTTTAAAAAAGTGCATATTTTAACATCAGAAGCTCATATTCACTTGCAAATGGCCAAACATGCACAATGGAGCAATAGATACCATATATGCTTTGAAAAGTGATCTGAAAGACTTCCCAGGCTAGATACACGCACAGATTCAAGTTCTGAGCTTAAAAGCTCAAAGAAGCGTGTTTTCATGAAAGTGCGTATAGCCACAGTTTCAGAGCTCTAGCTCGCTTCCTTACGGAGATAGGAACAAATTCACTCTCATTCATTCATATAGTCACATTTCACTCATGTTTGTCAGTTTCCCATTTAGTTATACACAGAATGAAATGTTTTTGACATGCAGAATGAAAAAAAAAAACAATTTTTTAAAAAAGTGCATATTTTCACTTCAGAAGCTCATATTCACTTGCAAATGGCCATACATGTACATTGGACCAATCGATGCCATATATGCATTGCACAGTGATCTGAAGGACTTCCCAGGCTAGATACACGCACAGATTCAAGTTCTGAGCTTAAAAGCTCAAAAGAAGCGTGTTTTCATGAAAGTGCGTATAGCCACAGTTTCAGAGCTCTAGCTCTGCTTCCTTCGGAGATAGGAACAAATTCAATCTCATTCAGTCATATAGTCACATTTCACTCATGTTTGTCACTTTCCCACTTAGTTATACACAGAATGAATTGTTTTGACATGCAGAATGAAAAAAAAAAAAGTTTTTAAAAAAGTGCATATTTTAACATCAGAAGCTCATATTCACTTGCAAATGGCCAAACATGCACAATGGAGCAAAAGATACCATATATGCTTTGCACAGTGATCTGAAAGACTTCCCAGGCTAGATACACGCACAGATTCAAGTTCTGAGCTTAAAAGCTCAAAGAAGCGTGTTTTTCATGAAAGTGCGTATAGCCACAGTTTCAGAGCTCTAGCTCGCTTCCCTACGGAAATAGGAACAAATTCAATCTCATTCATTCATATAGTCACATTTCACTAATGTTTGTCACATTCCCATTAGTTATACACAGAATGAAATGTTTTGACATGCAGAATGAAAAAAAAAAATTTTTTAAAAAAGTGCATATTTTCACTTCAGAAGCTCATATTCACTTGCAAATGGCCATACATGTACATGGACCAATCGATGCCTTATATGCATTGCACAGTGATCTGAAGGACTTCCCAGGCTAGATACACGCACAGATTTTTGTTCTGAGCTTAAAAGCTCAAAGAAGCGTGTTTTCATGAAAGTGCGTATATCCACAGTTTTCAGAGCTCTAGCTCGCTTCCTTACGGAGATAGGAACAAATTCAATCTCATTCAGTCATATAGTCACATTTCACTCATGTTTGTCACTTTCCCACTTAGTTATACACAGAATGAAAAATGTTTTGACATGCAGAATGAAAAAAAAAAAAATTTTTAAAAAAAGTGCATATTTTAACATCAGAAAACTCATATTCACTTGCAAATGGCCAAACATGTACAATGGACCAAAAGATACCATATATGCATTGCACAGTGATCTGAAAGACTTCCCAGGCAAGATACATAAACAGATTCAAGTTCTGAGCTTAAAAGCTCAAAGAAGCGTGTTTTCATGAAAGTGCGTATATCCACAGTTTCAGAGCTCTAGCTCGCTTCCTTCCCTCGGAGATAAGAACAAATTCAATCTCATTCAGTCATATAGTCACATTTCACTCATGTTTGTCACTTTCCCCACTTAGTTATACACAGAATGAAATGTTTTGACATGCAGAATGAAAAAAAAAACAAATTTTTAAAAAGTGCATATTTTTTCACATCAGAAGCTCATATTCACTTGCAAATGGCCAAACATGCACATGGACCAATAGATACCATATATGCATTGCACAGTGATCTGAAAGGACTTCCCAGGCTAGATACACGCACAGATTTTTGTTCTGAGCTTAAAAGCTCAAAGAAGCGTGTTTTCATGAAAGTGCGTATAGCCACAGTTTCAGAGCTCTAGCTAAGCTTCCTTACGGAGATAGGAACAAATTCAATCTCATTCATTCATATAGTCACATTTCACTCATGTTTGTCACATTTTCCCATTAGTTATACACAGAATGAAATGTTTTGACATGCAGAATGAAAAAAAAAAAAAGTTTTTAAAAAGTGCATATTTTCACTTCAGAAACTCATATTCACTTGCAAATGGCCAAACATGTACATTGGACCAATCGATGCCATATATGCATTGCACAGTGATCTGAAGGATTTCCCAGGCTAGATACACGCACAGATTCAAGTTCTGAGCTTAAAAGCTCAAAGAAGCGTGTTTTTCATGAAAGTGCGTATAGCCACAGTTTCAGAGCTCTCTAGCTTCGCTTCCTTCTGGAGATAGGAACAAATTCACTCTCATTCAGTCATATAGTCACATTTCACTCATGTTTGTCACTTTCCCACTTAGTTATACACTGAATGAATTGTTTTGACATGCAGAATGAAAAAAAAAAAAAAAGTTTTAAAAAAAGTGCATATTTTAACATCAGAAGCTCATATTCACTTGCAAATGGCCAAAGATGCACAATGGAGCAATAGATACCATATATGCTTTGCACAGTGATCTGAAAGACTTCCCAGGCTAGATACACGCACAGATTCAAGTTCTGAGCTTAAAAGGTCAAAGAAGCGTGTTTTCATGAAAGTGCGTATAGCCACAATTTTTCAGAGCTCACATTTCTCATGTTTGTCAGTTTCCCCTTAGTACGGAAATAGGAACAAATTCAATCTCATTCAGTCATATAGTCACATTTCACTCATGTTTGTCACAATCCCTTAGTTATACACAGAATGAAATGTTTTGACATGCAGAATTCAAAAAAACAAAAAAAGTTTTTTTTCAAAAAAGTGCATATTTTCACTTCAGAAGCTCATATTCACTTGCAAATGGCCATACATGTACATGGACCAATCGATGCCAGAATATATGCATTGCACAGTGATCTGAAGGACTTCCCAGGCTAGATACACGCACAGATTTTTGTTCTGAGCTTAAAAGCTCAAAGAAGCGTGTTTTCATGAAAAAAGTCAAAGAAGCGTGTTTTCCACATTTTCAGAGCTCTAGCTCAAGCTTCCTTCGGAGATAAGAACAAATTCAATCTCATTCAGTCATATAGTCACATTTCACTCATGTTTGTCACATTCCCTATGAATTATACACAGAATGAAAAGTTTTGACAAGCAGAATGACAAAAAAAACTATTTTTTAAAAAGTGCATATGTTCACTTCAGAAACTCATATTCACTTGCAAATGGCCAAACATGTACATTGGACCAATCGATGCCATATATGCATTGCACAGTGATCTGAAGGACTTCCCAGGCAAGATACATAAACAGATTGTTGTTCTGAGCTTAAAAGCTCAAAGAAGCGTGTTTTCATGAAAGTGCGTATATCCACAGTTTCAGTGCTCTAGCTCGCTTCCTAACGGAGATAAGAACAAATTCAATCTCATTCAGTCATATAGTCACATTTCACTAAAGTTTGTCACATTCCCACTTAGTTATACACAGAATGAAAAGTTTTGACATGCAGAATGAAAAAAAAGCTATTTTTTAAAAAGTGCATATTTTCACTTCAGAAACTCATATTCACTTGCAAATGGCCAAACATGTACATTGGACCAATCGATGCCATATATGCATTGCAAAGTGATCTGAAGGACTTCCCAGGCAAGATACACGCACAGATTCAAGTTCTGAGCTTAAAAGCTCAAAGAAGCGTGTTTTCATGAAAGTCATTATAGCCACAGTTTCAGAGCTCTAGCTCGCTTCCTAACGGAGATAGGAACAAATTCAATCTCATTCATTCATATAGTCACATTTCACTAATGTTTGTCACTTTCCCACTTAGTTATACACAGAATGAATTGTTTTGACATGCAGAATGAAAAAAAAAAAAAGTTTTTAAAAAGTGCATATTTTAACATCAGAAGCTCATATTCACTTGCAAATGGCCAAACATGCACAATGGAGCAATAGATACCATATATGCTTTGCACAGTGATCTGAAAGACTTCCCAGGCTAGATACACGCACAGATTCAAGTTCTGAGCTTAAAAGCTCAAAAGAAGCGTGTTTTTCATGAAAGTGCGTATAGCCACAGTTTCAGAGCTCTAGCTCGCTTCCTTCACGGAGATAGGAACAAATTCAATCTCATTCATTCATATAGTCACATTTCACTCATGTTTGTCAGTTTCCCACTTAGTTATACACAGAATGAAATGTTTTGACATGCAGAATGAAAAAAAAAAAAAAAGTTTTTTCAAAAAGTGCATATTTTAACATCAGAAGCTCATATTCACTTGCAAATGGCCAAACATGCACAATGTACAAAAAAAAAATTAGTTTTTAAAAAAGTGCATGGACCAATCGATACCATATATGTTGCCATATATGCTTTGCACAGTGATCTGAAAGACTTCCCAGGCTAGATACACGCACAGATTCAAGTTCTGAGCTTAAAAGCTCAAAGAAGCGTGTTTTCATGAAAGTGCGTATAGCCACAGTTTCAGAGCTCTAGCTTTTTCATGGCTTCCTTATGGAGATAGGAAACAAATTCACTCTCATTCATTCATATAGTCACATTTCACTAAAGTTTGTCACATTCCGTTATGAATTATACACAGAATGAAAAAGTTTTGACAAGCAGAACGAAAAAAAAAAGCAATTTTTAAAAAAGTGCATATCTTCACTTCAGAAGCTCATATTCACTTGCAAATGGCCATACATGTACATTGGACCAATCGATGCCATATATGCATTGCAGAGTGATCTGAAGGACTTTACAGGCTCGATACACGCACAGATTCAAGTTCTGAGCTTAAAAGCTCAAAGAAGCGTGTTTTCATGAAAGTGCGTATAGCCACAGTTTCAGAGCTCTAGCTCGCTTCCTTACGGAGATAGGAACAAATTCAATCTCATTCATATAGTCACATTTAACTCATGTTTGTCAGTTTCCCACTTAGTAATACGCAGAATGAAATGTTTTGACATGCAGAATGAAAAAAAAACAAGTTTTCAAAAAAGTGCATATTTTCACATCAGAAGCTCATATTCACTTGCAAATGGCCATACATGTACATTGTACCAATCGATGCCATATATGCATTGCACAGTGATCTGAAGGACTTCCCAGTCTAGATACACGCACAGATTCAAGTTCTGAGCTTAAAAGCTCAAAGAAGCGTGTTTTCATGAAAGTGCGTATAGCCACAGTTTCAGAGCTCTAGCTCGCTTCCTAATGGAGATAAGAACAAATTCACTCTCATTCAGTCATATAGTCACATTTCACTCATGTTTGTCACTTTCCCACTTAGTTATACACAGAATGAATTGTTTTGACATGCAGAATGAAAAAAAAAAAAAAGTTTTTAAAAAAGTGCATATTTTAACATCAGAAGCTCATATTCACTTGCAAATGGCCAAACATGCACAATGGAGCAATAGATACCATATATGCTTTGCAGAGTGATCTGAAAGACTTCCCAGGCTAGATACACGCACAGATTCAAGTTCTGAGCTTAAAAGCTCAAAGAAGCGTGTTTTCATGAAAGTGCGTACAGCCACAGTTTCAGAGCTCTAGCTCGCTTCCTTATGGAGATAGGAACAAATTCACTCTCATTCATTCATATAGTCACATTTCACTAAAGTTTGTCACATTCCGTATGAATTATACACAGAATGAAAAGTTTTGACAAGCAGAACGAAAAAAAAGCAATTTTTTAAAAAAAGTGCATATCTTCACTTCAGAAGCTCATATTCACTTGCAAATGGCCATACATACATGTATAGGACCAATCGATGCCATATATGCATTGCACAGTGATCTGAAGGATTTCCCAGGCTAGATACACGCACAGATTCAAGTTCTGAGCTTAAAAGCTCAAAGAAGCGTGTTTTCATGAAAGTGCGTATAGCCACAGTTTCTGAGCTCTAGCTCGCTTCCTTCCGAAGATAGGAACAAATTCAATCTCATTCAGTCATATAGTCACATTTCACTCATGTTTGTCACTTTCCCACTTAGTTATACACTGAATGAATTGTTTTGACATGCAGAATGAAAAAAAAAAAAAATTTTTAAAAAACTGCATATTTTAACATCAGAAGCTCATATTCACTTGCAAATGGCCAAAGATGCACAATGGAGCAAAAGATACCATATATGCTTTGCACAGTGATCTGAAAGACTTCCCAGGCTAGATACACGCGCAGATTCAAGTTCTGAGCTAAAAAGGTCAAAGAAGCGTGTTTTCATGAAAGTGCGTATAGCCACATTTTCAGAGCTCAAGCTCGCTTCCCTACGGAAATAGGAACAAATTCAATCTCATTCAGTCATATAGTCACATTTCACTCATGTTTGTCGGTTTCCCACTTAGTTATACACAGAATGAAATGTTTTGACATGCAGAATGAAAAAAAAAACAAATTTTCAAAAAAGTGCATATTTTCACTTCAGAAGCTCATATTCACTTGCAAATGGCCATACATGTACATTGGACCAATCGATGCCTTATATGCATTGCACAGTGATCTGAAGGACTTCCCAGGCTAGATACACGCACAGATTTTAGTTCTGAGCTTAAAAGCTCAAAGAAGCGTGTTTTCATGAAAGTGCGTAAATCCACATTTTCAGAGCTCTAGCTCGCTTCCTTACGGAGATAGGAACAAATTCAATCTCATTCAGTCATATAGTCACATTTCACTCAAGTTTGTCACATTCCGTATGAATTATACACAGAATGAAATGTTTTGACATGCAGAATGAAAAAAAAAACAATTTTTTAAAAAAGTGCATATCTTCACTTCAGAAGCTCATATTCACTTGCAAATGGCCAAACATGTACATTGGACCAATCGATGCCATATATGCATTGCACAGTGATCTGAAGGACTTCCCAGCCAAGATACATAAACAGATTGTTGTTCTGAGCTTAAAAGCTCAAAGAAGCGTGTTTTCATGAAAGTGCGTATATCCACAGTTTCAGTGCTCTAGCTCGCTTCCTAACGGAGATAAGAACAAATTCACTCTCATTCTGTCATATAGTCACATTTCACTCATGTTTGTCAGTTTCCCACTTAGTAATACACAGAATGAAATGTTTTGACATGCAGAATGAAAAAAAAAAAAAAGTTTTCAAAAAAAGTGCATATTTTCACTTCAGAGGCTCATATTCACTTGCAAATGGCCATGCATGTACATTGGACCAATCGATGCCATATATGCATTGCAGAGTGATCTGAAGGATTTCCCAGGCTAGATACACGCACAGATTCAAGTTCTGAGCTTAAAAGCTCAAAGAAGCGTGTTTTCATGAAAGTGCGTATAGCCACAGTTTCAGAGCTCTAGCTCGCTTCCTTATGGAGATAGGAACAAATTCACTCTCATTCATTCATATAGTCACATTTCACTAAAGTTTGTCACATTCCGTATGAATTATACACAGAATGAAAAGTTTTGACAAGCAGAAAAAAAAAAAGCAATTTTTTAAAAAAGTGCATATCTTCACTTCAGAAGCTCATATTCACTTGCAAATGGCCATACATGTACATTGGACCAATCGATGCCATATATGCATTGCACAGTGATCTGAAGGACTTTACAGGCTCGATACACGCACAGATTCAAGTTCTGAGCTTAAAAGCTCAAAGAAGCGTGTTTTCATGAAAGTGCGTATAGCCACAGTTTCAGAGCTCTAGCTCGCTTCCTTACGGAGATAAGAACAAATTCACTCTCATTCAGTCATATAGTCACATTTCACTCATGTTTGTCAGTTTCCCACTTAGTAATACGCAGAATGAAATGTTTTGACATGCAGAATGAAAAAAAAAATTAGTTTTTAAAAAAAGTGCATATTTTAACATCAGAAGCTCATATTCACTTGCAAATGGCCAAACATGCACAATGGAGCAATAGATACCATATATGCTTTGCAGAGTGATCTGAAAGACTTCCCAGGCTAGATACACGCACAGATTCAAGTTCTGAGCTTAAAAGCTCAAAGAAGCGTGTTTTCATGAAAGTGCGTACAGCCACAGTTTCAGAGCTCTAGCTCGCTTCCTTATGGAGATAGGAACAAATTCACTCTTATTCATTCATATAGTCACATTTCACTAAAGTTTGTCACATTCCGTATGAATTATACACAGAATGAAAAGTTTTGACAAGCAGAACGAAAAAAAAGCAATTTTTAAAAAAGTGCATATCTTCACTTCAGAAGCTCATATTCACTTGCAAATGGCCAAAGATGCACAATGGAGCAATAGATACCATATATGCTTTGCACAGTGATCTGAAAGACTTCCCAGGCTAGATACACGGGCAGATTCAAGTTCTGAGCTAAAAAGCTGAAAGAAGCGTGTTTTCATGAAAGTGCGTATAGCCACAGTTTCAGAGTTCTAGCTCGCTTCCTTACGGAAATAGGAACAAATTCAATCTCATTCAGTCATATAGTCACATTTCACTCATGTTTGTCGGTTTCCCACTTAGTAATACACAGAATGAAATGTTTTGACAGGCAGAATGAAAAAAAAAAACAAGTTTTCAAAAAAGTGCATATTTTCACTTCAGAAGCTCATATTCACTTGCAAATGGCCAAACATGCACAATGGAGCAATAGATACCATATATGCTTTGCACAGTGATCTGAAAGACTTCCCAGGCTAGATACACGCGCACAGATTCAAGTTCTGAGCTTAAAAGCTCAAAGAAGCGTGTTTTCATGAAAGTGCGTATAGCCACAGTTTCAGAGCTCTAGCTCGCTTCCTTATGGAGATAGGAACAAATTCACTCTCATTCATTCATATAGTCACATTTCACTCAAGTTTGTCACATTTCGTTTTAATTATACACAGAATGAAAAGTTTTGACAAGCAGAACGAAAAAAAAGCAATTTTTTAAAAAAGTGCATATCTTCACTTCAGAAGCTCATATTCACTTGCAAATGGCCAAAGATGCACAATGGAGCAATAGATACCATATATGCTTTGCACAGTGATCTGAAAGACTTCCCACGCTAGATACACGCGCAGATTCAAGTTCTGAGCTAAAAAGCTGAAAGAAGCGTGTTTTCATGAAAGTGCGTATAGCCACAGTTTCAGAGTTCTAGCTCGCTTCCTTACGGAAATAGGAACAAATTCAATCTCATTCAGTCATATAGTCACATTTCACTCATGTTTGTCGGTTTCCCACTTAGTAATACACAGAATGAAATGTTTTGACATGCAGAATGAAAAAAAAACAAATTTTCAAAAAAGTGCATATTTTCACTTCAGAAGCTCATATTCACTTGCAAATGGCCATACATGTACATTGGACCAATCGATGCCTTATATGCATTGCACAGTGATCTGAAGGACTTCCCAGGCTAGATACACGCACAGATTTTAGTTCTGAGCTTAAAAGTTTAAAGAAGCGTGTTTTCATGAAAGTGCGTAAATCCATATTTTCAGAGCTCTAGCTCGCTTCCTTACGGAGATAGGAACAAATTCAATCTCATTCAGTCATATAGTCACAATTCACTCATGTTTGCCACTTTCCCACTGAGTTATACACAGAATGAAAAGTTTTGAGATGCAGAATGAAAAAAAAAAAACAGTTTTTAAAAAAGTGCATATTTTAACATCAGAAGCACATATTCACTTGCAAATGGCCAAAGATGCACAATGGAGCAATAGATACCATATCTGCTTTGCACAGTGATCTGAAAGACTTCCCAGGCTAGATACACGCACAGATTCAAGTTCTGAGCTTAAAAGCTCAAAGAAGCGTGTTTTTTCATGAAAGTGCGATAGCCACAGTTTCAGAGCTCTAGCTCGCTTCCTTATGGAGATAGGAACAAATTCACTCTCATTCATTCATATAGTCACATTTCACTCAAGTTTGTCACATTCCGTATGAATTATACACAGAATGAAAAGTTTTGACAAGCAGAACGAAAAAAAAGCAATTTTTTAAAAAAGTGCATATCTTCACTTCAGAAGCTCATATTCACTTGCAAATGGCTATACATGTACATTGGACCAATCGATGCCATATATGCATTGCACAGTGATCTGAAGGACTTCCCAGGCTAGATACTCGCACAGATTCAAGTCCTGAGCTTAAAAGCTCAAAGAAGCGTGTTTTCATGAAAGTGCGTATATCCACAGTTTCAGAGTTTAAGCTCGCTTCCCTACGGAGATAGGAACAAATTCAATCTCATTCATTCATATAGTCACATTTCACTCATGTTTGTCAGTTTCCCACTTAGTAATACGCAGAATGAAATGTTTTGACATGCAGAATGAAAAAAAACAAGTTTTCAAAAAAGTGCATATTTTTACATCAGAAGCTCATATTCACTTGCAAATGGCCATACATGTACATTGTACCAATCGATGCCATATATGCATTGCACAGTGATCTGAAGGACTTCCCAGGCTAGATACACGCACAGATTCAAGTTCTGAGCTTAAATGCTCAAAGAAGCGTGTTTTCATGAAAGTGCGTATAGCCACAGTTTCAGAGCTCTAGCTAAACTTCCCCACGGAGATAGGAACAAATTCACTCTCATTCAGTCATATAGTCACATTTCACTCATGTTTGTCACATTCCGTATGAATTATACACAGAATGAAAAGTTTTGACAAGCAGAACGAAAAAAAAGCAATTTTTTAAAAAAGTGCATATCTTCACTTCAGAAGCTCATATTCACTTGCAAATGGCTATACATGTACATTGGACCAATCAATGCCATATATGCATTGCACAGTGATCTGAAGGACTTCCCAGGCTAGATACTCGCACAGATTCAAGTCCTGAGCTTAAAAGCTCAAAGAAGCGTGTTTTCATGAAAGTGCGTATATCCACAGTTTCAGAGTTCAAGCTCGCTTCCCTACGGGGATAGGAACAAATTCAATCTCATTCAGTCATATAGTCACATTTCACTCATGTTTGCCACTTTCCCACTGAGTTATACACAGAATGAAAAGTTTTGAGATGCAGAATGAAAAAAAAACAAGTTTTTAAAAAAGTGCATATTTTAACATCAGAAGCTCATATTCACTTGCAAATGGCCAAAGATGCACAATGGAGCAATAGATTCCATATATGCTTTGCACAGTGATCTGAAAGACTTCCCAGGCTAGATACACGCACAGATTCAAGTTCTGAGCTTAAAAGCTCAAAGAAGCGTGTTTTCATGAAAGTGCGTATAGCCACAGTTTCAGAGCTCTAGCTCGCTTCCTTACAGAGATAGGAACAAATTCACTCTCATTCATTCATATAGTCACATTTCACTAAAGTTTGTCACATTCCGTATGAATTATACACAGAATGAAAAGTTTTGACAAGCAGAACGAAAAAAAAGCAATTTTTTAAAAAAGTGCATATCTTCACTTCAGAAGCTCATATTCACTTGCAAATGGCCATACATGTACATTGGACCAATCGATGCCATATATGCATTGCACAGTTATCTGAAGGACGTCCCAGGCTTGATACACGCACAGATTCAAGCTCTGAGCTTAAAAGCTCAAAGAAGCGTGTTTTCATGAAAGTGCGTATAGCCACAGTTTCTGAGCTCTAGCTCGCTTCCTTACGAAGATAGGAACAAATTCAATCTCACTCAGTCATATAGTCACATTTCACTCATGTTTGTCACTTTCCCACGTAGTTATACACAGAATGAATTGTTTTGACATGCAGAATGAAAAAAAAAAAAAGTATTTAAAAAAGTGCATATTTTCACTTCAGAAGCTCATATTCACTTGCAAATGGCCAAAGATGCACAATGGAGCAATAGATACCATATATGCTTTGCACAGTGATCTGAAAGACTTCCCAGGCTAGATACACGAGCAGATTCAAGTTCTGAGCTAAAAAGCTCAAAGAAGCGTGTTTTCATGAAAGTGCGTATAGCCACAGTTTCAGAGTTCTAGCTCGCTTCCTTACGGAAATAGGAACAAATTCAATCTCATTCAGTCATATAGTCACATTTCACTCATGTTTGTCGGTTTCCCACTTAGTAATACACAGAATGAAATGTTTTGACATGCAGAATGAAAAAAAAACAAGTTTTCAAAAAAGTGCATATTTTCACTTCAGAAGCTCATATTCACTTGCAAATGGCCAAACATGCACAATGGAGCAATAGATACCATATATGCTTTGCACAGTGATCTGAAAGACTTCCCAGGCTAGATGCACGCACAGATTCAAGTTCTGAGCTTAAAAGCTCAAAGAAGCGTGTTTTCATGAAAGTGCGTATAGCCACAGTTTCAGAGTTCTAGCTCGCTTCCTTACGGAAATAGGAACAAATTCAATCTCATTCAGTCATATAGTCACATTTCACTCATGTTTGTCGGTTTCCCACTTAGTAATACACAGAATGAAATGTTTTGACATGCAGAATGAAAAAAAAAAAATTTTTAAAAAAAGTGCATATTTTCACTTCAGAAGCTCATATTCACTTGCAAATGGCCATACATGTACATTGGACCAATCGATGCCTTATATGCATTGCACAGTGATCTGAAGGACTTCCCAGGCTAGATACACGCACAGATTTTAGTTCTGAGCTTAAAAATTTCAAAGAAGCGTGTTTTTCATGAAAGTCGTAAATCCATATTTTCAGAGCTCTAGCTAAGCTTCCTTCTGGAGATAGGAACAAATTCAATCTCATTCAGTCATATAGTCACAATTCACTCATGTTTGCCACTTTCCCACTGAGTTATACACAGAATGAAAAGTTTTGAGATGCAGAATGAAAAAAAAACAAGTTTTTAAAAAAGTGCATATTTTAACATCAGAAGCACATATTCACTTGCAAATGGCCAAAGATGCACAATGGAGCAATAGATACCATATCTGCTTTGCACAGTGATCTGAAAGACTTCCCAGGCTAGATACACGCACAGATTCAAGTTCTGAGCTTAAAAGCTCAAAAAAGCGTGTTTTCATGAAAGTGCGTATAGCCACAGTTTCAGAGCTCTAGCTCGCTTCCTTATGGAGATAGGAACAAATTCACTCTCATTCATTCATATAGTCACATTTCACTCAAGTTTGTCACATTCCGTATGAATTAAACACAGAATGAAAAGTTTTGACAAGCAGAACGAAAAAAAAGCAATTTTTTAAAAAAGTGCATATCTTCACTTCAGAAGCTCATATTCACTTGCAAATGGCTATACATGTACATTGGACCAATCGATGCCATATATGCATTGCACAGTGATCTGAAGGACTTCCCAGGCTAGATACTCGCACAGATTCAAGTCCTGAGCTTAAAAGCTCAAAGAAGCGTGTTTTCATGAAAGTGCGTATATCCACAGTTTCAGAGTTTAAGCTCGCTTCCCTACGGAGATAGGAACAAATTCAATCTCATTCATTCATATAGTCACATTTCACTCATGTTTGTCAGTTTCCCACTTAGTAATACGCAGAATGAAATGTTTTGACATGCAGAATGAAAAAAAAACAAGTTTTCAAAAAAGTGCATATTTTCACATCAGAAGCTCATATTCACTTGCAAATGGCCATACATGTACATTGTACCAATCGATGCCATTGCATCTGAAGGACTTCCATTACACACAGATTCAAGTTCTGAGCTTAAATGCTCAAAAAGACTTCATGAGGCCACAGATTCAAGCTCTAGATTCAAGTTCTGGTCAATTCATTCAGTCATATAGTCACATTTCAAAAAATGTTTGTCACATTTTCATGAACAGAATGAAAAGTTTTTGACAAGTTTCAGAAAAAAAAAGCAATTTTTTAAAAAGGATATAAGAACAAAAGCTTCATATTCTCATTCAGTCATATAGTCAATTTCATGCCATATGTTTGTTGCACAGTTCCCATGAATTATTCAAGTCCTGAAAAAGTTTTGACAAGCAGAACGAAAAAAAGTTTTTAAAAAAGTGCATATCTTCACTTCATTCAAAATTCATATAGTCAAATTTCTAAAGTGCCACATTGGACCAATCACAGAATGAAAATATTGAGATGCAGAATGCAAAGTGATCTTAAAAAGATATTTTAACATCAGATATATTCACTTGCAAATTCAAAGATGCTGAGCAAAAGATTCAATATGCTTTTGCACAGTGATTTTCATGAAAGACTTCCCAGGCTAGATATATCCACAGTTTCAGAGCTCAAAGAAGCGTGTTTTCCCTAAGTGGATAGGAACAAATTCAATCTCATTCAGTCATATAACAAATTCACTCTCATTTCATATAGTCACATTTCACACTAATGTTTGTCACATTCCCACTGAATTATACACAGAATGAAAAGTTTTGACATGCAGAATGAAAAAAACAAGTTTTTTAAAAAGTGCATATTTTCACTTCAGAAGCTCATATTCACTTGCAAATGGCCATACATGCACATTGGACCAATAGATGCCATATATGCATTGCACAGTGATCTGAAGGACGTCCCAGGCTTGATACACGACAGATTCAAGTTCTGAGCTTAAAAGCTCAAAAAAGCGTGTTTTCATGAAAGTGCGTATAGCCACAGTTTCAGAGCTCTAGCTCGCTTCCTTACGGAATAGGAACAAATTCAATCTCATTCAGTCATATAGTCACATTTCACTAATGTTTGTCACTTTCCCACGTAGTTATACACAGAATGAAAAAGTTTTGACATGCAGAATGAAAAAAAAAAAGTAATTTTTAAAAAGTGCATATTTTCACTTCAGAAGCTCATATTCACTTGCAAATGGCCAAAGATGTACATTGGACCAATAGATACCATATATGCTTTGCACAGTGATCTGAAAGACTTCCCAGGCTAGATACACGCACAGATTCAAGTTCTGAGCTTAAAAGCTCAAAGAAGCGTGTTTTCATGAAAGTGCGTATAGCCACAGTTTCAGAGTTCTAGCTCGCTTCCTTACGGAAATAGGAACAAATTCAATCTCATTCAGTCATATAGTCACATTTCACTCATGTTTGTCACTTTCCCACTTAGTAATACACAGAATGAAATGTTTTGACATGCAGAATGAAAAAAAAAAAAAAAGTTTTTAAAAAAAGTGCATATTTTCACTTCAGAAGCTCATATTCACTTGCAAATGGCCAAACATGCACAATGGAGCAATAGATACCATATATGCTTTGCACAGTGATCTGAAAAGACTTCCCAGGCTAGATACACGCACAGATTCAAGTTCTGAGCTAAAAGCTCAAAGAAGTGTTTTTTCATGAAAGTGCGTATAGCCACAGTTTCAGAGTTCTAGCTCGCTTCCTTACGGAAATAGGAACAAATTCAATCTCATTCAGTCATATAGTCACATTTCACTCATGTTTGTCACTTTCCCACTTAGTAATACACAGAATGAAATGTTTTGACATGCAGAATGAAAAAAAAACAAGTTTTCAAAAAAGTGCATATTTTCACTTCAGAAGCTCATATTCACTTGCAAATGGCCATACATGTACATTGGACCAATCGATACCATATATGCATTGCACAGTGATCTGAAGGACTTCCCAGGCTAGATACACGCACAGATTCAAGTTCTGAGCTTAAAAGCTCAAAGAAGCGTGTTTTCATGAAAGTGCGTATATCCACAGTTTCAGAGCTCTAGCTCGCTTCCTTACGGAGATAGGAACAAATTCAATCTCATTCAGTCATATAGTCACATTTCACTCATGTTTGTCGGTTTCCCACTTAGTTATACACAGAATGAAAAAGTTTTGACATGCAGAATGAAAAAAAAACAAGTTTTTAAAAAGTGCATATTTTCACTTCAGAAGCTCATATTCACTTGCAAATGGCCAAACATGCACAATGGAGCAATAGATACCATATATGCTTTGCACAGTGATCTGAAAGACTTCCCAGGCTAGATACACGCACAGATTCAAGTTCTGAGCTTAAAAGCTCAAAGAAGCGTGTTTTCATGAAAGTGCGTATATCCACAGTTTCAGAGCTCTAGCTCGCTTCCTTACGGAGATAGGAACAAATTCAATCTCATTCAGTCATATAGTCACATTTCACTCATGTTTGCCACTTTCCCACTGAGTTATACACAGAATGAAAAGTTTTGAGATGCAGAATGAAAAAAAAACAAGTTTTTAAAAAAGTGCATATTTTAACATCAGAAGCTCATATTCACTTGCAAATGGCCAAAGATGCACAATGGACCAATAGATACCATATATGCTTTGCACAGTGATCTGAAAGACTTCCCAGGCTAGATACACGCACAGATTCAAGTTCTGAGCTTAAAAGCTCAAAGAAGCGTGTTTTCATGAAAGTGCGTATATCCACAGTTTCAGAGCTCTAGCTCGCTTCCTAACGGAGATAAGAACAAATTCAATCTCATTCATTCATATAGTCACATTTCACTCATGTTTGTCACATTCCCCATGAAGTAATACACAGAATGAAAAGTTTTGACATGCAGAATGAAAAAAAAACAAGTTTTCAAAAAAGTGCATATTTTCACTTCAGAAGCTCATATTCACTTGCAAATGGCCATACATGTACATTGGACCAATCGATGCCATATATGCATTGCACAGTGATCTGAAGGACTTCCCAGGCTAGATACATGAACAGATTCAAGTTCTGAGCTTAAAAGCTCAAAGAAGCGTGTTTTCATGAAAGTGCGTATATCCACAGTTTCAGAGCTCTAGCTCGCTTCCCTACGGAGATAAGAACAAATTCAATCTCATTCATTCATATAGTCACATTTCACTCATGTTTGTCAGTTTCCCACTTAGTAATACACAGAATGAAATGTTTTGACATGCAGAATGAAAAAAAAAACAAGTTTTTTAAAAGTGCATATTTTCACTTCAGAAGCTCATATTCACTTGCAAATGGCCATACATGTACATTGGACCAATCGATGCCATATATGCATTGCACAGTGATCTGAAGGACTTCCCAGGCTAGATACACGCACAGATTCAAGTTCTGAGCTTAAAAGCTCAAAGAAGCGTGTGTTTTCATGAAAGTGCGATATCCACAGTTTCAGAGCTCTAGCTCGCTTCCTTACGGAGATAGGAACAAATTCAATCTCATTCAGTCATATAGTCACATTTCACTCATGTTTGTCACATTCCCACTTAGTAATACACACAGAATGAAAAGTTTTGACATGCAGAATGAAAAAAAAACAAGTTTTCAAAAAAGTGCATATTTTCACATCAGAAGCTCATATTCACTTGCAAATGGCCATACATGTACATTGGACCAATCGATGCCATATATGCATTGCACAGTGATCTGAAGGACTTCCCAGGCTAGATACACGCACAGATTCAAGTTCTGAGCTTAAAAGCTCAAAGAAGCGTGTTTTCATGAAAGTGCGTATATCCACAGTTTCAGAGTTCTAGCTCGCTTCCTTACGGAGATAGGAACAAATTCAATCTCATTCAGTCATATAGTCACATTTCACTCATGTTTGCCACTTTCCCACTGAGTTATACACAGAATGAAAAGTTTTGACATGCAGAATGAAAAAAAAACAAGTTTTTAAAAAAGTGCATATTTTAACATCAGAAGCTCATATTCACTTGCAAATGGCCAAAGATGCACAATGGAGCAATAGATACCATATATGCTTTGCACAGTGATCTGAAAGACTTCCCAGGCTAGATACACGACAGATTCAAGTTCTGAGCTTAAAAGCTCAAAGAAGCGTGTTTTCATGAAAGTGCGTATAGCCACAGTTTCAGAGCTCTAGGTCGCTTCCTACGGAGATAGGAACAAATTCAATCTCATTCAGTCATATAGTCACATTTCACTAAGTTTGTCACATTCCGTATGAATTATACACAGAATGAAAAGTTTTGACAAGCAGAATGAAAAAAAAAAAAATTTTTAAAAAGTGCATATTTTCACTTCAGAAGCTCATATTCACTTGCAAATGGCCATACATGTACATTGGACCAATCGATGCCATATATGCATTGCACAGTGATCTGAAGGACTTCCCAGGCTAGATACACGCACAGATTCAAGTTCTGAGCTTAAAAGCTCAAAGAAGCGTGTTTTTCATGAAAGTGCTTATATCCACAGTTTCAGAGCTCTAGCTCACGGAGATAGGAACAAATTCAATCTCATTCAGTCATATAGTCACATTTCACTCATGTTTGTCACTTTCCCCACTTAGTTATACACAGAATGAAAAGTTTTGACATGCAGAATGAAAAAAAAAAAAGTTTTTAAAAAGTGCATATTTTAACTTCAGAAGCTCATATTCACTTGCAAATGGCCAAAGATGCACAATGGAGCAATAGATACCATATATGCATTGCACAGTGATCTGAAAGACTTCCCAGGCTAGATACACGACAGATTCAAGTTCTGAGCTTAAAAGCTCAAAGAAGCGTGTTTTCATGAAAGTGATATCCACAGTTTCAGAGATCTAGCTCGCTTCCTAACGGAGATAGGAACAAATTCAATCTCATTCAGTCATATAGTCACATTTCACTCATGTTTGTCACTTTCCCACTTAGTTATACACAGAATGAAAAGTTTTGACATGCAGAATGAAAAAAAAAATCAAGTTTTTAAAAAAGTGCATATTTTCACATCAGAAGCATATTCACTTGCAAAATGGCCAAACATGCACAATGGAGCAATAGATACCATATATGCTTTGCACAGTGATCTGAAAGACTTCCCAGGCTAGATACACGACAGATTCAAGTTCTGAGCTTAAAAGCTCAAAGAAGCGTGTTTTCATGAAAGTGATAGCCACAGTTTCAGAGCTCTAGCTCGCTTCCTTATGGAGATAGGAACAAATTCACTCTCATTCATTCATATAGTCACATTTCACTCAAGTTTGTCACAGTCCGCTTGAATTATAAACAGAATGAAAAAGTTTTGACATGCAGAATTAAAAAAAAAAGTTTTTTAAAAAGTGCATATCTTCACTTCAGAAGCTCATATTCACTTGCAAATGGCCATACATGTACATTGGACCAATCGATGCCATATATGCATTGCACAGTGATCTGAAGGACTTCCCGGGCTAGATACATGAACAGATTCAAGTTCTGAGCTTAAAAGCTCAAAGAAGCGTGTTTTTCATGAAAGTGCGATATCCACAGTTTCAGAGAGCTCTAGCTCGCTTCCTTCGGAGATAGGAACAAATTCAATCTCATTCAGTCATATAGTCACATTTCACTCATGTTTGTCACTTTCCCACTTAGTTATATACAGAATGAATTGTTTTGACATGCAGAATGAAAAAAAAAATAAGTTTTTAAAAAAGTGCATATTTTAACATCAGAAGCTCATATTCACTTGCAAATGGCCAACGATGCACAACTGAGCAATAGATACCATATCTGCTTTGCACAGTGATCTGAAAGACTTCCCAGGCTAGATACACGCACAGATTCAAGTTCTGAGCTTAAAAGCTCAAAGAAGCGTGTTTTCATGAAAGTGCGTATATCCACAGTTTCAGAGCTCAAGCTCGCTTCCTACGGAGATAGGAACAAATTCAATCTCATTCAGTCATATAGTCACATTTCACTCATGTTTGCCACTTTCCCACTGAGTTATACACAGAATGAAAAGTTTTGAGATGCATAATGAAAAAAAAAAAAAAGTTTTTAAAAAAGTGCATATTTTAACATCAGAAGCTCATATTCACTTGCAAATGGCCAAAGATGCAAAATGGAGCAATAGATACCATATATGCTTTGCACAGTGATCTGAAGGACTTCCCAGGCTAGATACACGCACAGATTCAAGTGGTGAGCTTAAAAGCTCAAAGAAGCGTGTTTTCATGAAAGTGCGCATAGCCAAAGTTTCAGAGCTCTAGGTCGCTTCCTTACGGAGATAGGAACAAATTCACTACATTCAGTCATATAGTCACATTTCACTCAAGTTTGTCACATTCCGTATGAATTATACACAGAATGAAAAGTTTTGACAAGCAGAACGAAAAAAAAGCAATTTTTTAAAAAAGTGCATATCTTCACTTCAGGAGCTCATATTCACTTGCAAATTGCCATACATGTACATTGGACCAATCGATGCCATATATGCATTGCACAGTGATCTGAAGGACTTCCCAGGCTAGATACACGCACAGATTCAAGTTCTGAGCTTAAAAGCTCAAAGAAGTGTGTTTTCATGAAAGTGCGTATATCCACAGTTTCAGAGCTCAAGCTCGCTTCCTACGGAGATAGGAACAAATTCAATCTCATTCAGTCATATAGTCACATTTCACTCATGTTTGCCACTTTCCCACTGAGTTATACACAGAATGAAAAGTTTTGAGATGCAGAATGAAAAAAAAAAAAGTTTTTAAAAAAGTGCATATTTTAACATCAGAAGCTCATATTCACTTGCAAATGGCCAAAGATGCAAAATGGAGCAATAGATACCATATATGCTTTGCACAGTGATCTGAAAGACTTCCCAGGCTAGATACACGCACAGATTCAAATTCTGAGCTTAAAAACTCAAAGAAGCGTGTTTTCATGAAAGTGCGTATATCCACAGTTTCAGAGCTCTAGCTCGCTTCCTAACGGAGATAAGAACAAATTCACTCTCATTCTGTCATATAGTCACATTTCACTCATGTTTGTCAGTTTCCCACTTAGTAATACGCAGAATGAAATGTTTTGACATGCAGAATGAAAAAAAAACAAGTTTTCAAAAAAGTGCATATTTTCACTTCAGAAGCTCATATTCACTTGCAAATGGCCATGCATGTACATTGGACCAATCGATGCCATATATGCATTGCACAGTGATCTGAAGGACTTCCCAGGCAAGATACATGAACAGATTGTTGTTCTGAGCTTAAAAGCTCAAAGAAGCGTGTTTTCATGAAAGTGCGTATAGCCACAGTTTCAGAGCTCTAGCTCGCTTCCTTACGGAGATAGGAACAAATTCAAACTCATTCAGTCATATTGTCACATTTCACTCATGTTTGTCAGTTTCCCACTTAGTAATACACAGAATGAAATGTTTTGACATGCAGAATGAAAAAAAAACAAGTTTTCAAAAAAGTGCATATTTTCACTTCAGAAGCTCATATTCACTTGCAAATGGCCATACATGTACATTGGACCAATCGATGCCATATATGCATTGCACAGTGATCTGAAGGACTTCCCAGGCTAGATACACGCACAGATTCAAGTTCTGAGCTAAAAAGCTCAACGAAGCGTGTTTTCATGAAAGTGCGTATAGCCACAGTTTCAGAGCTCTAGCTCGCTTCCTTACGGAGATAGGAACAAATTCAATCTCATTCAGTCATATAGTCACATTTCACTCATGTTTGTCGGTTTCCCACTTAGTAATACACAGAATGAAATGTTTTGACATGCAGAATGAAAAAAAAACAAGTTTTCAAAAAAGTGCATATTTTCACTTCAGAAGCTCATATTCACTTGCAAATGGCCAAACATGCACAATGGAGCAATAGATACCATATATGCTTTGCACAGTGATCTGAAAGACTTCCCAGGCTAGATACACGCACAGATTCAAGTGCTGAGCTTAAAAGCTCAACGAAGCGTGTTTTCATGAAAGTGCGCATAGCCAAAGTTTCAGAGCTCTAGGTCGCTTCCTTACGGAGATAGGAACAAATTCACTCCATTCAGTCATATAGTCACATTTCACTCAAGTTTGTCACATTCCGTATGAATTATACACAGAATGAAAAGTTTTGACAAGCAGAACGAAAAAAAAGCAATTTTTAAAAAAAGTGCATATCTTCACTTCAGGAGCTCATATTCACTTGCAAATTGCCATACATGTACATTGGACCAATCGATGCCATATATGCATTGCACAGTGATCTGAAGGACTTCCCAGGCTAGATACACGCACAGATTCAAGTTCTGAGCTTAAAAGCTCAAAGAAGCGTGTTTTCATGAAAGTGCGTATAGCCACAGTTTCAGAGCTCTAGCTCGCTTCCTTATGGAGATAGGAACAAATTCACTTTCATTCATTCATATAGTCACATTTCACTCAAGTTTGACACAGTCCGTTTGAATTATAAACAGAATGAAAAGTTTTGACCAGCAGAACGAAAAAAAAGCAATTTTTAAAAAAAGTGCATATCTTCACTTCAGAAGCTCATATTCACTTGCAAATGGCCATACATGTACATTGGACCAATCGATGCCATATATGCATTGCACAGTGATCTGAAGGACTTCCCAGGCTAGATACATGAACAGATTCAATTTCTGAGCTTAAACGCTCAAAGAAGCGTTTTTCATGAAAGTCAAATAGCCACAGTTTCAGAGCTCTAGCTCGCTTCCTAACGGAGATAAGAACAAATTCACTCTCATTCTGTCATATAGTCACATTTCACTCATGTATGTCAGTTTCCCACTTAGTAATACGCAGAATGAAATGTTTTGCCATGCAGAATGAAAAAAAAACAAGTTTTCAAAAAAGTGCATATTTTCACTTCAGAAGCTCATATTCACTTGCAAATGGCCATGCATGTACATTGGACCAATCGATGCCATATATGCATTGCACAGTGATCTGAAGGACTTCCCAGGCTAGATACATGAACAGATTCAATTTCTGAGCTTAAACGCTCAAAGAAGCGTGTTTTCATGAAAGTGCGTATAGCCACAGTTTCAGAGCTCTAGCTCGCTTCCTAACGGAGATAAGAACAAATTCACTCTCATTCTGTCATATAGTCACATTTCACTCATGTATGTCAGTTTTCCACTTAGTAATACGCAGAATGAAATGTTTTGCCATGCAGAATGAAAAAAAAAAACAAGTTTTCAAAAAAGTGCATATTTTCACTTCAGAAGCTCATATTCACTTGCAAATGGCCATGCATGTACATTGGACCAATCGATGCCATATATGCATTGCACAGTGATCTGAAGGACTTCTTAGGCAAGATACATGAACAGATTTAAATTCTGAGCTTAAAAGCTCAAAGAAGCGTGTTTTCATGAAAGTGCGTATAGCCACAGTTTCAGAGCTCTAGCTCGCTTCCTAACGGAGATAAGAACAAATTCACTCTCATTCAGTCATATAGTCACATTTCACTCATGTTTGCCACTTTCCCACTGAGTTATACACAGAATGAAAAGTTTTGAGATGCAGAATGAAAAAAAAAACAAGTTTTTAAAAAAGTGCATATTTTAACATCAGAAGCTCATATTCACTTGCAAATGGCCAAAGATGCAAAATGGAGCAATAGATACCATATATGCTTTGCACAGTGATCTGAAAGACTTCCCAGGCTAGATACACGCACAGATTCAAATTCTGAGCTTAAAAGCTCAAAGAAGCGTGTTTTCATGAAAGTGCGTATATCCACAGTTTCAGAGATCTAGCTCGCTTCCTAACGGAGATAAGAACAAATTCACTCTCATTCAGTCATATAGTCACATTCCACTCATGTTTGCCACTTTCCCACTGAGTTATACACAGAATGAAAAGTTTTGACAAGCAGAACGAAGAAAAGCAATTTTTTAAAAAAGTGCATATCTTCACTTCAGAAGCTCATATTCACTTGCAAATGGCCATACATGTACATTGGACCAATCGATGCCATATATGCATTACACAGTAATCTGAAGGACTTCCCAGGCTAGATACACGCACAGATTCAAGTTCTGAGCTTAAAAGCTCAAAGAAGCGTGTTTTCATGAAAGTGCGTATATCCACAGTTTCAGAGCTCTAGCTCATTTCCTTACGGAGATAGGAACAAATTCAATCTCATTCAGTCATATAGTCACATTTCTCTCATGTTTGTCACTTTCCCACTTAATTATACACAGAATGAATTGTTTTGACATGCAGAATGAAAAAAAAAAAAAAGTTTTTAAAAAACTGCATATTTTAACATCAGAAGCTCACATTCATTTGCAAATGGCCAAACATGCACAATGGAGCAATAGATACCATATATGCGTTGCACAGTGATCTGAAAGACTTCCCAGGCTAGATACACGCACAGATTCAAGTTCTGAGCTTAAAAGCTCAAAGAAGCATGTTTTTCATGAAAGTGCGATAGCCAAAGTTTCAGAGCTCTAGCTCGCTTCCTAACGGAGATAGGAACAAATTCAATCTCATTCAGTCATATAGTCACATTTCACTCAAGTTTGTCACATTCCGTATGAATTATACACAGAATGAAAAGTTTTGACAAGCAGAACGAAAAAAAAGCAATTTTTAAAATAAGTGCATATATTCACTTCAGGAGCTCATATTCACTTGCAAATTGCCATACATGTACATTGGACCAATCGATGCCATATATGCATGGCACAGTGATCTGAAGTACTTCCCAGGCTAGATACACGCACAGATTCAAGTTCTGAGCTTAAAAGCTCATAGAAGCGTGTTTTCATGAAAGTGCGTCTATCCACAGTTTCAGAGCTCTAGCTCGCTTCCTTACGGAGATACGAACAAATTCAATCTCATTCAGTCATATAGTCACATTTCACTCATGTTTGCCACTTTCCCACTGAGTTGTATACAGAATGAAATGATTTGACATGCAGAATTAAATAAAAACAAGTTTTTAAAAAAGTGCATATTTTAACATCAGAAGCTCATATTCACTTGCAAATGGCCAAAGATGTACAATGGACCAATAGATACCATGAATTCTTTGCACAGTGATCTGAAAAACTTCCCAGGCAAGATACACGCACAGATTCAAGTTCTGAGCTTAAAAGCTCAAAGAAGCGTGTTTTCATGAAAGTGCGTATAGCCACAGTTTCAGAGCTCTAGCTCGCTTCCTTACGGAGATAGGAACAAATTCACTCTCATTCAGTCATATAGTCACATTTCACTCAAGTTTGTCACATTCCGTATGAATTATACACAGAATGAAAAGTTTTGACAAGCAGAACGAAGAAAAAAGCAATTTTTAAAAAAGTGCATATCTTCACTTCAGAAGCTCATATTCACTTGCAAATGGCCATACATGTACATTGGACCAATCGATGCCATATATGCATTACACAGTAATCTGAAGGACTTCCCAGGCTAGATACACGCACAGATTCAAGTTCTGAGCTTAAAAGCTCAAAGAAGCGTGTTTTCATGAAAGTGCGTATATCCACAGTTTCAGAGCTCTAGCTCGCTTCCTTACGGAGATAGGAACAAATTCAATCTCATTCAGTCATATAGTCACATTTCACTCATGTTTGTCACTTTCCCACTTAATTATACACAGAATGAATTGTTTTGACATGCAGAATGAAAAAAAAAAAAGTTTTTAAAAAACTGCATATTTTAACATCAGAAGCTCACATTCATTTGCAAATGGCCAAACATGCACAATGGAGCAATAGATACCATATATGCTTTGCACAGTGATCTGAAAGACTTCCCAGGCTAGATACACGCACAGATTCAAGTTCTGAGCTTAAAAGCTCAACGAAGCGTGTTTTCATGAAAGTGCGCATAGCCAAAGTTTCAGAGCTCTAGCTCGCTTCCTAACGGAGATAGGAACAAATTCACTCTCATTCAGTCATATAGTCACATTTCACTCAAGTTTGTCACATTCCGTATGAATTATACACAGAATGAAAAGTTTTGACCAGCAGAACGAAAAAAAAGCAATTTTTTAAAAAAGTGCATATATTCACTTCAGGAGCTCATATTCACTTGCAAATTGCCATACATGTACATTGGACCAATCGATGCCATATATGCATTGCACAGTGATCTGAAGTACTTCCCAGGCTAGATACACGCACAGATTCAAGTTCTGAGCTTAAAAGCTCATAGAAGCGTGTTTTCATGAAAGTGCGTATATCCACAGTTTCAGAGCTCTAGCTCGCTTCCTAACGGAGATAGGAACAAATTCAATCTCATTCAGTCATATAGTCACATTTCACTCATGTTTGCCACTTTCCCACTGAGTTGTATAAAGAATGAAATGTTTTGACATGCAGAATTAAATAAAAACAAGTTTTTAAAATAGTGCATATTTTAAAATCAGAAGCTCATATTCACTTGCAAATGGCCAAACATGCACAATGGACCAATAGATAGCATATATGCTTTGCACAGTGATCTGGAAGACTTCCACGCCTAGATACACGCACAGATTCAAGTTCTGAGCTTAAAAGCTCAAAGAAGCGTGTTTTCATGAAAGTGCGTATAGCCACATTTCAGAGCTCTAGCTCGCTTCCTTACGAAGATAGGAACAAATTCAATCTCATTCAGTCATATAGTCACATTTCACTCAAGTTTGTCACAGTCCGTTTGAATTATAAACAGAATGAAAAGTTTTGACATGCAGAATTAAAAAAAAACAAGGATTTAAAAAAGTGCATATCTTCACTTCAGAAGCTCATATTCACTTGCAAATGGCCATACATGTACATTGGACCAATCGATGCCATATATGCATTGCACAGTGATCTGAAGGACTTCCCAGGCTAGATACATGAACAGATTCAAGTTCTGAGCTTAAAAGCTCAAAGAAGCGTGTTTTCATGAAAGTGCGTATATCCACAGTTTCAGAGCTCTAGCTCGCTTCCTTACGGAGATAGGAACAAATTCACTCTCATTCAGTCATATAGTCACATTTCACTCATGTTTGTCACTTTCCCACTTAGTTATATACAGAATGAATTGTTTTGACATGCAGAATGAAAAAAAAAATAAGTTTTTAAAAAAGTGCATATTTTAACATCAGAAGCTCATATTCACTTGCAAATGGCCAACGATGCACAACTGAGCAATAGATAGCATATATGCTTTGAAAAGTGATCTGAAAGACTTCCCAGGCTAGATACACGCACAGATTCAAGTTGTGAGCTTACAAGCTCAAAGAAGCGGGTTTTCATGAAAGTGCGTATAGCCACAGTTTCAGAGCTCTAGCTCGCTTCCTTACGGAGATAGGAACAAATTCAATCTCATTCAGTCATATAGTCACATTTCACTCAAGTTTGTCACATTCCGTATGAATTATACACAGAATGAAAAGTTTTGACAAGCAGAACGAAGAAAAGCAATTTTTTAAAAAAGTGCATATCTTCACTTCAGAAGCTCATATTCACTTGCAAATGGCCATACATGTACATTGGACCAATCGATGCCATATATGCATTACACAGTAATCTGAAGGACTTCCCAGGCTAGATACACGCACAGATTCAAGTTCTGAGCTTAAAAGCTCAAAGAAGCGTGTTTTCATGATAGTGCGTTTAGCCACAGTTTCAGAGCTCTAGCTCGCTTCCTTACGGAGATAGGAACAAATTCACTCTCATTCAGTCATATAGTCACATTTCACTCAAGTTTGTGACATTCCGTATGAATTATACACTGAATGAAAAGTTTTGACAAGCAGAACGAAGAAAAGCAATTTTTTAAAAAAGTGCATATCTTCACTTCAGAAGCTCATATTCACTTGCAAATGGCCATACATGTACATTGGACCAATCGATGCCATATATGCATTACACAGTAATCTGAAGGACTTCCCAGGCTAGATACACGCACAGATTCAAGTTCTGAGCTTAAAAGCTCAAAGAAGCGTGTTTTCATGAAAGTGCGTATATCCACAGTTTCAGAGCTCTAGCTCGCTTCCTTACGGAGATAGGAACTAATTCAATCTCATTCAGTCATATAGTCACATTTCACTCATGTTTGTCACTTTCCCACTTAATTATACACAGAATGAATTGTTTTGACATGCAGAATGAAAAAAAAGCTTTAAAACTGCATATTTTAACATCAGAAGCTCACATTCATTTGGAAATGGCAAAATATATGCTTTTGTACAGTGATCTTTCCCAGGCTAGATACGCAGATTCAAGTTCTGAGCTTAAAAGGTCTGCATATTTTTTAGCTCGCTAACGGAGATAGGAACAAATTTCTCATTCAGTCATATAGTCACATTTCATTTGTCACATCCCACTTGGACACAGAATGAGAAGTTTTGACAAGAACGAAAAAAAGTTTTTTAAAAGTGCATATATTCACTTACCATATTCACTTGCAAATTGCCATACATGTACATTGGACAATCGATGCCATATATGCATTGCACAGTGATCTGAAGACTTCCCAGGCTAGATACACGCACAGATTCAAGTTCTGAGCTTAAAAGCTCAAAGAAGCGTGTTTTTCATGAAAGTGATATCCACAGTTTCAGAGCTCTAGCTCTGCTTCCCTTACGGAGATAGGAACAAATTCAATCTCATTCAGTCATATTGTCACATTTCACTAATGTTTGTCACTTTCCCACTGAATTATACACAGAATGAAATGTTTTGACATGCAGAATTAAAAAAAAAAAAGTTTTTAAAAAGTGCATATTTTAAAATCAGAAGCTCATATTCATTTGCAAATGGCCAAACATGCACAATGGACCAATAGATACCATATATGCATTGCACAGTGATCTGAAGACTTCCCAGCCTAGATACACGCACAGATTCAAGTTCTGAGCTTAAAAGCTCAAAGAAGCGTGTTTTCATGAAAGTGTATAGCCACAGTTTCAGAGCTCTAGCTCGCTTCTTAACGGAGATAGGAACAAATTCAATCTCATTCAGTCATATAGTCACATTTCACTCAAGTTTGTCACAGTCCGTTTGAATTATAAACAGAATGAAAAGTTTTGACATGCAGAATTAAAAAAAAAACAAGGATTTAAAAAGTGCATATTTTCACTTCAGAAGCTCATATTCACTTGCAAATGGCCATACATGTACATTGGACCAATCGATGCCATATATGCATTGCACAGTGATCTGAAGGACTTCCAGGCTAGATACATGAACAGATTCAAGTTCTGAGCTTAAAAGCTCAAAGAAGCGTGTTTTCATGAAAGTGCGATATCCACAGTTTCAGAGCTCTAGCTCGCTTCCTAACGGAGATAGGAACAAATTCAATCTCATTCAGTCATATAGTCACATTTCACTCATGTTTGTCACTTTCCCACTTAGTTATATACAGAATGAATTGTTTTGACATGCAGAATGAAAAAAAAAAGTTTTTAAAAAAGTGCATATTTTAACATCAGAAGCTCATATTCACTTGCAAATGGCCAACGATGCACAACTGAGCAATAGATACCATATCTGCTTTGCACAGTGATCTGAAAGACTTCCCAGGCTAGATACACGCACAGATTCAAGTTCTGAGCTTAAAAGCTCAAAGAAGCGTGTTTTCATGAAAGTGCGTATAGCCACAGTTTCAGAGCTCTAGCTCGCTTCCTTACGGAGATAGGAACAAATTCAATCTCATTCAGTCATATAGTCACATTTCACTCATGTTTGTCAGTTTCCCACTTAGTAATACACAGAATGAAATGTTTTGACATGCAGAATGAAAAAAAAACAAGTTTTCAAAAAAGTGCATATTTTCACTTCAGAAGCTCATATTCACTTGCAAATGGCAATACATGTACATTGGACCAATCGATGCCATATATGCATTGCACAGTGATCTGAAGGACTTCCCAGGCTAGATACATGCACAGATTCAAGTTCTGAGCTTAAAAGCTCAAAGAAGCGTGTTTTCATGAAAGTGCGTATATCCACAGTTTCAGAGCTCTAGCTCGCTTCCTTACGGAGATAGGAACAAATTTAATCTCATTCAGTCATATAGTCACATTTCACTCATGTTTGTCGGTTTCCCACTTAGTAATACACAGAATGAAATGTTTTGACATGCAGAATGAAAAAAAAAAGTTTTCAAAAAAGTGCATATTTTCACTTCAGAAGCTCATATTCACTTGCAAATGGCCAAACATGCACAATGGAGCAATAGATACCATATATGCTTTGCACAGTGATCTGAAAGACTTCCCAGGCTAGATACACGCACAGATTCAAGTGCTGAGCTTAAAAGCTCAACGAAGCGTGTTTTCATGAAAGTGCGCATAGCCAAAGTTTCAGAGCTCTAGGTCGCTTCCTTACGGAGATAGGAACAAATTCACTCCATTCAGTCATATAGTCACATTTCACTCAAGTTTGTCACATTCCGTATGAATTATACACAGAATGAAAAGTTTTGACAAGCAGAACGAAAAAAAAAAAGCAATTTTTTAAAAAAAAGTGCATATCTTCACTTCAGGAGCTCATATTCACTTGCAAATTGCCATACATGTACATTGGACCAATCGATGCCATATATGCATTGCACAGTGATCTGAAGGACTTCCCAGGCTAGATACACGCACAGATTCAAGTTCTGAGCTTAAAAGCTCAAAGAAGCGTGTTTTCATGAAAGTGCGTATATCCACAGTTTCAGAGCTCAAGCTCGCTTCCCTACGGAGATAGGAACAAATTCAATCTCATTCAGTCATATAGTCACATTTCACTCATGTTTGCCACTTTCCCACTGAGTTATACACAGAATGAAAAGTTTTGAGATGCAGAATGAAAAAAAAAAGTTTTTAAAAAAGTGCATATTTTAACATCAGAAGCTCATATTCACTTGCAAATGGCCAAAGATGCAAAATGGAGCAATAGATACCATATATGCTTTGCACAGTGATCTGAAAGACTTCCCAGGCTAGATACACGCACAGATTCAAATTCTGAGCTTAAAAGCTCAAAGAAGCGTGTTTTCATGAAAGTGCGTATATCCACAGTTTCAGAGATCTAGCTCGCTTCCTAACGGAGATAAGAACAAATTCACTCTCATTCAGTCATATAGTCACATTTCACTCATGTTTGCCACTTTCCCACTGAGTTATACACAGAATGAAAAGTTTTGAGATGCAGAATGAAAAAAAAACAAGTTTTTAAAAAAGTGCATATTTTAACATCAGAAGCACATATTCACTTGCAAATGGCCAAAGATGCACAATGGAGCAATAGATACCATATCTGCTTTGCACAGTGATCTGAAAGACTTCCCAGACTAGATACACGCACAGATTCAAGTTCTGAGCTTAAAAGCTCAAAGAAGCGTGTTTTCATGAAAGTGCGTGATATCCACAGTTTCAGAGCTCTAGCTCAAACTTCCTAATGGAGATAGGAACAAATTCACTCTCATTCATTCATATAGTCACATTTCACTCAAGTTTGTCACATTCCCATGAATTATACACAGAATGAAAAGTTTTGACATGCAGAATGAAAAAAACAAGTTTTTAAAAAAAGTGCATATTTTAACATCAGAAGCTCATATTCACTTGCAAATGGCCAAACATGCACAATGGACCAATAGATACCATATATGCATTGCACAGTGATCTGAAGGACTTCCCAGGCTAGATACATGAACAGATTCAAGTTCTGAGCTTAAAAGCTCAAGAAGCGTGTTTTCATGAAAGTGCGATAGCCACAGTTTCAGAGCTCTAGCTCGCTTCCTTACGGAGATAGGAACAAATTCATCTCATTCAGTCATATAGTCACATTTCACTCATGTTTGTCAGTTTCCCACTTAGTAATACACAGAATGAAAATGTTTTGACATGCAGAATGAAAAAAAACAAGTTTTTAAAAAAATATTTTCACTTCAGAAGCTCATATTCACTTGCAAATGGCCAAAGATGTACAATGGACCAATAGATACCATATATGCTTTGCACAGTGATCTGAAAGACTTCCCAGGCTAGATACATGAACAGATTCAAATTCTGAGCTTAAAAAACTCAAAGAAGCGTTTTTCATGAAAGTGCGATATCCACAGTTTCAGAGCTCTAGCTCGCTTCCTAACGGAGATAAGAACAAATTCACTCTCATTCAGTCATATAGTCACATTTCACTCATGTTTGTCAGTTTCCCCACTTAGTAATACACAGAATGAAATGTTTTGACATGCAGAATGAAAAAAAACAAGTTTTCAAAAAAAGTGCATATTTTCACTTCAGAAGCTCATATTCACTTGCAAATGGCCATGCATGCACATTGGACCAATAGATGCCATATATGCATTGCACAGTGATCTGAAGGACTTCCCAGGCAAGATACATGAACAGATTCAAATTCTGAGCTTAAAAGCTCAAAGAAGCGTGTTTTCATGAAAGTGCGTATATCCACAGTTTCAGAGCTCTAGCTCGCTTCCTAACGGAGATAAGAACAAATTCAATCTCATTCATTCATATAGTCACATTTCACTCATGTTTGTCAGTTTCCCACTTAGTAATACACAGAATGAAATGTTTTGACATGCAGAATGAAAAAAAAACAAGTTTTCAAAAAAGTGCATATTTTCACTTCAGAAGCTCATATTCACTTGCAAATGGCCATACATGTACATTGGACCAATCGATGCCATATATGCATTGCACAGTGATCTGAAGGACTTCCCAGGCTAGATACACGCACAGATTCAAGTTCTGAGCTTAAAAGCTCAAAGAAGCGTGTTTTCATGAAAGTGCGTATATCCACAGTTTCAGAGCTCTAGCTCGCTTCCTAACGGAGATAGGAACAAATTCAATCTCATTCAGTCATATAGTCACATTTCACTCATGTTTGTCAGTTTCCCACTTAATTATACACAGAATGAAATGTTTTGACATGCAGAATGAAAAAAAAAACAAGTTTTCAAAAAAGTGCATATTTTCACTTCAGAAGCTCATATTCACTTGCAAATGGCCATACATGTACATTGGACCAATCGATGCCATATATGCATTGCACAGTGATCTGAAGGACTTCCCAGGCTAGATACACGCACAGATTCAAGTTCTGAGCTTAAAAGCTCAAAGAAGCGTGTTTTCATGAAAGTGCGATATCCACAGTTTCAGAGCTCTAGCTCGCTTCCTTACGGAGATAGGAACAAATTCAATCTCATTCAGTCATATAGTCACATTTCACTCATGTTTGTCACATTCCCATGAGTTATACACAGAATGAAAAGTTTTGACATGCAGAATGAAAAAAAAAAAAGTTTTTAAAAAAAGTGCATATTTTAACATCAGAAGCTCATATTCACTTGCAAATGGCCAAAGATGCAAAATGGACCAATAGATACCATATATGCTTTGCACAGTGATCTGAAAGACTTCCCAGGCTAGATACACGCACAGATTCAAATTCTGAGCTTAAAAACTCAAAGAAGCGTGTTTTCATGAAAGTGCGTATATCCACAGTTTCAGAGCTCTAGCTTCGCTTCCTAACGGAGATAAGAACAAATTCAATCTCATTCAGTCATATAGTCACATTTCACTCATGTTTGTCACTTTCCCACTTAGTTATACACAGAATGAAATGTTTTTTGACATGCAGAATGAAAAAAAACAAGTTTTAAAAAGTGCATATTTTTCACATCAGAAGCTCATATTCACTTGCAAATGGCCATGCATGCAAATGGACCAATAGATACCATATATGCTTTGCACAGTGATCTGAAAGACTTCCCAGGCTAGATACATGAACAGATTCAAATTCTGAGCTTAAAAGCTCAAAAGAAGCGTGTTTTCATGAAAGTGCGATATCCACAGTTTCAGAGCTCTAGCTCGCTTCCTAACGGAGATAAGAACAAATTCAATCTCATTCATTCATATAGTCACATTTCACCCATGTTTGTCAGTTTCCACTTAGTAATACACAGAATGAAATGTTTTGACATGCAGAATGAAAAAAAAACAAGTTTTCAAAAAAGTGCATATTTTCACTTCAGAAGCTCATATTCACTTGCAAATGGCCATACATGTACATTGGACCAATCGATGCCATATATGCATTGCACAGTGATCTGAAGGACTTCCCAGGCTAGATACATGAACAGATTCAAGTTCTGAGCTTAAAAGCTCAAAGAAGTGTTTTTCATGAAAGTGATAGCCACAGTTTCAGAGTTCTAGCTCGCTTCCTTACGGAGATAGGAACAATTCAATCTCATTCAGTCATATAGTCACATTTCACTCATGTTTGCAGTTTCCCACTTAGTTATACACAGAATGAAATGTTTTGACATGCAGAATGAAAAAAAAAAAATTGTTTTCAAAAAGTGCATATATTCACATCAGAAGCTCATATTCACTTTCAAATGGCCATACATGTACATTGGACCAATTGATGCCATATATGCATTGCACAGTGATCTGAAGGACTTCCCAGGCTAGATACACGAACAGATTCAAGTTCTGACTTAAACAAAGAAGCGTTTTCATGAAAGTGCGTATATCCACAGTTTCAGAGCTCTAGCTCGCTTCTTACGGAGATAGGAACAAATTCAATCTCATTCAGTCATATAGTCACATTTCACTTATGTTTGTCGGTTTCCGTTAGTAATACACAGAATGAAATGTTTTGACATGCAGAATGAAAAAAAAAGTTTTCAATTTTTTTTCAAAAAATTCACGCATATGGCTTCATTGGAGAGTCATATTCATTTGCAAATGGCTGATACATGTACATTGGAGCAATAGATTTCAGAATGATATATGCATTGCACAGTGAGAATGAAAAAAAAAAAGCAAGAAAAGTTTTTAAAAAGATTTATATTTTCACTTCAGAGCTTAAAATTGCTCATACATGTACATTGTTTTCATGAAAGATAGCCAAGGACGTATATATGCAGAGCTTAAAAGCTCAAAGAAAGCTCGCTTCCCAGTTTAGCCTAGATATAAGCACAATTAAATCTCATTCAGTCATAAAAGCTCCAAATTATACACAGAATGAAAAGTTTTGAGATCATGAAAAGGATTTTAAAAGTGCACATCAGTTTTCACAAATGGCCAGCAATGAATATGTTTTTGACAGGAGAATATTCACTTTTGCAAAAATAAGTTTTTTTCAAAGTGCATCCATTTTAACATCATGTTTGCTCAGTGATCCAAATAGTAAATACATGAATGGAAAGAATGATTTTGACCAGAATGAAAAAAACAAGTTTTTAAAAAGTATATTTTCACTCAGAACTTATTCACTAAAATGGATAGATGCACAATGGAGCAATTGATGCCATATATGATTGCACAGTGATCTGAAGGATTAAGATACACCACAGATCAAGTTCTGAGCTTATTTTTCAAAGAAGCGTGGAAAGTGCGATAGCCACAGTTTCAGATTCTAGCTCACTTCCTTATGGAGATAGGAACAAATTCAATCTCATTCAGTCATATAGTCACATTTCACTATGTTTGTCACATCCGGAGTTATACACAGAATGAAATGTTTTGACATGCAGAATGAAAAAAAACAAGTTTTTTCAAAAAAGTGCATATTTTCACTTCAGAAGCTCATATTCACTTGCAAATGGCCAAGATGTACATTGGACCAATCGATACCATATATGCATTGCACAGTGATCTGAAAGGACTTCCCAGGCTAGATACACGCACAGATTCAAATTCTGAGCTTAAAAGCTCAAAGAAGCGTGTTTTCATGAAAGTGCGACATCCTGTAGTTCAGAGCTCTAGCTCGCTTTCCTAACGGAGATAGGAACAAATTCACTCTCATTCAGTCATATAGTCACATTTCACTCATGTTTGTCACTTTCCCATGAGTTATACACAGATGAAAGTTTTGACATGGCAGAATGAAAAAACAATTTTTAAAAAGTGCATATTTTAACATCAGAAGCTCATATTCACTTGCAAATGGCCAAACATACATTGGACCAATAGATACCATATATGCATTGCACAGTGATCTGAAGGACTTCCAGGCTAGATACACGACAGATTCAAGTTCTGAGCTTAAAAGCTCAAAGAAGCGTGTTTTCATGAAAGTGCGAGATAGCCACAGTTTCAGAGCTCCAGCTCGCTTCCTACGGAGATAGGAACAAATTCAATCTCATTCAGTCATATAGTCACATTTCACTCATGTTTGTCACATTCCCACTGAATTATACACAGAATGAAAAAGTTTGACATGCAGAATGAAAAAAAAAACAAGTTTTTTAAAAAAGTGCATATTTTAACTTCAGAAGCTCATATTCACTTGCAAATGGCCATACACATGTACATTGGACCAATCGATACCATATATGCTTTGCACAGTGATCTGAAGGACTTCCCAGGCTAGATACACGCACAGATTCAAGTTCTGAGCTTAAAAGCTCAAAGAAGCGTGTTTTTCATGAAAGTGCGTATATCCACAGTTTCAGAGATCTAGCTCGCTTCCTTACGGAGATAGGAACAAATTCAATCTCTTATTCAGTCATATAGTCACATTTCACTCATGTTTGTCACTTTCCCACTTAGTTATACACAGAATGAAATGTTTTGACATGCAGAATGAAAAAAAACAAGTTTTTTAAAAAGTGCATATTTTAACATCAGAAGCTCATATTCACTTGCAAATGGCCAAAGATGTACATTGGACCAATAGATATATATGCATTTGCACAGTGATCTGAAAGACTTCCCAGGCAAGATACACGCACAGATTCAAGTTCTGAGCTTAAAAGCTCAAAGAAGCGTGTTTTCATGAAAGTGCGATATAGCCACAGTTTCAGAGCTCTAGCTCGCTTCCTTCGGAGATAGGAACAAATTCAATCTCATTCAGTCATATAGTCACATTTCACTCATGTTTGTCACTTTCCCATTAATTATACACAGAATGAAACGTTTTTGACATGCAGAACGAAAAAAAGCAATTTTTTCAAAAAGTGCATATCTTCACTTCAGAAGCTCATATTCACTTGCAAATGGCCATACATGTACATTGGACCAATCGATGCCATATATGCATTGCACAGTGATCTGAAGGACTTCCCAGGCTAGATACATGAACAGATTCAAGTTCTGAGCTTAAAAGCTCAAAGAAGCGTGTTTTTTTGAAAGTCGCGATATCCACAGTTTCAGAGCTCTAGCTCGCTTCCTTACGGAGATAGGAACAAATTCAATCTCATTCAGTCATATAGTCACATTTCACTCATGTTTTGTCACTTTCCCATGAGTTATACACAGAATGAAAAGTTTTGACATGCAGAATGAAAAAAAACAATTTTTTAAAAAATGCATATTTTCACATCAGAAGCTCATATTCACTTGCAAATGGCAGTACATTGGACCAATCCATATATTCATTGCACAGTGATCTGAAAATTTGGGCCAAAGTTCTGGGCTTAAAAGCTCAAAGAAGCGTGTTTTCATGATAGTGGATAGCCACATTTCAGAGCTCTAGCTCGCTTCCTACGGAGATAGGAACAAATTCACTCTCATTCATTCATATAGTCACATTTCCTCAGTTTGTCACATTCCAGATACACGAATGAAAAGTTTTGACAAAACGTTTTGAAAAATGCATATCTTCACATCAAGCTCATATTCACTTGCAAATGGCCATTGTACATTGACCAAGATGCCATATATGCATTGAACAGTTTCTGAAGGACTTCCCAGGCTAGATACACGCACAGATTCAAGTTCTGAGCTTAAAAGCTCAAAATAAAGGATATCCACAGTTTCAGAGCTCTAGTTTTCATATAGTCATAGGAACAAATTCATCTCATTTCAGTCATATAGTCATTTCACTTTTGTCACATTCCCTTGAATTATACACAGAATGAAATGTTTTGACATGCAGAATGAAAAAAAAAAACAAGTTTTTTTCGTGCATATTTTCACATCAGAAGTCATATTCACTTGCAAATGGCCATACATGTACATTGGACCAATCGATGCCCTATATGCATTGCACAGTGATCTGAAGGACTTCCCAGGCTAGATACACGCACAGATTCAAGTTCTGAGCTTAAAAGCTCAAGAAGCGTGTTTTCATGAAAGTGCATATCCACAGTTTCAGAGCTCTAGCTCGCTTCCTTACGGAGATAGGAACAAATTCAATCTCATCTGAATCATATAGTCACATTTTCACTCATGTTTGTCACTTTCCCACTTAGTTATACACAGAATGAAATGTTTTGACATGCAGAATAAAAAAAAAAAGTTTTTAAAAAGTGCATATTTTAACATCAGGGCTCATATTCACTTGCAAATGGCCAAACATGCACAATGGACCAATAGATACCATATATGCTTTGCACAGTGATCTGAAAGACTTCCCAGGCTAGATACACGCACAGATTCAAGTTCTGAGCAAAAGCTCAAAGAAGCGTGTTTTTCATGATAGTGCGTATAGCCACAGTTTCAGAGCTCTAGCTGCTTCCTACGGAGATAGGAACAAATTCAATCTCATTCAGTCATATAGTCACATTTCACTCAGTTTGTCACATTCCCACTGAATTATACAGAATGAAAAGTTTTGACAAGCAGAATATAAAAAAAAAACAAGTTTAAAAAAGTGCATAATTTCACTTCAGAAGCTCATATTCACTTGCAAATGGCCATACATGTACATTGGACCAATCGATGCCATATATGCATTGCACAGTGATCTGAAGGACTTCCCAGGCTAGATACACGAACAGATTCAAGTTCTGAGCTTAAAGCTCAAAAGAAGCGTGTTTTCATGAAAGTGCGTATATCCACAGTTTCAGAGCTCTAGCTCGCTTCCTTACGGAGATAGGAACAAATTCAATCTCATTCAGTCATATAGTCACATTTCATTTTGTCACTTTCCACTTAGTTATTTTTGACATGCAGAATGAAAAAAAAACAAGTTTTTAAAAAGTGCATATTTTAACATCAGAAGTCATATTCACTTGCAAATGGCCAAATGTTTTGGACCAATAGATGCCATATATGCAGAATTAAATAAAATACACAGATTTTCTGAAAAAGCTGCATGATAGCCAAAGTTTCAGAGCTCTTCATCTCATTCAGTTCATATAGTCAATTTCACTCTGTTTGTCCCCTTAAAGACATAGAATGAAATGTTTGGAGAATGGAAAAAAAAAAAAACAATTTTCAAAAAAAATGCATATCTTCACTTCATAAGCTCATATTCACAAATGGCCATACATGATCTGATGCCATATATGCATTGCACAGTGATCTGAAGGACCAGGCTAGATACATGCACAGATTCAAGTTCTGAGCTTAAAAGCTCAAAGAAGCTGTTTTTCATGAAAGTGCTATATCCACATTTTCAGAGCTCTAGCTCGCTTCCTTACGGAGAAAGGAACAAATTCAATCTCATTCAGTCATTTAGTCACATTTCCTATGTTTGTCACTTTCCCTTCAGAATGAATTGTTTTGACATGCAGAATGAAAAAAAAAAAATTAGTTTTTAAAAAGTGCATATTTTAACATCAGAAGCTCATATTCACTTGCAAATGGCCAAACATGTACATTGGACCAATAGATGCCATATATGCTTTGCACAGTGATCTGAAAGACTTCCCAGGCTAGATACACGAACAGATTCAAGTTCTGAGCTTAAAAGCTCAAAAGAAGCGTGTTTTCATGAAAGTGTAGCCACAGTTTCAGAGCTCTAGCTCAGTTCCTTCGGAGATAGAAAAAATTCAATCTCATTCATTCATATAGTCACATTTCACTCCTAGTTTGTCACATTCCGTATGAATTATACACAGAATGAAAAGTTTTGACAAGCAGAAAAAAAAAGCAATTTTTTCAAAAAAAATATTTCTTCACTTCAGGAGCTCATATTCACTTGCAAATGGCCATACATGTACATTGGACCAATCGATGCCATATATGCATTGCACAGTGATCTGAAGGACTTCAGGCTAGATACATGAACAGATTCAAGTTCTGAGCTTAAAAGCTCAAAGAAGCGTGTTTTTCATGAAAGTGCGATATATCCACAGTTTCAGAGCTCTAGCTCGCTTCCTACGGAGATAGGAACAAATTCAATCTCATTCAGTCATATAGTCACATTTCACTCATGTTTGTCACTTTCCCACTGAGTTATACACAGAATGAATTGTTTTGACATGCAGAATGAAAAAAAAAAAAGTTTTTAAAAAGTGCATATTTTAACATCAGAAGCTCATATTCACTTGCAAATGGCCAAACATGCACAATGGACTAATAGATACCATATATGCTTTGCACAGTGATCTGAAAGACTTCCCAGGATAGATACACGCACAGATTCAAGTTCTGAGCTTAAAAGCTCAAAAGCTTATTTTCATGAAAGTGCATTATAGCCACAGTTTCAGAGCTAGCTCACTTCCTTACGGAGATAAGAAACAAATTCAATCTCATTAAGTCATATATTCACATTTCACTCATGTTTGTCACAGTCCCCTTAATTATACACAGAATGAAATGTTTTGACATGCAGAATGAAAAAAAAGCAAGTTTTTAAAAAAAAAGTGCATATTTTCACTTCAGAAGCTCATATTCACTTGCAAATGGCCATACATGTACATTGGACCAATCGATGCCATATATGCATTGCACAGTAATCTGAAGGACTTTCCAGGCTAGATATAGGCACAGATTCAAGTTCTGAGCTTAAAAGCTCAAAGAAGCGCGTTTTTCATGAAAGTGCGTATATCCACAGTTTCAGAGCTCTAGCCTAAGCTTCCTTACGGAGATAGGGAACAAATTCAATCTCATTCAGTCATATAGTCACATTTCACTCATGTTTGCCACTTTCCCACTGAGTTGTACACAGAATGAAATGTTTTGACATGCAGAATTAAATAAAAACAAGTTTTTAAAAAAGTGCATATTTTAACATCAGAAGCTCATATTCACTTGCAAATGGCCAAAGATGCACAATGGAGCAATAGATACCATATATGCTTTGCACAGTGATCTGAAAGACTTCCCAGGATAGATACACGCACAGATTCAAGTTCTGAGCTTAAAAGCTCAAAGAAGCTTATTTTCATGAAAGTGCGTATAGCCACAGTTTCAGAGCTCTAGCTCACTTCCTTACGGAGATAGGAACAAATTCAATCTCATTAAGTCATATATTCACATTTCACTCATGTTTGTCAGTTTCCCACTTAGTTATACACAGAATGAAAAAGTTTTGACAAACAGAATGAAAAAAAAAAAACAATTTTTCAAAAAGTGCATATTTTCACTTCAGAAGCTCATATTCACTTGCAAATGGCCATACATGTACATTGGACCAATCGATGCCATATATGCATTGCACAGTGATCTGAAGGACTTCCCAGGCTAGATATCGCACAGATTCAAGTTCTGAGCTTAAAAGCTCAAAGAAGCGTCGTTTATCCACAGTTTCAGAGCTCTAGCTCCTTCCTTACGGAGATAGGAACAAATTCAATCATTCAGTCATATAGTCACATTTCACTCATGTTTGTCACTTTCCTTAGTTATACACAGAATGAATTGTTTTGACATGCAGAATGAAAAAAAAAAAACAAGTTTTTAAAAACTGCATATTTTAACATCAGAAGCTCATATTCACTTGCAAATGGCCAAACATGCACAATGGAGCAATAGATACCATATATGCTTTGCACAGTGATCTGAAAGACTTCCCCAGGCTAGATACACGCACAGATTCAAGTTCTGAGCTTAAAAGCTCAAAGAAGCGATGTTTTCATGAAAGTGCGTATAGCCACAGTTTCAGAGCTCTAGCTCGCTTCCTTACGGAGATAGGAACAAATTCACTCGCATTCATTCATATAGTCACATTTCACTCAAGTTTGTCACATTCCTATGAATTATACACAGAATGAAAAGTTTTGACAAGCAGAAAAAAAAAGCAATTTTTTAAAAAATGTGCATATCTTCACTTCAGAAGCTCATATTCACTTGCAAATGGCCAAACATGTACATTGGAGCAATAGATACCCTATTTGCTTTGAAAAGTGATCTGAAAGACTTCCCAGGCTAGATACACGCACAGATTCAAGTTCTGAGCTTAAAAGCTCAAAGAAGCGTGTTTTCATGAAAGTGTGTATAGCCACAGTTTCAGAGTCTAGCTAAGCTTCCTTACGGAGATAGGAACAAATTCAATCTCATTCAGTCATATAGTCACATTTCACTCATGTTTGCCACTTTCCCCACTGAGTTATACACAGAATGAAAAGTTTTGATATGCAGAATGAAAAAAAAACAAGTTTTTAAAAAAGTGCATATTTTAACATCAGAAGCTCATATTCACTTGGAAATGGCCAAAGATGTACAATGGACCAATAGAGAACATATATGCTTTGCAAAGTGATCTGAAAGACTTCCCAGGCTAGATACACGCACAGATTCAAGTTCTGAGCTTAAAAGCTCAAAAAAGCGTGTTTTCATGAAAGTGCGATATAGCCACAGTTTCAGAGCTCTAGCTAAGCTTCCTTATGGAGATAGGAACAAATTCAATCTCATTCAGTCATATAGTCACATTTCACTCCAAGTTTGTCACATTCCGTATGATTAGTATACACAGAATGAAAAGTTTTGACAAGCAGAATGAAAAAAAAAAGCAATTTTTAAAAAAAAATGCATATCTTCACTTCAAGAGCTCATATTCACTTGCAAATGGCCATACATGTACATTGGACCAATCGATGCCATATATGCATTGCACAGTGATCTGAAAAGACTTCCCAGGCTAGATACACACACAGATTCAAGTCCTGAGCTTAAAAGCTCAAAAAGCGTGTTTTCATGAAAGTCGTATATCCACAGTTTCAGAGCTTCAAGCTCGCTTCCCTTCGGGATAGGAACAAATTCAATCTCATTCAGTCATATAGTCACATTTCACTCATGTTTGTCACTTTCCCTTAGTTATACACAGAATGAAAAGTTTTTGAGATGCAGAATGAAAAAAAAACAAGTTTTTAAAAAAGTGCATATTTTCACTTCAGGAGCACATATTCACTTGCAAATGGCCAAAAGATGCCAATGGACATGTACCATATCTGCTTTGCACAGTGATCTGAAAGTCTTCCCAGGCTAGATATATTCAAGTTGCAAAGTGTTTTCATGAAGGACTTCCCAGGCTTCAATGGATACACTCTCATTCATTCATATAGTCATTTCAAGTTGTCACAATCTGAGCTTAAAGAATGAAAAAGTTTTGAAAAAAGCAATTTTTTAAAAAGTTTTTCATACACTCATATTGACTTGCAAATGGCTATACATGTACATTGGACCAATCGATGCCATATAGCATTTGCTTCCTTCCCAGGCTAGATTTTAAACAGATTCAATCTCATTCAGTCTATCAAAAAAGCGTTCACTTCAGAATAGCTCACAGAATTTCAAATGGCTTTTCAATCAGGACCGGAGAAAAAATGCATTGAACTCCAGTATACTTCACTTCTAGGAGCTGTTAGTAATGAAAAGTTTAGTGACAATGAAAAAAAAATGTTTTGACATGCAAAAAAAAACAAGTTTTCAAAAAATGCTATCTTCACTTCAGAAGCTCATATTCACTTCAAATGGCCAAAACATCACAATGGACCAATAGATACCATATATGCTTTGCACAGTGATCTGAAAAAACTTCCAGGCTAGATACACGAACAAATTCAAATTTTGAGCTTAAAAGCTCATAGGAATTTGTTTTCATGAAAGTGCGCAATCAAAGTTCAGATATGCTTTAGGTGCTTCCTACGGAATAGGAACCAATTTGTCTCAAGCAAGTCATATTAGTCAAATTTCAAAGTTTGTCCACATTCCCGTATGAATTATACACAGAATGAAAAGTTTTGACAAGCAGAATGAATTCAAAAAAAGTCATATCTTCATATAGGAGCTTTTCACTTGCAAATTGCCATACATGTACATTGGACCAATACATGCCATATGCATTGCACAGTGATCTGAAGGACTTCCCAGGCAAGAAAAGCACAGATTCAAGTTCTGAGCTTCAGCTTCAGAAGCGTGTTTTCATGAAAGTCATTATATCCACACATGTAGAGCTCTAGCTAAGATTCTGGAGATAAGAACAAATTCACTCTCATTCATTCATATAGTCCCATTTCATAATTAGTTTGTCACATTCCGTATCTTATACATAGAATGAAAAGTTTTGACAAGCAAACATGAAAAAAAAATTTTCAAAAAAAAATTCACTTCCTTCAAAAGATAGGAACAAATTCTAAAAGTCATATTTTATTCATTCCATATTCATGTTTGGAATGGAGCAATTTTTCATATATTATACACAGAATGAAAGACTTTGACAGGCAAGATACGAAAAAAAAGTTCTGAGCTTAAAAAAAAAAGCATATTTTCACTTCCCTTAGTTATTCACAGTTACAAAATCTAGCCATACATGGAGATTGGACAATTATTCTCATTCAGTCATATATTCACATTTCATCATGTTTGTCAGTTTCCCACTTAGATATACACACATGAATTGTTTTGACATGCAAAATGAAAAAAAAACAAGATCTGATTTTTCATGAAAAGCTCATATTTTCAAATTCTGAGCACAATGGATTTGTCAATATTACACTATGCAAATTCAATCTCATTCCCGCTCAGATAAAAAGTGCATATTTTAACATCAGATTCAAATGGCCAATCTCATTAAGTCATGTTTGCTCATATTTGCTTTTTTCCCCTTAGTTTCAGGATAGATATAAATGTTTTGCATCAAGTTCTGAAAACAAAAGCTCAAAAAAGTGCATATTTTCATTAACATCGTATATCATATTCTCTTGCAAATTCCCATACGGAGATTGGAACAAGATGCCATATATGCATTCAGTCATCTCATTCATTCACATGATATGTTTTCACAGTTTTGACATGCAGAATGAAAAAAAAACAAGTTTTCATAAAAGTGTATATTTTTCACTTCAATGTTTTCATATTCCTTAAAAATAAGCCATACATTACATTGGACCACCGATAGCCACATATTTCACAGTAATCTATTCACTTTCCAGGCTAGATATAGGCACAATTCAAGTTCTGAATTAAAAGCTCAAAGATACCATATAATATCCACAGTTCAGAGCTCTAGCCTTCATTTCAAATGGAACAAATTCAATCACATTCAGTCATATAGTCACATTTTCACTCATGTTTGCCACTTTCCCACTGAGTTGTACAGAATGAAATGTTTTGACAAAAAATAAAAACAAGTTTTTAAAAAGTTCATATTTTAACATCAGAAGCTCATATTCATTGAAATGGCCAAAGCCACAATGGAGCAATCTAGCTCATATCCTTTGCACAGTGATCTGAAAGACTTCCCAGGATATTCACCATTAAGTCATATATTCACAAGCACTCATGTTTCATCAGTTTCCCACTGGTTATACAAGAATGAAATGTTTTTTGACATACAGATAGGAAAAAAACAATTTTCAAAAGAAAAAAAAAAACAATTTTTTCAAAGTGCATATTTTCACTTCAGATGCCATATTCATTGCAAATGGCCAAGGACTTGGACATGTGTAATATAATGAAACAAGTTTTCAAAAAAGTGCATATTTTCACTTCAGAAGCTCATATTCCTTGCAAATGGCCATACATGTACATCAACAGTAATCTGAAGGACTTCCCAGGCTAGATATCGCACAGATTCAAGTTCTGATTTAAAAGCTCAAAGAAGCGTTTTTCATGAAAGCGTTTATCCACAGTTTCAGAGCTCTAGCTAAAAAACTTCCTTACGGAGATAAAGGAACAAATTCAATCTCATTCAGTCATATAGTCACATTTCACTCATGTTTGTCACTTTCCCACTTAGTTATACACAGAATGAATTGTTTTGACATGCAGAATGAAAAAAAAAAGTTTTTAAAAAACTGCATATTTTAACATCAGAAGCTCATATTCACTTGCAAATGGCCAAACATCCACAATGGAGCAATAGATACCATATATGCTGTGCACAGTGATCTGAAAGACTTCCCAGGCTAGATACACGCACAGATTCAAGTTCTGAGCTTAAAAGCTCAAAGAAGCGTGTTTTCATGAAAGTGCGCATAGCCACAGTTTCAGAGCTCTAGCTATTCCTTATGGAGATAGGAACAAATTCACTCGCATTCATTCATATAGTCACATTTCACTCAAGTTTGTCACATTCCGTATGAATTATACACAGAATGAAAAGTTTTGACAAGCAGAACGAAAAAAAAGCAATTTTTTAAAAATGTGCATATCTTCACTTCAGAAGCTCATATTCACTTGCAAATGGCCAAACATGCACAATGGAGCAATAGATACCCTATTTGCTTTGAAAAGTGATCTGAAAGACTTCCCAGGCTAGATACACGCACAGATTCAAGTTCTGAGCTTAAAAGCTCAAAGAAGCGTGTTTTCATGAAAGTGTGTATAGCCACAGTTTCAGAGCTCTAGCTCGCTTCCTTACGGAGATAGGAACAAATTCAATCTCATTCAGTCATATAGTCACATTTCACTCATGTTTGCCACTTTCCCACTGAGTTATACACAGAATGAAAAGTTTTGATATGCAGAATGAAAAAAAAAAACAAGTTTTAAAAAGTGCATATTTTAACATCAAGCTCATATTCACTTGGAAATGGCCAAAAGATGTACAATGGACCAATAGAGAACATATATGCTTTGCACAGTGATCTGAAAAGACTTCCCAGGCAAGATACGCACAGATTCAAGTTCTGAGCTTAAAAGCTCAAAGAAGCGTGTTTTTCATGAAAGTGCGTATAGCCACAGTTTCAGAGCTCTGGCTCGCTTCCCTTAGGAGATAGGAACAAATTCAATCTCATTCAGTCATATAGTCACATTTCCTCAAGTTTGTCACATTCCGTATGAATTATACACAGAATGAAAAGTTTTGACAAGCAGAACGAAAAAAAAGCAATTTTTAAAAAAGTGCATATCTTCACTTCAGGAGCTCATATTCACTTGCAAATTGCCATACATGTACATTGGACCAATCGATGCCATATATGCATTGCACAGTGATCTGAAGTACTTCCCAGGCTAGATACACACACAGATTCAAGTCCTGAGCTTAAAAGCTCAAAGAAGCGTGTTTTCATGAAAGTGCGTATATCCACAGTTTCAGAGTTCAAGCTCGCTTCCCTACGGGGATAGGAACAAATTCAATCTCATTCAGTCATATAGTCACATTTCACTCATGTTTGCCACTTTCCCACTTAGTTATACACAGAATGAAAAGTTTTGAGATGCAGAATGAAAAAAAAACAAGTTTTTAAAAAAGTGCATATTTTAACATCAGAAGCACATATTCACTTGCAAATGGCCAAAGATGCACAATGGAGCAATAGATACCATATCTGCTTTGCACAGTGATCTGAAAGTCTTCCCAGGCTAGATACACGCACAGATTCAAGTTCTGAGCTTAAAAGCTCAAAGAAGCGTGTTTTCATGAAAGTGCGTATAGCCACAGTTTCGGAGCTCTAGCTCGCTTCCTTATGGAGATAGGAACAAATTCACTCTCATTCATTCATATAGTCACATTTCACTCAAGTTTGTCACAATCCGTATGATTTATACACAGAATGAAAAGTTTTGACAAGCAGAACGAAAAAAAAGCAATTTTTTAAAAAAGTGCATATCTTCACTTCAGAAGCTCATATTGACTTGCAAATGGCTATACATGTACATTGGACCAATCGATGCCATATATGCATTGCACAGTGATCTGAAGGACTTCCCAGGCTAGATACATGAACAGATTCAAGTTCTGAGCTTAAACGCTAAAAAAAGCGTGCTTTCATGAAAGTGCGTATAGCCACAGTTTCAGAGCTCTAGCTCGCTTCGTTCCGGAGATAGGAACAAATTGAATCTCAATCAGTCATACAGTCACATTTCACTCATGTTTGTCAGTTTCCCACTTAGTAATACACAGAATGAAATGTTTTGACATGCAGAATGAAAAAAAAACAAGTTTTCAAAAAAGTGCATATTTTCACTTCAGAAGCTCATATTCACTTGCAAATGGCCAAACATGCACAATGGAGCAATAGATACCATATATGCTTTGCACAGTGATCTGAAAGACTTCCCAGGCTAGATACACGCACAGATTCAAGTGCTGAGCTTAAAAGCTCAAGGAAGCGTGTTTTCATGAAAGTGCGCAGAGCCAAAGTTTCAGAGCTCTAGGTTGCTTCCTTACGGAGATAGGAACCAATTCAATCTCATTCAGTCATATAGTCACATTTCACTCAAGTTTGTCACATTCCGTATGAATTATACACAGAATGAAAAGTTTTGACAAGCAGAACGAAAAAAAAGCAATTTTTAAAAAAGTGCATATCTTCACTTCAGGAGCTCATATTCACTTGCAAATTGCCATACATGTACATTGGACCAATCGATGCCATATATGCATTGCACAGTGATCTGAAGGACTTCCCAGGCAAGATACACGCACAGATTCAAGTTCTGAGCTTAAAAGCTCAAAGAAGCGTGTTTTCATGAAAGTGCGTATATCCACAGTTTCAGAGCTCAAGCTGGCTTCCCCTCTGGAGATAGGAACAAATTCAATCTCATTCAGTCATATAGTCACATTTCACTCATGTTTGCCACTTTCCCACTGAGTTATACACAGAATGAAAAAGTTTTGAGATGCAGAATGAAAAAAAAAAACAAGTTTTTAAAAAAGTGCATATTTTAACATCAGAAGCTCATATTCACTTGCAAATGGCCAAAGATGCACAATGGAGCAATAGATACCATATATGCTTTGCACAGTGATCTGAAAGACTTCCCAGGCTAGATACACGCATAGATTCAAGTTCTGAGCTTAAAAAGCTCAAAGAAGCGTGTTTTTTCATGAAAGTCGTATATCCACAGTTTCAGAGCTCTGGCTAAGCTTCCTAAGGAGATAAGAACAAATTCACTCTCATTCTCTCATATAGTCACATTTCACTCATGTTTGTCACTTTCCCTTAGTTATACACAGAATGAATTGTTTTGACATGCAGAATGAAAAAAAATAAGTTTTTTAAAAAGTGCATATTTTAACATCAGAAGCTCATATTCACTTGCAAATGCCCAAACATGCACAATGGAGCAATAGATACCATATATGCTTTGAAAAGTGATCTGAAAGATTTTTCCAGGCTAGATACACGCACAGATTCAAGTTCTGAGCTTAAAAGCTCAAAGAAGCGTGTTTTCATGAAAGTGCGTATAGCCACAGTTTCAGAGCTCTAGCTCGCTTCCTTACGGAGATAGGAACAAATTCAATCTCATTCATTCATATAGTCACATTTCACTCATGTTTGTCAGTTTCCCACTTAATGTCACGCAGAATGAAATGTTTTGACATGCAGAATGAAAAAAAAACAAGTTTTCAAAAAAGTGCATATTTTCACTTCAGAAGCTCATATTCACTTGCAAATGGCCATGCATGTACATTGGACCAATCGATGCCTTATATGCATTGTACAGTGATCTAAAGGACTTCCCAGGCTAGATACACGCACAGATTTAAGTTCTGAGCTTAAAAGCTCAAAGAAGCGTGTTTTCATGAAAGTGCGTAAATCCACATTTTCAGAGCTCTAACTCAATTCCTTACGGAGAAAGGAACAAATTCAATCTCATTCAGTCATTTAGTCACATTTCACTCATGTTTGTCACTTTCCCACTTAGTTATACACAGAATGAATTGTTTTGACATGCAGAATGAAAAAAAAATTAGTTTTTAAAAAAGTGCATATTTTCACTTCAGAAGCTCATATTCACTTGCAAATGGCCAAACATGCACAATGGAGCAATAGATACCATATATGCTTTGAAAAGTGATCTGAAAGACTTCCCAGGCTAGATACACGCACAGATTCAAGTTCTGAGGTTAAAAGCTCAAAGAAGCGTGTTTTCATGAAAGTGTGTATAGCCACAATTTCAGAGCTCTAGCTCGCTTCCTCACGGAGATAGGAACAAATTCAATCTCATTCAGTCATATAGTCACATTTCACTCATGTTTGTCAGTTTCCCACTTAAGTTATAAACAGAATGAAATGTTTTGACATGCGGAATGAAAAAAAAACAAGTTTTTAAAAAAGTGCATATTTTAACATCAGAAGCTCATATTCACTTGCAAATGGCAAAAGATGCACAATGGAGCAATTGATACCATATATGCTTTGCACAGTGATCTGAAAGACTTCCCAGGCTAGATACACGCACAGATTCAAGTTCTGAGCTTAAAAGCTCAAAAGAAGTGTTTTTCATGAAAGTCATATAGCCACAGTTTCAAGAGCTCTAGCTAAGCTTCCTTATGGAGATAGGAACAAATTCACTCTCATTCATTCATATAGTCACATTTCACTCAAGTTTGTCACATTCCATTATGAATTATACACAGAATGAAAAGTTTTGACAAGCAGAACGAAAAAAAGCAATTTTTTAAAAAATTTGCATATCTTCACTTCAAAGCTCATATTCACATGCAAATGGCCATACATGTACATTGGACCAATCGATGCCATATTTGCATTGCACAGTGATCTGAAGGACTTCCCAGGCAAGATACATGAACAGATTCAAGTTCTGAGCTTAAAAGCTCAAAGAAGCGTGTTTTTTCATGAAAGTGCATTATATCCACAGTTTCAGAGCTCTAGCTCGCTCGCTTCCTTCTCGGAGATAGGAACAAATTCAATCTCATTCAGTCATATAGTCACATTTCACTCATGTTTGCCACTTTCCCACTGAGTTATACACAGAATGAAAAGTTTTGATGTGCAGAATGAAAAAAAAACAAGTTTTCAAAAATGTGCATATTTTTCTTCAGAAGCTCATATTCACTTGCAAATGGCCAAAGATGCACAATGGAGCAATAGATACCATGTATATACTTTACACAGTGATCTGAAAGACTTCCCAGGCTAGATACACGCACAGATTCAAGTTCTGAGCTTAAAAAGCTCAAAAGCGTGTTTTCATGAAAGTCTTATAGCCACAGTTTCAGAGCTCTAGCTTCGCTTCCTTCGGAGATAGGAACAAATTCAATCTCTTTCAGTCATATAGTCACATTTCACTCATGTTTGTCAGTTTCCCACTTAAGTTATACACAGAATGAAATGTTTTGACATGCAGAATGAAAAAAAAACAAGTTTTCAAAAAAGTGCATATTTTCACTTCAGAAGCTCATATTCACTTGCAAATGGCCATACATGTACATTGGACCAATCGATGCCATATATGCATTAAACAGTAATCTGAAGGACTTCCCAGGCTAGATACACGAACAGATTCAAGTTCTGAGCTTAAAAGCTCAAAGAAGCGTGTTTTTTTCATGAAAGTGCGTATATCCACAGTTTCAGAGCTCTAGCTCGCTCCTTCTTACGGAGATAGGAACAAATTCAATCTCATTCAGTCATATAGTCACATTTCACTCATGTTTGTCACTTTCCCACTTAATTATACACAGAATGAATTGTTTTGACATGCAGAATGAAAAAAAAAAAAAGTTTTTAAAAAACTGCATATTTTAACATCAGAAGCTCACATTCATTTGCAAATGGCCAAACATGCACAATGGAGCAATAGATACCATATATGCTTTGCACAGTGATCTGAAAAGACTTCCCAGGCTAGATACACGCACAGATTCAAGTTCTGAGCTTAAAAAAGCTCAACGAAGCGTGTTTTTTCATGAAAGTGCGTTATAGCCAAAGTTTCAGAGCTCTAGCTTGCTTCCTAACGGAGATAGGAACAAATTCACTCTCATTCAGTCATATAGTCACATTTTCACTCCAAGTTTGTCACATTCCGTTATGAATTATACACAGAATGAAAAGTTTTGACAAGCAGAACGAAAAAAAAAGCAATTTTTAAAAAATTGCATATATTCACTTCAGGAGCTCATATTCACTTGCAAATTGCCATACATGTACATTGGACCAATCGATGCCATATATGCATTGCACAGTGATCTGAAGTACTTCCCAGGCTAGATACACGCACAGATTCAAGTTCTGAGCTTAAAAGCTCATAGAAGCGTGTTTTCATGAAAGTCTTGTATATACACAGTTTCAGAGCTCTAGCTCGCTTCCTTACGGAGATAGGAACAAATTCAATCTCATTCAGTCATATAGTCACATTTCACTCATGTTTGCCACTTTCCCACTGAGTTGTATACAGAATGAAATGTTTTGACATGCAGAATTAAATAAAAACAAGTTTTTAAAATAGTGCATATTTTAAAATAAGAAGCTCATATTAACTTGCAAATGGCCAAACATGCACAATGGACCAATAGATACCATATATGCTTTGCACAGTGATCTGGAAGACTTCCCCGCCTAGATACACGCACAGATTCAAGTTCTGAGCTTAAAAGCTCAAAGAAGCGTGTTTTCATGAAAGTGCATTATAGCCACAGTTTCAGAGCTCTAGCTCGCTTCCTTCTGAAGATAAGGAACAAATTCAATCTCATTCAGTCATATAGTCACATTTTTCACTCCAAGTTTGTCACAGTCCGTTTGGTCATTATAAACAGAATGAAAAGTTTTGACATGCAGAATTAAAAAAAAACAAGGTTTAAAAAGTGCATATCTTCACTTCAGAAGCTCATATTCACTTGCAAATGGCCAGACATGTACATTGGACCAATCGATGCCATATATGCATTGCACAGTGATCTGAAGGACTTCCCAGGCTAGATACTACGCACAGATTCAAGTTCTGAGCTTAAAAAGCTCAAAAGAAGCGTGTTTTTCATGAAAGTGCGTATAACCACATTTTCCAGCTCTAGCTCGCTTCCTTACGGAGATAGGAACAAATTCAATCTCATTCAGTCATATAGTCACATTTCACTCATGTTTGTCGGTTTCCCACTTAGTAATACACAGAATGAATTGTTTTGACATGCAGAATGGAAAAAAATCAATTTTTAAAAAAAAGTGCATATTTTTCACTTCAGAAGCTCATATTCACTTGCAAATGGCCATACATGTACATTGGACCAATCGATGCCATATATGCATTGCACAGTGATCTGAAGGACTTCCCAGGCTAGATACACGGACAGATTCAAGTTCTGAGCTTAAAAGCTCAAAGAAAGCGTGTTTTTCATGAAAGTGCGTATATCCACATTTTCAGAGCTCTAGCTTCGCTTCCTTCGGAGATAAAGGAACAAATTCAATCTCATTCAGTCATTTAGTCACATTTCACTCATGTTTGTCACTTTCCCTTGAGTTATATACAGAATGAATTGTTTTGACATGCAGAATGAAAAAAAAAAAAGTTTTTAAAAACTGCATATTTTAACATCAGAAGCTCATATTCACTTGCAAATGGCCAAACATGCACAATGGACCAATAGATACCATATATGCTTTGCACAGTGATCTGAAAAGACTTCCCAGGCTAGATACACGCACAGACTCAAGTTCTGAGCTTAAAAAGCTCAACAAGCGTGTTTTCATGAAAGTCTTGTATATCCAAAGTTTCAGAGCTCAAGCTAAGCTTCCTTATGGAGATAGGAACAAATTCACTTTCATTCAGTCATATAGTCACATTTTCACTCATGTTTGCCACTTTCCCACTGAGTTGTATACAGAATGAAATGTTTTTTGACATCTGAGAATTAAATAAAAACAAGTTTTTAAAATAGTGCATATTTTAAAATCAAGCTCATATTCACTTGCAAATGGCCAAACATGCACAATGGACCAATAGATACCATATATGCTTTGCACAGTGATCTGGAAGACTTCCCCGCCTAGATACACGCACAGATTCAAGTTCTGAGCTTAAAAAAGCTCAAGAAAGCGTGTTTTCATGAAAGTGCGATATAGCCACAGTTTCAGAGCTCTAGCTCGCTTCCTTACGAAGATAGGAACAAATTCAATCTCATTCAGTCATATAGTCACATTTCACTCAAGTTTGTCACAGTCCGTTTGAATTATACACAGAATGAAAAGTTTTGACAAGCAGAACGAAAAAAAAGCAATTTTTTAAAAAAGTGCATATCTTCACTTCAGGAGCTCATATTCACTTGCAAATTGCCATACATGTACATTGGTCCAATCAATGCCATATATGCATTGCACAGTGATCTGAAGGACTTCCCAGGCTAGATACTCGCACAGATTCAAGTTCTGAGCTTAAAAAGCTCAAAAGCGTGTTTTCATGAAAGTCGTATATCCACAGTTTCAGAGCTCAAGCTCGCTTCCTTACGGAGATAGGAACAAATTCAATCTCATTCAGTCATATAGTCACATTTCACTCATGTTTGCCACTTTCCCACTGAGTTATACACAGAATAAAAAGTTTTGAGATGCAGAATGAAAAAAAAACAAGGTTTTTAAGAAGTGCATATTTTAACATCAGAAGCTCATATTCACTTGCAAATGGCCAAAGAAGCACAATGGAGCAATAGATACCATATATGCTTTGCACAGTGATCTGAAAAGACTTCCCAGGCTAGATACGCAGCATGAATTCAAGTTCTGAGCTAAAAAGCTCAAAGCGTGTTTTCATGAAAGTCATTATAGCCACAGTTTCCAGAGCTCTAGCTAAACTTCCTTCTGGAGATAGGAACAAATTCACTCTCATTCATTCATATAGTCACATTTCACTCTAGTTTGTCACATTCCGTTTGAATTATACACAGAATGAAAAGTTTTGACATGCAAACGAAAAAAAAGCAATTTTTTAAAAAAGTGCATATCTTCACTTCACAAGCTCATATTCACTTGCAAATGGCCATACATGTACATTGGACCAATCGATGCCATATATGCTTTACACAGTGATCTCAAGGACTTCCCAGGCAAGATACATGAACAGATTCAAGTTCTGAGCTTAAAAGCTCAAAGAAGCGTGTTTTCATGAAAGTGCGTATATCCACAGTTTCAGAGCCCTAGCTCGCTTCCTAACGGAGATAAGTACAAATTCACTCTCATTCAGTCATATAGTCACATTTCACTCATGTTTGTCACTTTCCCACTTAGTTATACACAGAATGAATTGTTTTGACATGCAGAATGAAAAAAAAATAAGTTTTCAAAAAAGTGCATATTTTAACATCAGAAGCTCATATTCACTTGCAAATGGCCAAACATGCACAATGGAGCAATAGATACCATATATGCTTTGCACAGTGATCTAAAAAGACTTCCCAGGCTAGATACAGCGCAGATTCAAGTTCTGAGCTAAAAAAGCTCAAAAGCGTGTTTTTCATGAAAGTGCGTATAGCCACAGTTTCAGAGCTCTAGCTTCCTTCTTCATTGGAGATAGGAACAAATTCACTCTCATTCATTCATATAGACACATTTCACTCCAAGTTTGTCACATTCATTATGAATTATACATAGAATGAAAAGTTTTGACAAGCAAGCGAAAAAAAAGCAATTTTTAAAAAAATGCATATCTTCACTTCAAAGCTCATATTCACTTGCAAATGGCCATACATGTACATTGGACCAATCGATGCCATATATGCATTGCACAGATTCATCTGAGCTTAAAAAGCTTCAGGCAAGATACATGAACAGATTCAAGTTCTGAGCTAGGCGTGTTTTGTGAAAGTATCCACAGTTTCAGAGCTCTGGCTAAAAATTCAGTCTCATTCAGTCATATAGTCACATTTCACTCATGTTTTTATAAACAGAATGAATTGTTTGACATGCAGAATGAAAAAAAATAAGTTTTTAAAAAGTGCATATTTTAACATCAAAGCTCATATTCACTAGCAAATGGCCAAACATGCACAATGGAGCAATAGATACCATATATGCTTTGAAAAGTGATCTGAAAGACTTCCCAGGATAGATACTGCGCGCACAGATTCAAGTTCTGAAAAAAAAAAGCTTTTTCATGAAAGTCATATAGCCACAGTTTCAGAGCTCTAGCTCACTTCCTTCTGGAGATAGGAACAAATTCAATCTCATTTAGTCATATGTTCACATTTCACTCATGTTTGTCAGTTTCCCCATTAGTTATACACAATGAAATGTTTTGACATGCAGAATGAAAAAAAAAAACAAGTTTTTCAAAAAAGTGCATATTTTCACTTCAGAAGCTCATATTCACTTGCAAATGGCCATTGTACATTGGACCAATCGATGCCATATATGCATTGCACAGTGATCTGAAGGACTTCCCAGGCAAGATACATGAACAGATTCAAGTTCTGAGCTTAAAAAGCTCAAAAGCGTGTTTTTCATGAAAGTCATTATCCACAGTTTCAGAGCCCTAGCTCACATCCCTAACGGAGATAAGTACAAATTCACTCTCATTCCAGTCATATAGTCACATTTCACTCATGTTTGTCACTTTCCCTTAGTTATACACAGAATGAATTGTTTTGACATGCAGAATGAAAAAAAAAATAAGTTTTTTAAAAAAGTGCATATTTTAACATCAGAAGCTCATATTCACTTGCAAATGGCCAAACATGCACAATGGAGCAATAGATACCATATATGCTGTGCACAGTGATCTGAAAGACTTCCCAGGCTGAATACGCACAGATTCACGTTCTGAGCTTAAAAGCTCAAGAAGCCTGTTTTTCATGAAAGTGCGCATAGCCAAAGTTTTCAGAGCTCTAGCTACGCACTCTTACTTGGAATAGGAACAAATTCACTCTCATTCAGTCATGTAGTCACATTTCACTCAAGTTTGTCACATTCCCCTGAATTATACACAGAATGAAAAAAGTTTGACAAGCAGAATGATAAAAAAAGCAATTTTTTTTAAAAAGTGCATATCTTCACTTCAGGAGCTCATATTCACTTGCAAATTGCCATACATGTACATTGGACCAATCGATGCCATATATGCATTGCACAGTGATCTGAAGGACTTCCCAGGCTAGATACACGCACAGATTCAAGTTCTGGGCTTAAAAGCTCATAGAACGTGTTTTTCATGAAAGTCATTATATCCACAGTTTCAGAGCTCTAGCTTCGCTTCCTTCTCGGAGATAGGAACAAATTCAATCTCATTCAGTCATATAGTCACATTTCACTCATGTTTGCCACTTTCCCACAGAGTTGTACACAGAATGAAATGTTTTTGACATCTGAAATTAAAACAAGTTTTTTTAAAAAGTGCATATTTTAACATCAGAAGCTCATATTCACTTGCAAATGGCCAAAGATGCACAATGGAGCAATAGATACCATATATGCTTTGCACAGTGATCTGAAAGACTTCCCAGGCTAGATACGCGCACAGATTCAAGTTCTGAGCTTAAAAAGCTCAAAAGCGTGTTTTTCATGAAAGTCATTATAGCCACAGTTTCAGAGCTCTAGCTAAGCTTCCTTATGGAGATAGGAACAAATTCACTCTCATTCATTCATATAGTCACATTTCACTCAAGTTTGTAACATTCATTATGAATTATACACAGAATGAAAAGTTTTGACAAGCAGACGGAATAAAAACAATTTTTAAAAATGTGCATATCTTCACTTCAAGCTCATATTCACTTGCAAATGGCCAAACATGCACAATGGAGCAATAGATACCATATATGCTTTGAAAAGTGATCTGAAGGACTTCCCAGGCTGCGATACTACGCACAGATTCAAGTTCTGAGCTTAAAAGCTCAAAGAAAAGCGTGTTTTCATGAAAGTGTGTATAGCCACAGTTCGGAGAGCTCTAGCTCGCTTCCTTACGGAGATAGGAACAAATTCAATCTCATTCAGTCATATAGTCACATTTTCACTCATGTTTGCCACTTTCCCACTGAGTTATACACAGAATGAAAAATTTTTGATATGCAGAATGAAAAAAAAACAAGTTTTTAAAAAGTGCATATTTTTTACATCAGAAGCTCATATTCACTTGCAAATGTCCAAAGATGCACAATGGAGCAATAGATACCATATATGCTTTGCACAGTGATCTGAAAGACTTCCCAGGCTAGATACACGCGCAGATTCAAGTTCTGAGCTAAAAAGCTCAAAGAAGCGTGTTTTTATGAAAGTGCGTATAGCCACAGTTTCAGAGCTCTATTTCGCTTCCTTCGGAGATAGGAACAAATTCAATCTCATTCAGTCATATAGTCACATTTCCACTCAAGTTTGTCACATTCCCACTGAATTATACACAGAATGAAAAGGTTTTGACATGCAGAATGAAAAAAAAAACAAGTTTTTAAAAAAGTGCATATTTTCACATCAGAAGCTAATATTCACTTGCAAATGGCCAAACATGATGCACAATGGACCAACAGATACCATATATGCTTTGCAGACTGATCTGAAAAGACTTCCCAGGCTAGATACTGCGCAGATTCAAGTTCTGAGCTTAAAAGCTCAAAGAGCGTGTTTTTCATGAAAGTCTTGATATAGCCACAGTTTCAGAACTCTAGCTCGCTTCCTTCTGGAGATAGAAACAAATTCAATCTGATTCAGTCATATAGTCACATTTCACTCATGTTTGTCAGTTTCCGTTTAGTAATACACAGAATGAAATGTTTTGACAAGCAGAATGAAAAAAAAAAATGAGTTTTTAAAAAGTGCATATTTTAACATCAGAAGCTCATATTCACTTGCAAATGGCCAAACATGCACAATGGAGCAACAGATACCAAATATGCATTGCACAGTGATCTGAAAGACTTCCCAGGCTAGATACGCACAGATTCAAGTTCTGAGCTTAAAAGCTCAAAAAGCGTGTTTTCATGAAAGTCGTATATCCAAAGTTTTCAGAGCTCTAGCTAAACTTCCTTAAGGAGATAGGAACAAATTCAATCTCATTCATTCATATAGTCACATTTCACTCAAGTTTGTCACATTCCCTTATGAATTATACACAGAATGAAAAGTTTTGACAAGCAGAATGAAAAAAAAAGCAATTTTTAAAAAAAAGTGCATATCTTCACTTCAGGAGCTCATATTCACTTGCAAATGGCCATACATGTACATTGGACCAATCGATGCCATATATGCATTGCACAGTGATCTGAAAAGACTTCCCAGGCTAGATACACGCACAGATTCAAGTTCTGAGCTTAAAAAGCTCAAAAGAAGCGTGTTTTTCATGAAAGTCATATATCCACATTTTCAGAGCTCTAGCTCGCTTCCTTCGGAGAAAGGAACAAATTCAATCTCATTCAGTCATTTAGTCACATTTCACTCATGTTTGTCACTTTCCGTATTAGTTATACACAGAATGAATTGTTTTGACATGCAGAATGAAAAAAAAAAAAATAAGTTTTAAAAAAGTGCATATTTTCACATCAAGCTCATATTCACTTGCAAATGGCCAAACATGCACAATGGACCAATAGATACCATATATGCTTTGCACAGTGATCTGAAAGACTTCCCAGGCTAGATACTCGCACAGATTCAAGTTCTGAGCTTAAAAAGCTCAACAAAGCGTGTTTTTTCATGAAAGTCGTATATCCAAAGTTTCAGAGCTCTAGCTGCTTCCTTACGAATAGGAACAAATTCAATCTCATTCAGTCATAAAGTCACATTTCACTCAAAGTTTGTCACATTCATTATGAATTATACACAGAATGAAAATTTTGACAAGCAGAGCGAAGAAAAAATAATTTTTTAAAAAGTGCATATCTTCACTTCAGAAGCTCATATTCACTTGCAAATGCCATACATGTACATTGGACCAATCGATACCATATATGCATTGCACATTGATCTGAAAAAGACTTCCCAGGCTAGATACTCGGACAGATTCAAGTTCTGAGCTTAAAAGCTCAAAGCGTGTTTTCATGAAAGTCGCGTATATCCACAGTTTCAGAGCTCTAGCTTCGCTTCCTTCGGAGAGATAGGAACAAATTCAATCTCATTCAGTCATATATTCACATTTCACTCATGTTTGCCACATTCCGTATGAGTTATACACAGAATGAAAATTTTTTTGACATGCAGAATGAAAAAAAAAAAAAAAATAATTTTAAAAAAGTGCATATTTTAACATCAGAAGCTCATATTCACTTGCAAATGGCCAAGATGCACAATGGACCAATAGATACCATATATGCTTTGCACAGTGATCTGAAAAGACTTCCCAGGCTAGATACATGAACAGATTCAAGTTCTGAGCTTAAAAGCTCAAAGAAGCGTGTTTTTCATGAAAGTGCGCATATCCAAAGTTTCAGAGCTCTAGCTAACTTCCTTCTGGAGATAAGGAACAAATTCACTCTCATTCAGTCATATAGGCACATTTCACTCAAGTTTGTCACATTCCCATGAATTATACACAGAATGAAAAGTTTTGACAAGCAGAATGAAAAAAAAAAAAATTTTTTAAAAAAGTGCATATCTTCACTTCAGGACTCATATTCACTTGCAAATTGCCATACATGTACATTGGACCAATCGATGCCATATATGCATTGCAAAGTGATCTGAAGGACTTCCCAGGGTAGATACATGAACAGATTCAAGTTCTGAGCTTAAAAGCTCAAAAGCGTGTTTTCATGAAAGTCGCGTATATCCACAGTTTCAGAGCTCTGCTTCGCTTCCTACGGAGATAAGAACAAATTCACTCTCATTCAGTCATATAGTCACATTTCACTCATGTTTGTCACTTTCCCACTTAGTTATACACAGAATGAAATGTTTTTGACATGCAGAATGAAAAAAAAAAAATAAGTTTTTAAAAAGTGCATATTTTAACATCAGAAGCTCATATTCACTTGCAAATGGCCAAACATGCACAATGGAGCAATAGATACCATATATGCTTTGAAAAGTGATTTGAAAAGACTTCCCAGGCTAAATACCGCACAGATTCAATTTCTGAGCTTAAAAAGCTCAAAGAAGCGTGTTTTTCATGAAAGTCATGCTATCCACAGTTTCAGAGCTCTAGCTCGCTTCCTTACAGAGATAGGAACAAATTCAATCTCATTCAGTCATATGGTCACATTTCACTCATGTTTGTCAGTTTCCCACTTAGTAATACACAGAATGAAATGTTTTGACATGCAGGATGAAAAAAAAAACAAGTTTTTAAAAAAGTGCATATTTTCACTTCAGAAGCTCATATTCACTTGCAAATGGCCATACATGTACATTGGACCCATAGATGCCATATATGCATTGCACAGTGATCTGAAAAGACTTCCCAGGCTAGATACACGCACAGATTCAAGATCTGAGCTAAAAAGCTCAAAGAATCGTGTTTTTCATGAAAGTCATATATCAAAGTTTCAGAGCTCTAGCTCGCTTTCTTCTGGAGATAAGGAACAAATTCAATCTCATTCAGTCATATAGTCACATTTCACTCATATTGGTCACTTTCCCACTTAGTTATACACAGAATGAAAAAGTTTTGAGATGCAGAATGAAAAAAAAAACAAGTTTTTAAAAAAGTGCATATTTTCACATCAGGAGCTCATATTCACTTGCAAATGGCCAAAGATGTACAATGGACCAATAGATACCATATATGCTTTGCATAGTGATCTGAAGGACTTCCCAGGCCAGATACACGCACAGATTCAAGTTCTGAGCTTAAAAGCTCAAAGAATGTGTTTTCATGATAGATCGCGTATATTCACAGTTTCAGAGCTCTAGCTTTCGCTTCCTTCTGGAGATAGGAACAAATTCACTCTCATTCAGTCATATAGTCACATTTCACTCATGTTTGTCACATTCCCAATGAATTATACACAGAATGAAAAGTTTTGACATGCAGAATTAAAAAAAAACAATTTTTTAAAAAGTACATATCTTCACTTCAGGGGCTCATATTCACTTGCAAATTGCCATACATGTACATTGGACCAATCGATGCCATATATGCATTGCACAGTGATCTGAAGGACTTCCCAGGCTAGATACACTCACAGATTCAAGTTCTGAGCTTAAAGCTCAAAGAAGCGTGTTTTTCATGAAGATCGTATATTCACAGTTTCAGAGCTCTGGCTAAAGCTTCGCCTACGGAGATAGGAACAAATTCAATCTCATTCAGTCATATAGTCATTTCACTCATGTTTGTCACTTTTCCCTGAGTTGTACACAGAATGAAATATTTTGACATGCAGAATTAAATAAAAAAAAAATTTTTTAAAAGTGCATATTTTAACAACAAAGCTCATATTCCTTGCAAATGGCCATACATGTACATTGGACCAATAGATACCATATATGCATTGCACAGTGATCTGAAGGACTTCCCAGGCTAGATACACTCACAGATTCAAAGTTCTGAGCTTTAAAGCTCAAAAGCGTGTTTTTCATGAAAGTGCGTATGTCCAAGTTTTCAGAGCTCTAGCTCGCTTCCTTACGGAGAAAGAACAAATTCAATCTCATTCAGTCATAAAGTCACATTTCACTCATGTTTGTCACTTTCCCATGAGTTATACACAGAATGAAAGTTTTGACATGCAGAATGAAAAAAAAATAATTTTTTAAAAAGTGCATATTTTCACTTCAGGAGCTCATATTCACTTGCAAATTGCCATACATGTACATTGGACCAATAGATGCCATATATGCATTGCACATTGATCTGAAGGACTTCCCAGGCTAGATACTCGCACAGATTCAAGTTCTGAGCTTAAAAGCTCAAAGAAGCGTGTTTTCATGAAAGTGCGTATATCCACAGTTTCAGAGCTCAAGCTCGCTTACTTACGGAGATAGGAACAAATTCAATCTCATTCAGTCATATAGCCACATTTCACTCATGTTTGCCACTTTCCCACTGAGTTATACACAGAATGAAAAGTATTGAGATGCAGAATGAAAAAAAAACAAGTTTTTAAAAAAGTGCATATTTTAACATCAGAAGCTTATATTCACTTGCAAATGGCCAAAGATGCACAATGGAGCAATAGATACCATATATGCTTTGCAAAGTGATCTGAAAGACTTCCCAGGCTAGATACACGCACAGATTCAAGTTCTGAGCTTAAAAAGCTCAAGAAGCGTGTTTTCATGATAGTGCGTATAGCCAAAGTTTCAGAGCTCTAGCTGCTTCCTTCTGAAGATAGGAACAAATTCACTCTCATTCAGTCATATAGTCACATTTCACTCAAGTTTGTCACATTCCGTATAGATTATACACAGAATGAAAAAAGTTTTGACATGCAGAACGAAGAAAAATTTTAAAAAATTTTTTTCAAAAAAGTTCATATCTTCACTTCAGAAGCTCATATTCACTTGCAAATGGCCAAATACATGTATATTGGACCAATAGATGCCATATATGCATTGCACAGTGATCTGAAGCACTTCCCAGGCTAGATACATGAACAGATTCAAGTTCTGAAAAAGCTTAAAAGCTCAAAAAAGGACGTGTTTTTCATGAAAGACTTCCAGTCATTATATCCACAGTTTCAGAGCTCTCAAAAGCGTTCATGCTTCCCTTCTGGAGATAGGAACACATTCAATCTCATTCAGTCATATAGTCACATTTCACTCATGTTTGCCACTTTCCCACTGAGTTACACAGAATGAAAATTTTTGACATGCAGAATGAAAAAAAAAAAATTTTTCAAAAAAGTGCATATTTTAACATCAAAGCTCATATTCACTTGCAAATGGCCAAAAAGATGCACAATGGACCAATAGATACCATATATGCTTTGCACAGTGATCTGAAAAGACTTCCCAGGCTAGATACACGGACAGATTCAAGTTCTGAGCTTAAAAAGCTCAAAAAGCGTGTTTTCATGAAAGTGCGCATAGCCAAAGTTTTCAGAGCTCTGGCTACGCTTCCTTCACCGGAGATAGGAACAAATTCACTCTCATTCAGTCATATAGTCACATTTCACTCATGTTTGTCACTTTCCCTTAATTATACACAGAATGAAAAGTTTTGACATGCAGAATGAAAAAAAAAAAAAAATAAGTTTTTAAAAAAAGTGCATATTTTCACATCAGGGCTCATATTCACTTGCAAATGGCCATACATGTACATTGGACCAATCGATACCATATATGCTTTGCACAGTGATCTGAAGGACTTCCCAGGCTAGATACATGAACAGATTCAAGTTCTGAGCTTAAAAGCTCAAAAAGCGTGTTTTTCATGAAAGTGCGTATATCCACAGTTTCAGAGCTCTAGCTCGCTTCCTATGGAGATAAGAACAAATTCACTCTCATTCAGTCATATAGTCACATTTCACTCATGTTTGTCACTTTCCACTAGTTATACACAGAATGAATTGTTTTGACATATTCAGAATGAAAAAAAAAAAAATAAGTTTTTAAAAAGTGCATATTTTTTCACATCAAAGAAAGCTCATATTCACTTGCAAATGGCCAAACACATGCACAATGGAACAATAGATACCATATATGCTTTGAAAAGTGATTTGAAATACACAGACTTCCCAGGCTAGATACAATTTTTAAGCACAGATTCAATTTCTGAGCTTAAAAAGCTCAAAGAGCGTGTTTTCATGAAAGATCGATATAGCCACAGTTTCAGAGCTCTGAGCTTAAAAACGCTTCCTTCGGAGATAGGAACAAATTCAATCATTCAGTCATATAGTCACATTTCACTCATGTTTTGTCAGTTTCCCACTTATTAATACACAGAATGAAATGTTTTTGACATGCAGGATGAAAAAAAAACAAGTTTTCAAAAAAGTGCATATTTTTCACTTCAAAGCTCATATTCACTTGCAAATGGCCAAACATATACATTGGACCCATAGATAACATATATGCATTGCACAGTGATCTGAAGGACTTCCCAGGCTGAATACGCACAGATTCAAGTTCTGAGCTAAAAACCTCAAGCGTGTTTTCATGAAAGTGCGTATAGCCAAGTTTTCAGAGCTCTAGCTCGTTTCCTTCACGGAAATAAGGAACAAATTCAATCTCATTCAGTCATATAGTCACATTTCACTCATATTTGTCACTTTCCCCACTTAGTTATACACAGAATGAAATGTTTTGAGATGCAGAATGAAAAAAAAAAACAAGTTTTTTAAAAAGTGCATATTTTCAACATCAGAAGCTCATATTCTTGCAAATGGCCATACATGTTACATTGGACCAATAGATACCATATATGCATTGCTGATGATCTGAAAAGACTTCCCAGGCTAGATACTGCGCACAGATTCAAGTTCTGAGCTTAAAAGCTCAAAAATCGTGTTTTCATGAAAGTGCGTATAGCCACAGTTTCAGAGCTCTAGCTCGCTTCCTTACGGAGATATGAACAAATTCAATCTCATTCAGTCATATAGTCACATTTCACTCAAGTTTGTCACATTCCGAATGAATTATACACAGAATGAAAAGTTTTGACATGCAGAGCGAAAAAAAAAGCAATTTTTTAAAAAAGCATATCTTCACTTCAGGAGCTCATATTCACTTGCAAAATGGCCATACATGTACATTGGACCAATCGATGCCATATATGCATTGCACAGTGATCTGAAAAGACTTCCAGGCTAGATACACGCACAGATTCAAGTTCTGAGCTAAAAAGCTCAAGAAGCGTGTTTTCATGAAAGTGCGTATATTCACAGTTTTCAGAGCTCTAGCTACGTTTCCTTCTGAGGAATAAGAACAAATTCAATCTCATTCAGTCATATAGTCACATTTCACTCATGTTTGTCACTTTCCCTTTAGTTATACACAGAATGAATTGTTTTTGACATGCAGAATGAAAAAAAACAAATTTTTAAAAAAGTGCATATTTTAACATCAGAAGCTCATATTCACTTGCAAATGGCCAAACATGCACAATGGAGCAATAGATACCATATATGCTTTGCACAGTGATCTGAAAAGACTTCCCAGGCTAGATATGCGCACAGATTCAAGTTCTGAGCTTAAAAGCTCAAAAAGCGTCATTTTTCATGAAAGTCTCGTATATCCAAAGTTTCAGAGCTCTAGCTTCGCTTCCTTCGGAGATAGGAACAAATTCACTCTCATTCAGTCATATAGTCACATTTCACTCCAAGTTTGTCACATTCCCATTAGTTATACACAGAATGAAAAGTTTTGACAAGCAGAATGAAAAAAAAGCAATTTTTTAAAAAAAGTGCATATTTTAACATCAGAAGCTCATATTCACTTGCAAATGGCCAAACATGCACAATGGAGCAATAGATACCATATATGCTTTGCACAGTGATCTGAAAGACTTCCCAGGCAAGATACATAAACAGATTCAAGTTCTGAGCTTAAAAAAGCTCAAAAAAGCGTGTTTTCATGAAAGTGCGTATAGCCAAAGTTTCAGAGCTCTAGCTAAGCTTCCTTACGGAAGATAGGAACAAATTCACTCTCATTCAGTCATAAAGTCACATTTCACTCAAGTTTGTCACTTTCCCTTATGGATATACACAGAATGAAAAGTTTTGATGTGCAGAATGAAAAAAAATCAATTTTTCAAAAAAAAGTGCATATTTTTAACTTCAAGCTCATATTCACTTGCAAATTGCCATACATGTACATTGGACCAATAGATACCATATATGCATTGCACATTGATCTGAAGGACTTCCCAGGCTAGATACTCGCACAGATTCAAGTTCTGAGCTTAAAAGCTCAAAAAGAAGCGTGTTTTTCATGAAAGTGCATTATATCCACAGTTTCAGAGCTCTAGCTCGCTTCCTTCTGGAGATAGGAACAAATTCAATCTCATTCCGTCATATATTCACATTTTCCTCATGTTTGTCACTTTCCCACTTTGTTATACACAGAATGAAAATTTTTGACATACAGAATGAAAAAAAAAAAAGTTTTTTAAAAAGTGCATATTTTAACATCAGAAGCTCATATTCACTTGCAAATGGCCAAACATGCACAATGGACCAATAGATACCATATATGCTTTGCAAAAGTGATCTGAAAGACTTCCCCAGGCTAGATACGCACAGATTCAAGTTCTGAGCTTAAAAGCTCAAAGAAGCGTGTTTTTCATGAAAGTGCGTATAGCCACAGTTTCAGAGCTCTAGCTACGCTTCCTTCTGGGAATAAGAACAAATTCAATCTCATTCATTCATATAGTCACATTTCACTCATGTTTGTCAGTTTCCCCACTTAATGTCACATAGAATGAAATGTTTATCATGTAGAATAGAAAAAAATCAAGTTTTTCAAAAAAAGTGCATATTTTCACTTCCAGAAGCTCATATTCACTTGCAAATGGCCATACATGTACATTGGACCATGTCCGATGCCATATATATGCATTGCACAGTGATCTGGACTTCCAGACTCATTGCGCACAGATTCAGAACACAGGCTTAAAAAGCTCAAAAGCGTGTTTTTCATGAAATGCGTATAGCCACAGTTTCAAACTCTGCTTCGCTTCCTTCTGGAGATAGGAACAATTCACTCTCATTCAGTCATATAGTCACATTTCACTCATGTTTGTCACTTTCACTTTGTTATACACAGAATGAATTGTTTTTGACATACCCAGAATGAAAAAAAAATTAGTTTACAAAAAAAATTTTTAAACCAAAAAACCCTTAAAACCCAAAAAAGGGGGGAAAAAAACCCCAAATTTTCCCCCAAAGAAAAAAGGGGAAAAAGTGGGGGTTTTTTCAAAAAAAAAAAAATTTTTAAAAATTTTTTAAAAAAAAACCCCTTTTTTTAAAAGGAAAAAATTTTTTTTTTTTTAAATTAATTTTTTTTTTTTCCCCCCCGGGAAAAAAAAAAAATTTTTTAAAAAAAAAAAAAATTTTTAAAATTTTTTTTAAAACCTTTTTCCCCCCAAAAAAAAAGGGGCCCTTTTAAAAATTCCCAGGGGGCCCCCCAAAAACCCCCAAAAAAAAAATTTTTTTTAAAAAAAAGGCGTTTTTTTTTTTTTCCCCTTTTTAAATGGCCCCTTTTTTTTTAAAAAAAAAAATTTTTCCCAATTTTCCCCCCCCTTTTTAAAATTTTTTTAAATTTTAACAAAAAAAAAAAAAAAAAAAAAAAAATTTTTTAAAAATTTAATTTAAAATTAAATTTTTCAAAAAAAAATTTTTTTAAAAAAAAAAACCCCCCCCCGGCAAAAAAAAAATTTTAATTAAAAAAATTTTTTTTTTGGGGGAAAAAAAATTTTTTTTTTGGGGTTTCCAAATTTTTTTTGGGAAAAAAACCCCCCCAAAAAAAAAATTCTTTTTTCCCTTTTTTTTTTTTTTTTTAAAAAAAAAAAAAAAAAAAAAAAAAAATTTTTTAAAAAAATTTTTAAAAAAATTTTTTAAAAAAAAGGTTTTTTGGGAAAAAAACCCAAAAAAAAAAGGGAACCTTAAGGTTTAAAAAAAAAAAAAAAAGGGTTTTTTAAAAAAAATTTTTTAAAAAAAAAAGGGTTTTTAAAAAATTTTTTTTTTCCCCCCCTTTTTTTTTTTAATTTTTTCCCAATTTTTTTCCCTTTTTTTTTTTTTTTTAAAAGGGGTTTTTTTAAAAAATTTTTTTAAAAAATTTTAAATTTTTAAAAAAAATTTTTTAAATTTTAAAAAAAAAAAAAAAACCCTTTTTTAAAAAAAAAAAAAAAAAGGGGGTTAAAAAAAAAAAAATTTTTTTTAAAAAAAAAAACCCCCAAGTTTTTTTAAAAATTTTGGGGAAAAAAAAATTTTTTTAACCCCCTTTTTTTTTTTCCCCCCTTTTCCCCCCTTTTTTTAAAAAGGAAAAAAAAATTTTTAAAAAAAATTTTAAAAAAAAATTTTTTCCTTAAAAAAAAAAATTTTTTTCCCATTTCCCCAAAAAATTTAAAAACCCCGGCCTAAACCCCCAAAATTCCGGAAAAAAAAAAAAATTTTTTTTAAAAAAAATTTTTTAAAATTTAAAATTTAAACCCCCCAAAAAACCCCCCCCTTTTTTTTTAAAAAAAAAATTTCCCTCTTTTTTAAATTTCACTTTTTTTTAAATTTTTTTGTAAAAAAAAAAAATTTTTTTAAAAATGAAAAAAAAAAAAAAGGGGTTTTTTAAAAAGGTTTTTTAAAAAAGGCCTTTTAAAAGGCCCAAAAAAAATTAAATAAAAAACCCCTTTTTTGGGATTAAAGGCTCCCCCCAAAAAAAAAAAAAAAGGGGTTTTTTTCCGGGGGGGTTTTTTTTTCCCCCCTTGGGGGAAAAAAAAATTTTTTCCTTTAAATTTGAAAAAAATTTTTTTTTTTAAAAAAAAAAAAAAAATTTTTTTTTAAAAAACCAAAAAAAAAAAAATTTTTTAAAAAAAAGAAAAAAAAACCCCTTTTGGGCTTTGAATTGGAAAAAAAAAATTTTTGAAATTTGGGAAAAACCCAAAATTTTTTAAAGTTTAAAAAAATTTGGTTTTAAAGTTTTTTGGAAAGGGAAAAAAACCCCCCCCCAAAAAAAACCATTTTTTTTTTTTTTTTTAAAAAAATTTTTTTCCCCAAAAAAAAATTTTTTTTTTTAAAAATGCAAAAAAAAAAAAAATTTTTAAAAAAAATTTTTAAACTTTTGGGCCTTTTATCCAAAGGCCCCCAAAAAAAAAAACCCCCCCTTTTTTTAATTTGGGGCCCCAAAAAATTTGGTTTTAAAAATTTTTAAAAAAAAAAAAAACCCCCCCCTTTTTTGGAAAAAAAAATTTTTTTTTTTCCCCCCCCAAAAAAGGCCTTTCCCTTTTATCCAAAATTTTTTTTTTTTAAAAAAAAAAAAAATTTTTTTTTTTCCAAAAAAAAAAAAACCCCCAAAAAAAAAAAATTTTCCTGGGGAAAGTTAAAAAAAAAATTTTTTTAAAAAAAAAAAAAAATTTTTTTTCAAAAACCCCCAAAAAAAAATTTTTTTTTGGGGGCAAAAAAATTTTTTTTTTGGGGGGGTTTTTTTAAATTTGGGGTTTTAAAAAAAAAAAAAAAAATTTTTTTTCCCCTTTTTGCCCCCCCTTTTTTCCAGTTTAAATTTTTAAAACCAGAATGAAAAAAAAAAAACCAAAAAAAAAATTTTTTTTTAAAAAAAAAAATTTTTTTTAAAAATACATTACCCCAATTTTTTTGGGCCCCAAAAAGGTTTTTTAAAAAAACCTGAAAATTTTTTCCCAAAAAAGGGGGTTTAAAAAAAAATTTTTTTTAAAAAAAAACCCTTTTTGGGGGAAAAAACCCCCTTTTTTAAAAAAAACAAATTTTTTTTTTTTCCCCTTTTTTTTTGGGGGGTTTTTTGGTTTAAAAAAAAAAAAAATTTCAAAAAAAAAAAATTTTTTAAAAATTTTTTTTTTCCCCCCCAGGGAAAGGCATGCAAAAAACCCAAAAATTTCCCAAAAAAAAGGATTTTTTTAAAAAAAAAATTTTTTAAAAAACCCTTTAAAAAGAAAAAAGGGGGCCCCCCTTTTAAAATGGGAAAAAATTTAAAATTTTGGAAACCCTTTGGGGGCCCCTTTTTTCAAAAAAATTTTTTTGGGGGAAAAAAAAATTTTTTCAAAAATGTTTTTTTTTTCCCAAAAAAAAAACCTTTTTTAAAAAAATTTTAAAAAATTTTTTTAAAAGGATTTTTGGGGGGGGGGCCCCCTTTAATTCCAAAAAAAAAAAAAAGGGGTTTTTGAAAGATTTTTTCCCCGGAAAACCCCTTTTTTTTTAAAATAAAAAAATTTAAACCCCAAATTTTTTAAAAAAAAAAAAATTTTTTTTAAAAACCCAAAAATTTTTTTTTTTTTAAAAAAAAAAAAATTTTTTTTAAAAAAAATTTAAAAGGGAAAAAAATTTTTTAAAAAGGGAAAAAAAAATTTCTTTTCCTTTTTTTTTTTCCCCCAAAAAATTTTAAAGGGGGGAAAAAAAAAAGGGGTTTTTTGGGAGAAAAAAAACCCTTTTTTTTAAAAGGGGAAAAAAAAATTAATTTTTGGGGAAAGGAAAATTAAACCCCTTTTTTTTTTTTCCCCAAAAATTTTTTTCCCCCCCCAAAAAAAAAAATTTAAAAAAAAAATTTTTTTAAAAAAAATTTTAAAATTTTTTTCCCCGAAAAAAAAAAAATTTGCAAAAAAATTTTAAAACCCCCCCCCCTTTTTTTTGGGTTTCCCCAAAAACCCAGGGGGAACCCCAAAATTTAACCCCTTTTTTTTTGGGGAAAAAAAAAACCCTTTTTTTTTGGGGAAAAAAAAATTTTTTCCCCCCCTTTAATTTTTTTTTTTTTCCCCAAAAAAAAAAATTTTTTTTTTTAAATTAAAAAAAAATTTTTTTAAAAAAAAACCTTTTTTTTTAACATTTTTAATTTTTTTTAAAAAAAAATTTTAAAAGGAAAAACCAAATTTTTTGGCAAGGGGTTTTCCCCGGGGAAAAAAAAAATTTTTCCCAAAAAAAAAAGGGTTTTCCCCTTTTTTTAAAATTTTTAAAAATTTGGAAACCCCTTTTTTTCCCTTTTTTAAAAATTTTTTTTCCTTTCAAAAAAAAAAAATTTTTAAAATTTTTTTTTTAAAAAAAAATAAAATTTTAAAAAAACCAAAAAAAGGAAAAAAAAAAAATTAATTTTTTAAACTAAAACCCCGGGAAAAAAAAAGGCCCTTTAAAAAAAACCCAAATTTTTAAAAGGTTTTTTAAAAAAAAATTTTTCTTTTTTTTTAAAAAAAAAAAAAAAATTTTTTTTTAACCCTTTAACCCCCAAAATTTTCCCAAAAAACCCAAAAAAAATTTTAAAAAAAAAAAATTTTTTTTTAAAATTTAAAAAAAATTTTTTTTAAAAAAAAAAAAATTTTAAAAGTTTTTTTTGGGGGAAAAAACCCCCTTTTAAAAAGGGGGTTTTTCCCTTAAAAAAAAATTTTTTTTTTTCCCCCCTTTTTAAAAACCCCTTTTGGAAAAAGGGGGAAAAAAAATTTTTTAAAAAATTTTCCCTTTTTAAAAAACCCCCCCCAAAAAAAAAAAAATTTTTTCAAAAAAAAAAAAAATTTTTTTTTTTTTTAAAAAAAAAATTTTTTTTTGGGAAAATGAAAAAAAAAAAGGTTTTTGGTGCTTTTTAAAAAAAAACCCCCCCAAAATAAAAAAAGGGGGGAAAAAAACCCCGGGTTTTTTTTTAAACCCCCCCCCAAACCCGGGGGAAAACCCAAAAAAGGTTTTTAAAAAATTTTTTTTTTCCCCCCCCTTTTTTTAAAAAAAAAAAAAAAAAAATTTTTTTAAAAAAACCAAAAAAAACCTTTTAAATTTAAAAAAAAAAAAAATTTGGGAAAAAAAAAAAAAAAGGAAATTTTTAAAAAGGGTTTTTTTAAAAAAATTTTTTGGGGTTTAAAAAAAAAAAAATTTTCCCTTCCCAAACCCAGGTCTTTTTAAAAAAGGGGGAAAAAATTTCCCCTTTTTAAATTTTTTTTGGGCCTTTTTTGTTTAAAAAAAATTTTAAAGGGGAAAAAAAAACCTTTTTAAAAATTTAAATTTTTAAAAAAACCCCCCAAAAAACCAAAAAAGGGAAAAGGGAAAAAAAAAAATTTTTAAAAAAAAAAACCCCTTTTTCCCCCCGGAAAAACCCAAAAAAGGGTTTTAAAAAATTTTTTTCCCTTTAAAAAATTTTTGGGGGGGGGAAAAAAATTTAATTAAAAAAAAAAAAGGGGGGTTTTTAAACCCCCTTTGGGGTTTTTTTTTGGGGGAAAAAAAAAAAAATTTTTTTTTTAAAAAAATTTTTAAAAGGTTTAAATTTCCCCCTTTAAAACCCCAAAAAAATTTTGGGTTTAAAAAAAAAACCCCCAATTTTTAAAAAAAAACCCCCAATTTTTCCAAAAAATTTTTAAAAACCCCAAAAAATTTTAAAAAGGGCCTTTTGTTTTTTTTTTCCCGGGGGGAAAATAAAAAAAACCCTTTTTTTTAAAAAAAAAGGGTTTTTTCACCCCCCAAAAAAAAATTTAAATTTTTTTTTTAAAAAAAAAAGGGAAAAAATTTTTTTTTAAAATTTAAAAATTTTGGGGTTTAGGGTTTTTTTTAAAAAAAATTTTTTAAAAAGGAAAAAATTTTTTTTTTTCATTTTAAACCTTTTATTAAAAAAAAAACCCCTTTTTTTTAACCCTTTTTGGGGGGGGGGGAAAAAAAAAAAAATTTTTCCAAAAAAACCAAAAAAAGGGTTTTTTTGAATTTTTAAAAAAAAAAAAAAAATTTTTTTTCGGGAAAATTTTTTTTTTGGGGCCCACCCCCCCCAAAAAAAAAAAAATTTTTGGGGGGGAAAAAAAAACCCGGGAAAAAAAAGGTTTTTTTAAAAAAAACCCTTTTTTTAAAGGAAATTTTTAAAAAATTTTTTTTTAAAAAAAATTAAAACTTTTTTAAAAAAATTTTTTTTTGGGGGGGAAAAAAAATTTTTTTTTTAAAAAAAAAAAACCCTTTTAAAAAAAAGAAAAACCCCCCCAAAACCAAACCCCCGGGGGTTTTAAAAAAAAAAAAAAAAAAAAAAAAAAAATTTTTTTAAAAAAACCTTTTTTAAAAGGCCGGGGTTAAATTTTTTTTTCCTTTAAAAAAATTTTAAAAACCTTCCCATTTTTAAATTCCAAAATTTTTTTGGGCCCCCAAAAAAAAAAAATTTTGCCAAAAAAAAAAATTTTTCAAAAAAATTTTTTTTTTTCCCCCAAACCAATTTTTTTTTAAAAATTTTTTCCCTTTTTTTTAAAAAAAGGGAAAAAAAAAAACCCCTTTTAAAAAAAATTTTTTTAAAAATTTAAAAATTTTTCAAAACCTTCCAAAATTTAATTTGGGTTCCCCTTTAAAAAACCCCAAACCCAAAAAAAATTTTGTTTTTCCAAAAAAATTTTTTTAATTTTTTTTTAAAAATTTTGGCCCCAAAAAAAAAAAGGGAAAAAACCCTTTAAAAATTTTTTTTGAAACCCCCATTTTTTTTTCCCCCTTTTTTTAAAAATTGTTTTGAAAAAAAAAAAAAGGAAAAAATTTTTTAAAACCAAACCCTTTTTTTAAAAACCCCCGGGACCCTTAGCCCCCCTTTTTTTAAAAAATAAAAAACCCCCGGGAAAAAAACCCCCTTTTTTTAAACCCCAAAATTTTTTTTTTTTAAAAAAAAAAAAAAAATTTTTTTTAAAAAAAAAACAAAAAATTTTTTTAAAATCCCTTTTTTTTTTTTCCCCAAAAATTTTAAAAATTGTTGGGTTTCGGGTAAAAAAAATTTTTTTTTTAAAAAAAAAAAAAATTTTTTTAAAAAGGATAAATTTTAAAACCCCCTTTTTTAAATTAAAAAAAATTTCCCACCTTTTCCCAAAAAATTTTGGGCCCCCGGTTTTTTAAAAAAAAAATTTTTTTAAAAAAAAAAACCCCTTTTCAAAAAAAAATTTTTTTTAAAATTTCTTTTTTTTTTAAAAATTTTGTTTTTTTAAATTTTAAAAAATTTTTTTTGGGAATCGAAAAAAAAAAAAAAGGAAAAGGTTTTTAAAAAAAAAATTTTTTAAATAAAAAAAACCCCCCCTTTTCCAAAAAAAATTTTTTGGGGGAAAAAAACCCCCCAAAAAACCCAAAAAGGGGGGTTTTTTAAAAAAAAAAATTTTTTTTTAAAAAAAGAAAAATTTTTTAAAAAATTCCTTAAAAAAAAATTTTTTTTTTAAAAAAAATGGGGGAAAAAATTTTATGTTTTAAAAAAAAAATTTTAAAAAAAAAAAAAAAAATTTTTTAAAAAAAGGGAAAAATTTTTTTTTAAAAAAACCCCCAAAGGAAATTAAACCCCCCTTCCAAAAAAAAAATTTTCAAAAATTTTTTTTAAAAAGGGCCCAATTTTTTTAAAAAAAAAAAAAAATTTTTTCAAAAAACCCCAAAAAAAAAAATTTTCCCAAACCCCTTTTTAAAAAGGAAAAAAAACCCCCGGGGCCAATTTTAAGGGGGGTTTTTTTTAAAAAAAAAATTTTTGGGGGAAAAAAAAAAAATTTTTAAAAACAAAAATTTTTTTTAAAACCAAAACCCCTTTTTTCCCAAAAAAAAAATTTTCATTTTTTTTTTTTAAAAAAATTTTTTTTTCCAAATTTTTAATTTAAAAAAAAAAAAAAAAAAAAATTTTTAAAAAAAAATTTAATTGGGCCCCTTTTAAAGGAAAAAATTTTTTTTTTAAACCCCCTTTTTTTCCCCTTTTCCCCGGGTTTAAAAAAAAAAAGGGGGGGAAAAAAAAAAAAAAAAATTTTTTTTTTTAAAAAAAAACCCATTTTAAATTTCCAAAAAAAAGGGAAAAAAAACCCCAAAAAAATTCCCCCCCCCCTTTTTTTTCCCCGGGGTTAAAAACCAAAAAAAAAGGTTTTTTGAAAAAAAAAATTTTAAAAAAGGGGTTTTTTTTTTAAAAAAAAAAATTTTTTAAAACCAAACATTTTTAAAAGTTTTTTCCAAAAAAAAAAATTGGGGTTTAAAAGGGGAAAAAAAATTTTAAAAATAAAAAATTTTTTTAATTTCCTTAAAAATTTTTTTTTTTTTAAAAATTTTCCCTTTTTTTAAAGTTCCCAAAAAAAAATTTTTTTAAAAAAAATTAAAATTTTTTTTTAAAAAAAAAAAAATTTTTTTAAAAAAATTTTTTTTAAAGGGGGAAAAAAAAAATTTTTTTTTTAATTTTTCCTTTTTTTTCCCCTTTTAAAAAAAGGGGGGTTGAAAAAAAAAAAATTTTTTTAAAAAAAATTTTTTTTTTTTTTCCAAAAAATTTATTAACCCAAAAAAAAAAACCCATTTTTTTTTAAAATTTAAACCCCTTTTTTTAAAAAAAAAAGGGGGTTTTTTTTTTTTTGGGGAAAAAAAAAAAATTTTAAAAAGGGTTTTTTAAATTTAAAAAATTTTTTCCCCCCGTTTTAAAAAAATTTTCCATTTTTTTTTTTTTTAAAAAACGAAAAAAAAATTTTTAAAAAATAAAAACCCTTTTAAAAAAAAAATTTTTGGCCCCCAAAAAACCCCCGGGAATAAAAAAAATTTCTAAACCCCCAAATTTTAAAAAAAAATTTTTTTCCCCAAAAAAAAAAAAAAAAATTTTTTTAAAAAAAAACCCCCCATTTTTTTAAAATTTTTTTCCCCCCCCAAAAATTGTTTTTTAAATTAATTTTTTTTTTTTCCCACGGAAAAAAAAATTAAAATTTTAAAAGAAAAAAAAAAAAATTTTTTAAAAAAAGGAATTTTTTAAAAAAATTTTTCCTTTTTTCCAAAGTAAAGGGGGCCAAAAAAAAAACCCATTAAAAACCCCCTTTTTTTCCCTTTTTGGAGAAAAAAGGGAAAAAATTTTTTTTAAAAAAAAAAATTTTTTTTAAAAAGGGTTTTAAAAGGGGGAAAAAAAAATTTAAAAAAATTTGAAATGGAAAATTTTTTTTTTTCCCCAAAAAAGGGGAAAAATTTTTTAAAAAAAAAAACCCCCAAAAAAAAAGGAATTTTTTAAAATTTTTTTTGGCCCAAAATTTTAAAAAAAATTTTTTTTTTAAAAAGGGGAAAAAAATTTTAAAATTTTTTTCCCTTAAAAAAAAAAATTGTTTTAAAAGGTTTTAAAAAAAAAAAAAAATTTTTTTTTAAAAAAAATTTTTTCCCCCCTTTTTTAATTTTGGCCTTTTTTTAAAAAAATTAAGGTTTTTTGGGGGCCAAAAAAAAATTTTTTTTAAAAAAAAACTTTTTAAAAATTTTAAAAAAAATTTAAACCCTTTTTTTCCCCCCTTCCCAAAAAAAAAACCCCCCCCTTTTTTTAAAAAATTTACACGGGTTTTTTTTAAAATTTAAATTAAAAAATTTTTTTTAAAAAAGGGGAAAAAAAAAATTTTTTAAAATTAAAACCCCCCCCAAAAAAAAAAAACCCCAAAAAAAATTTCCCAATTTTTATTTTTCCCCCCTTTTTAAAAAAAAAAAAGGGGGGGAAAAAAAAAAAAAAAAAAGGGGTTTTTTTTTAAAAAAAATTTTAAACCCCCCGGGGGAAAAAAAAAAAATTTTTTAAAAAAAGGGGGTTTTAAATTTTTGGGCCTTTTTTTTTAAAAGGGTTTGGGAAAAGAAAAAAAAAAAATTTTAAAAAGGGAATTTTAAAAAAAAATTTTCCCTTCCAAATAAAAAATTTAAATTTCCTTTTTAAAAAATTTTTAAAAATTTTTAAAACCCCCAGGGGGAAAAATTTTAAATTTGGGTTAAAAAAAAAAAATTTTTAAAAAGGTTTTTCCCCCCCAAAAAATTTTTTTTTAAAAAAAATTTTTTTCCCAAACATTTTTTAAACCCCCCCCAAAAAAAAATTTTTTTAAAAAAAAACCAAAAAAGGTTTTTTTGTTTTTTTTAAAAAATTTTAAAACCCCCTTTTTTAAAGGGGGAAAAGGAAAAAAAACCCAAAAAAAATTTTTTTTTAAATTTTGGGCCCCCCCTTTTTAAAATTTTTTTCCCGGGGTGAAAAAAAATTTTTTAAAAAATTTTTTAACCTTTTTTTTTTCCCCTTCAAAAAAAATTTCAAAAAAAAAATTTTCCCAAAATTTTTAAATTTTCCCCTTTGATAAAAAATTTTTTTGGGGGGAAAAAAAAAAAAGGGTTTTTAAAAGGTTTTTGGCCAGATTCAAGTTTCTGAAGCTAAAAGGCAAGTCATAACATGAATTGTCAGCAAATTTCATCTCTAGTAAATAGTCAACTTAGTTATACACAGAATGAAAAGTGTTGACATGCAGAATGAAAAAAAAAACAAGTTTTTTAAAAAAGTGCATATTTTCTATTCAGAAGCTCAAATTCACTTGCAAATGGCCATTCATGCACATTGGACCAATCGATGCCATATATGCATTGCACAGTGATCTGAAGGACTTCCCAGGCTAGATACACGCACAGATTCAAGTTCTGAGCTTAAAAGCTCAAAGAAGCGTGTTTTTCATGAAAGTGCGATAGCCACAGTTTCAGAGCTCTAGCTCGCTTCCTTACGGAGATAGGAACAAATTCACTCTCATTCAGTCATATAGCCACATTTCACTCATGTTTGTCACTTTCCCACTTAGTTAATGAAAAGTGTTGACATGCAGAATGAAAAAAAAAAAAACAAGTTTTTAAAAAAGTGCATATTTTCACTTCAGAAGCTCAAATTCACTTGCAAATGGCCATTCATGCACATTGGACCAATCGATGCCATATATGCATTGCACAGTGATCTGAAGGACTTCCCAGGCTAGATACACGCACAGATTCAAGTTCTGAGCTTAAAAGCTCAAAGAAGAGTTTTTCATGAAAGTGCGTATAGCCACAGTTTCAGAGCTCTAGCTCGCTTCCTTACGGAGATAGGAACAAATTCACTCTCATTCAGTCATATAGCCACATTTCACTCATGTTTGTCACTTTCCAACTTAGTTATACACAGAATGAAAAGTGTTGACATGCAGAATGAAAAAAAAAAAAAAAGTTTTTAAAAAAAGTGCATATTTTCACTTCAGAAGCTCAAATTCACTTGCAAATGGCCATTCATGCACATTGGACCAATCGATGCCATATATGCATTGCACAGTGATCTGAAGGACTTCCCAGGCTAGATACACGCACAGATTCAAGTTCTGAGCTTAAAAGCTCAAAGAAGCGTGTTTTCATGAAAGTGCGTATAGCCACAGTTTCAGAGCTCTAGCTCGCTTCCTTACGGAGATAGGAACAAATTCACTCTCATTCAGTCATATAGCCACATTTCACTCATGTTTTTCACTTTCCCACTTAGTTATACACAGAATGAAAAGTGTTGACATGCAGAATGAAAAAAAAAAAAAAGTTTTTAAAAAAGTGCATATTTTCACTTCAGAAGCTCAAATTCACTTGCAAATGGCCATTCATGCACATTGGACCAATCGATGCCATATATGCATTGCACAGTGATCTGAAGGACTTCCCAGGCTAGATACACGCACAGATTCAAGTTCTGAGCTTAAAAGCTCAAAGAAGCGTGTTTTCATGAAAGTGCGTATAGCCACAGTTTCAGAGCTCTAGCTCGCTTCCTTACGGAGATAGGAACAAATTCACTCTCATTCAGTCATATAGCCATATTTCACTCATGTTTTGTCACTTTCCCACTTAGTTATACACAGAATGAAAAGTGTTGACATGCAGAATGAAAAAAAAACAAGTTTTTAAAAAAGTGCATATTTTCACTTCAGAAGCTCAAATTCACTTGCAATGGCCATTCATGCACATTGGACCAATCGATGCCATATATGCATTGCACAGTGATCTGAAGGACTTCCCAGGCTAGATACACGCACAGATTCAAGTTCTGAGCTTAAAAGCTCAAAGAAGCGTGTTTTTTTTATGAAAGTGCGTATAGCCACAGTTTCAGAGCTCTAGCTCGCTTCCTTACGGAGATAGGAACAAATTCACTCTCATTACAGAATGAAAAGTGTTGACATGCAGAATGAAAAAAAAAAACAAGTTTTTAAAAAAGTGCATATTTTCACTTCAGAAGCTCAAATTCACTTGCAAATGGCCATTCATGCACATTGGACCAATCGATGCCATATATGCATTGCACAGTGATCTGAAGGACTTCCCAGGGCTAGATACACGCACAGATTCAAGTTCTGAGCTTAAAAGCTCAAAGAAGCGTGTTTTCATGAAAGTGCGTATAGCCACAGTTTCAGAGCTCTAGCTCGCTTCCTTACGGAGATAGGAACAAATTCACTCTCATTCAGTCATATAGCCACATTTCACTCATGTTTGTCACTTTCCCACTTAGTTATACACAGAATGAAAAGTGTTGACATGCAGAATGAAAAAAAAAAAACAAGTTTTTTAAAAAGTGCATATTTTTTCACTTCAGAAGCTCAAATTCACTTGCAAATGGCCATTCATGCACATTGGACCAATCGATGCCATATATGCATTGCACAGTGATCTGAAGGACTTCCCAGGCTAGATACACGCACAGATTCAAGTTCTGAGCTTAAAAGCTCAAAGAAGCGTGTTTTCATGAAAGTGCGTATAGCCACAGTTTCAGAGCTCTAGCTCGCTTCCTTACGGAGATAGGAACAAATTCACTCTCATTCAGTCATATAGCCACATTTCACTCATGTTTGTCACTTTCCCACTTAGTTATACACAGAATGAAAAGTGTTGACAAAAAAAAAAAAAAAAAGTGCATTTTTTCAAAAGAAGCATAAATTCACTTGCAAATGGCCATTCATGCACATTGGACCAATGGATGCCATTCATTGCACAGTGATTGAAGGACTTCCCAGGCTAGATACATGCACAGATTCAAGTTCTGAGCTTAAAAGCTCAAAGAAGCGTGTTTTCATGAAAGTCATAGCCACAGTTTCAGAGCTCTAGCCCTTCCTTACTAGGAACAATTCACTCATTCAGTCATATAGCCACATTTCACTCATGTTTGTCACTTTCCCACTTAGTTATACACAGAATGAAAAGTGTTGAAATAAAAAAAAAAAAAAAAACAAGTTTTTAAAAAAGTGCATATTTTCACTTCAGAAGCTCAAATTCACTTGAAATGGCCATTCATGCACATTGGACCAATCGATGCCATATATGCATTGCACAGTGATCTGAAGGACTTCCCAGGCTAGATACACGCACAGATTCAAGTTCTGAGCTTAAAAGCTCAAGAAGCGTGTTTTCATGAAAGTGCGTATAGCCACAGTTTCAGAGCTCTAGCTCGCTTCCTTACGGAGATAGGAACAAATTCACTCTCATTCAGTCATATAGCCACATTTCACTCATGTTTGTCACTTTCCCCCTTAGTTATACACAGAATGAAAAGTGTTGACATGCAGAATGAAAAAAAAAAAAAAAAGTTTTTAAAAAAGTGCATATTTTCACTTCAGAAGCTCAAATTCACTTGCAAATGGCCATTCATGCACATTGGACCAATCGATGCCATATATGCATTGCACAGTGATCTGAAGGACTTCCCAGGCTAGATACACGCACAGATTCAAGTTCTGAGCTTAAAAGCTCAAAGAAGCGTGTTTTCATGAAAGTGTGCGTATAGCCACAGTTTCAGAGCTCTAGCTCGCTTCCTTACGGAGATAGGAACAAATTCACTCTCATTCAGTCATATAGCCACATTTCACTCATGTTTGTCACTTTCCCACTTAGTTATACACAGAATGAAAAGTGTTGACATGCAGAATGAAAAAAAAAAAAAAGTTTTTAAAAAAAGTGCATATTTTCACTTCAGAAGCTCAAATTCACTTGCAAATGGCCATTCATGCACATTGGACCAATCGATGCCATATATGCATTGCACAGTGATCTGAAGGACTTCCCAGGCTAGATACACGCACAGATTCAAGTTCTGAGCTTAAAAGCTCAAAGAAGCGTGTTTTTCATGAAAGTGCGTATAGCCACAGTTTCAGAGCTCTAGCTCGCTTCCTTCGGAGATAGGAACAAATTCACTCTCATTCAGTCATATAGCCACATTTCACTCATGTTTGTCACTTTCCCACTTAGTTATACACAGAATGAAAAGTGTTGACATGCAGAATGAAAAAAAAAAACAAGTTTTTAAAAAAAGTGCATATTTTCACTTCAGAAGCTCAAATTCACTTGCAAATGGCCATTCATGCACATTGGACCAATCGATGCCATATATGCATTGCACAGTGATCTGAAGGACTTCCCAGGCTAGATACACGCACAGATTCAAGTTCTGAGCTTAAAAGCTCAAAGAAGCGTGTTTTCATGAAAGTGCGTATAGCCACAGTTTCAGAGCTCTAGCTCGCTTCCTTACGGAGATAGGAACAAATTCACTCTCATTCAGTCATATAGCCACATTTCACTCATGTTTGTCACTTTCCCACTTAGTTATACACAGAATGAAAAGTGTTGACATGCAGAATGAAAAAAAAAAAAAACAGTTTTTAAAAAAAGCATATTTTTTCACTTCAGAAGCTCAAATTCACTTGCAAATGGCCATTCATGCACATTGGACCAATCGATGCCATATATGCATTGCACAGTGATCTGAAGGACTTCCCAGGCTAGATACACGCACAGATTCAAGTTCTGAGCTTAAAAGCTCAAAGAAGCGTGTTTTCATGAAAGTGCGTATAGCCACAGTTTCAGAGCTCTAGCTCCCTTCCTTACGGAGATAGGAACAAATTCACTCTCATTCAGTCATATAGCCACATTTCACTCATGTTTGTCACTTTCCCACTTAGTTATACACAGAATGAAAAGTGTTGACATGCAGAATGAAAAAAAAAAACAAGTTTTTAAAAAGTGCATATTTTCACTTCAGAAGCTCAAATTCACTTGCAAATGGCCATTCATGCACATTGGACCAATCGATGCCATATATGCATTGCACAGTGATCTGAAGGACTTCCCAGGCTAGATACACGCACAGATTCAAGTTCTGAGCTTAAAAGCTCAAAGAAGCGCGTTTTCATGAAAGTGCGTATAGCCACAGTTTCAGAGCTCTAGCTCGCTTCCTTACGGAGATAGGAACAAATTCACTCTCATTCAGTCATATAGCCACATTTCACTCATGTTTGTCACTTTCCCACTTAGTTATACACAGAATGAAAAGTGTTGACATGCAGAATGAAAAAAAAAAAAAAGTTTTTAAAAAGTGCATATTTTCACTTCAGAAGCTCAAATTCACTTGCAAATGGCCATTCATGCACATTGGACCAATCGATGCCATATATGCATTGCACAGTGATCTGAAGGACTTCCCAGGCTAGATACACGCACAGATTCAAGTTCTGAGCTTAAAAGCTCAAAGAAGTTTTTTTCATGAAAGTGCGTAGCCACAGTTTCAGAGCTCTAGCTAGCTTCCTTACGGAGATAGGAACAAATTCACTCTCATTCAGTCATATAGCCACATTTCACTCATGTTTGTCACTTTCCCACTTAGTTATACACAGAATGAAAAGTGTTGACATGCAGAATGAAAAAAAAAAAAAAAGTTTTTGAAAAAGTGCATATTTTCACTTCAGAAGCTCAAATTCACTTGCAAATGGCCATTCATGCACATTGGACCAATCGATGCCATATATGCATTGCACAGTGATCTGAAGGACTTCCCAGGCTAGATACACGCACAGATTCAAGTTCTGAGCTTAAAAGCTCAAAGAAGCGTGTTTTCATGAAAGTGCGTATAGCCACAGTTTCAGAGCTCTAGCTCGCTTCCTTCCGGAGATAGGAACAAATTCACTCTCATTCAGTCATATAGCCACATTTCACTCATGTTTGTCACTTTCCCACTTAGTTATACACAGAATGAAAAGTGTTGACATGCAGAATGAAAAAAAAAAAAAAGTTTTTAAAAAAGTGCATATTTTCACTTCAGAAGCTCAAATTCACTTGCAAATGGCCATTCATGCACATTGGACCAATCGATGCCATATATGCATTGCACAGTGATCTGAAGGACTTCCCAGGCTAGATACACGCACAGATTCAAGTTCTGAGCTTAAAAGCTCAAAGAAGCGTGTTTTCATGAAAGTGCGTATAGCCACAGTTTCAGAGCTCTAGCTCGCTTCCTTACGGAGATAGGAACAAATTCACTCTCATTCAGTCATATAGCCACATTTCACTCATGTTTGTCACTTTCCCACTTAGTTATACACAGAATGAAAAGTGTTGACATGCAGAATGAAAAAAAAAAAAAAGTTTTTAAAAAAAGCATATTTTCACTTCAAGAAGCTCAAATTCACTTGCAAATGGCCATTCATGCACATTGGACCAATCGATGCCATATATGCATTGCACAGTGATCTGAAGGACTTCCCAGGCTAGATACACGCACAGATTCAAGTTCTGAGCTTAAAAGCTCAAAGAAGCGTGTTTTCATGAAAGTGCGTATAGCCACAGTTTCAGAGCTCTAGCTCGTTTCCTTACGGAGATAGGAACAAATTCACTCTCATTCAGTCATATAGCCACATTTCACTCATGTTTGTCACTTTCCCACTTAGTTATACACAGAATGAAAAGTGTTGACATGCAGAATGAAAAAAAAAACAAGTTTTTAAAAAAGTGCATATTTTCACTTCAGAAGCTCAAATTCACTTGCAAATGGCCATTCATGCACATTGGACCAATCGATGCCATATATGCATTGCACAGTGATCTGAAGGACTTCCCAGGCTAGATACACGCACAGATTCAAGTTCTGAGCTTAAAAGCTCAAAGAAGCGTGTTTTCATGAAAGTGCGTATAGCCACAGTTTCAGAGCTCTAGGCTCGCTTCCTTACGGAGAGATAGGAACAAATTCACTCTCATTCAGTCATATAGCCACATTTCACTCATGTTTGTCACTTTCCCACTTTATACACAGAATGAAAAGTGTTGACATGCAGAATGAAAAAAAAAAAAAAAAGTTTTTAAAAAAGTGCATATTTTCACTTCAGAAGCTCAAATTCACTTGCAAATGGCCATTCATGCACATTGGACCAATCGATGCCATATATGCATTGCACAGTGATCTGAAGGACTTCCCAGGCTAGATACACGCACAGATTTCAAGTTCTGAGCTTAAAAGCTCAAAGAAGCGTGTTTTTTTCATGAAAGTGCGTATAGCCACAGTTTCAGAGCTCTAGCTCGCTTCCTTCCTTACGGAGATAGGAACAAATTCACTCTCATTCAGTCATATAGCCACATTTCATTTCATTTCACTCATTTTGTCACTTTCCCTTTAGTTATACACAGAATGAAAAGAAAAGTTGACATGCAGAATGAAAAAAAAACAAGTTTTTAAAAAAAGTGCATATTTTCACTTCAGAAGCTCAAATTCACTTGCAAATGGCCATTCATGACATTGGACCAATCGATGCCATATATGCATTGCACAGTGATCTGAAGGACTTCCCAGGCTAGATACACGCACAGATTCAAGTTCTGAGCTTAAAAGCTCAAAGAAGTGTTTTTTCATGAAAGTGCGTAGCCACAGTTTCAGAGCTCTAGCTCGCTTCCTTACGGAGATAGGAACAAATTCACTCTCATTCAGTCATATAGCCACATTTCACTCATGTTTGTCACTTTCCCACTTAGTTATACACAGAATGAAAAGTGTTGACATGCAGAATGAAAAAAAAAACAAGTTTTTAAAAAAAGTGCATATTTTCACTTCAAGCTCAAATTCACTTGCAAATGGCCATTCATGCACATTGGACCAATCGATGCCATATATGCATTGCACAGTGATCTGAAGGACTTCCCAGGCTAGATACACGCACAGATTCAAGTTCTGAGCTTAAAAGCTCAAAGAAGCGTGTTTTCATGAAAGTGCGTATAGCCACAGTTTCAGAGCTCTAGCTCGCTTCCTTACGGAGATAGGAAAAAATTCACTCTCATTCAGTCATATAGCCACATTTCACTCATGTTTGTCACTTTCCCACTATACACAGAATGAAAAAAAGTTGACATGCAGAATGAAAAAAAAAAAAAGTTTTTAAAAAAAAAGCATATTTTCACTTCAGAAGCTCAAATTCACTTGCAAATGGCCATTCATGCACATTGGACCAATCGATGCCATATATGCATTGCACAGTGATCTGAAGGACTTCCCAGGCTAGATACACGCACAGATTCAAGTTCTGAGCTTAAAAGCTCAAAGAAGCGTGTTTTTTTCATGAAGTGCGTATAGCCACAGTTTCAGAGCTCTAGCTCGCTTCCTTACGGAGATAGGAAAAAATTCACTCTCATTCAGTCATATAGCCACATTTCACTCATGTTTGTCACTTTCCCTTAGTTATACACAGAATGAAAAGTGTTGACATGCAGAATGAAAAAAAAAAAAAAGTTTTTAAAAAAAGTGCATATTTTCACTTCAGAAGCTCAAATTCACTTGCAAATGGCCATTCATGCACATTGGACAATCGATGCCATATATGCATTGCACAGTGATCTGAAGGACTTCCCAGGCTAGATACACGCACAGATTCAAGTTCTGAGCTTAAAAGCTCAAAGAAGCGTGTTTTCATGAAAGTGCGTATAGCCACAGTTTCAGAGCTCTAGCTCGCTTCCTTACGGAGATAGGAACAAATTCACTCTCATTCAGTCATATAGCCACATTTCACTCATGTTTGTCACTTTCCCACTTAGTTATACACAGAATGAAAAGTGTTGACATGAAAAAAAAAAAAAAAACAAGTTTTTAAAAAGTGCATATTTTCACTTCAGAAGCTCAAATTCACAAATGGCCATTCATTCATGCATTGGACCAATCGATGCCATATATGCATTGCACAGTGATCTGAAGGACTTCCCAGGCTAGATACACGCACAGATTCAAGTTCTGAGCTTAAAAGCTCAAAGAAGCGTGTTTTTCATGAAAGTGCGTATAGCCACAGTTTCAGAGCTCTAGCTCGCTTCCTTCGGAGATAGGAACAAATTCACTCTCATTCAGTCATATAGCCACATTTCACTCATGTTTGTCACTTTCCCACTTAGTTATACACAGAATGAAAAGTGTTGACATGCAGAATGAAAAAAAAAAAACAAGTTTTTAAAAAAAAGCATATTTTCACTTCAGAAGCTCAAATTCACTTGCAAATGGCCATTCATGCACATTGGACCAATCGATGCCATATATGCATTGCACAGTGATCTGAAGGACTTCCCAGGCTAGATACACGCACAGATTCAAGTTCTGAGCTTAAAAGCTCAAAGAAGCGTGTTTTCATGAAAGTGCGTATAGCCACAGTTTCAGAGCTCTAGCTCGCTTCCTTACGGAGATAGGAACAAATTCACTCTCATTCAGTCATATAGCCACATTTCACTCATGTTTGTCACTTTCCCACTTAGTTATACACAGAATGAAAAGTGTTGACATGCAGAATGAAAAAAAAAAAAAGTTTTTAAAAAAGTGCATATTTTCACTTCAGAAGCTCAAATTCACTTGCAAATGGCCATTCATGCACATTGGACCAATCGATGCCATATATGCATTGCACAGTGATCTGAAGGACTTCCCAGGCTAGATACACGCACAGATTCAAGTTCTGAGCTTAAAAGCTCAAAGAAGCGTGTTTTCATGAAAGTGCGTATAGCCACAGTTTCAGAGCTCTAGCTCGCTTCCTTACGGAGATAGGAACAAATTCACTCTCATTCAGTCATATAGCCACATTTCACTCATGTTTGTCACTTTCCCACTTAGTTATACACAGAATGAAAAGTGTTGACATGCAGAATGAAAAAAAAAAAAAGTTTTTAAAAAGTGCATATTTTCACTTCAGAAGCTCAAATTCACTTGCAAATGGCCATTCATGCACATTGGACCAATCGATGCCATATATGCATTGCACAGTGATCTGAAGGACTTCCCAGGCTAGATACACGCACAGATTCAAGTTCTGAGCTTAAAAGCTCAAAAGCGTGTTTTTCATGAAAGTGCGTATAGCCACAGTTTCAGAGCTCTAGCTCGCTTCCTTACGGAGATAGGAACAAATTCATTCTCATTCAGTCATATAGCCACATTTCACTCATGTTTGTCACTTTCCCACTTAGTTATACACAGAATGAAAAGTGTTGACATGCAGAATGAAAAAAAAAAAACAAGTTTTTAAAAAAAAGTGCATATTTTCACTTCAGAAGCTCAAATTCACTTGCAAATGGCCATTCATGCACATTGGACCAATCGATGCCATATATGCATTGCACAGTGATCTGAAGGACTTCCCAGGCTAGATACACGCAGATTCAAGTTCTGAGCTTAAAAGCTCAAAAGAAGTGTTTTTCATGAAAGTGCGTATAGCCACAGTTTCAGAGCTCTAGCTCGCTTCCTTACGGAGATAGGAACAAATTCACTCTCATTCAGTCATATAGCCACATTTCACTCATGTTTGTCACTTTCCCACTTAGTTATACACAGAATGAAAAGTGTTGACATGCAGAATGAAAAAAAAAAAAACAGTTTTTTTAAAAAGTGCATATTTTCACTTCAGAAGCTCAAATTCACTTGCAAATGGCCATTCATGCACATTGGACCAATCGATGCCATATATGCATTGCACAGTGATCTGAAGGACTTCCCAGGCTAGATACACGCACAGATTCAAGTTCTGAGCTTAAAAGCTCAAAAAAGTGTTTTTCATGAAAGTGCGTATAGCCACAGTTTCAGAGCTCTAGCTCGCTTCCTTACGGAGATAGGAACAAATTCACTCTCATTCAGTCATATAGCCACATTTCACTCATGTTTGTCACTTTCCCACTTAGTTATACACAGAATGAAAAGTGTTGACATGCAGAATGAAAAAAAAAAAAGTTTTTAAAAAAGTGCATATTTTCACTTCAGAAGCTCAAATTCACTTGCATGGGCCATTCATGCACATTGGACCAATCGATGCCATATATGCATTGCACAGTGATCTGAAGGACTTCCCAGGCTAGATACACGCACAGATTCAAGTTCTGAGCTTAAAAGCTCAAAACATGAAAGTGCGTATAGCCACAGTTTCAGAGCTCTAGCTCGCTTCCTTACGGAGATAGGAACAAATTCACTCTCATTCAGTCATATAGCCACATTTCATGTTTGTTTGTCACTTTCCCACTTAGTTATACACAGAATGAAAAAGTGTTGACATGCAGAATGAAAAAAAAACAAGTTTTTAAAAAAGTGCATATTTTCACTTCAGAAGCTCAAATTCACTTGCAAATGGCCATTCATGCACATTGGACCAATCGATGCCATATATGCATTGCACAGTGATCTGAAGGACTTCCCAGGCTAGATACACGCACAGATTCAAGTTCTGAGCTTAAAAGCTCAAAGAAGCGTGTTTTCATGAAAGTGCGTATAGCCACAGTTTCAGAGCTCTAGCTCATATAGCTTTTCTTCACGGAGATAGGAACAAATTCACTCTCATTCAGTCATATAGCCACATTTCACTCATGTTTGTCACTTTCCCACTTAGTTATACACAGAATGAAAAGTGTTGACATGCAGAATGAAAAAAAAAAAAAAAAAAAAGTGCATATTTTCAAAAAGCTTAAAAAGCTCAAAAGCAGAAATTCTTCAAATTTTCAGGCTCTAGCTCATTCAGCCATTCATTCATGCAATTTCCCACCAATACACAGAATGAAAATGTTGCATTGCAAAAACAAGTTTTTCAAAGTGCATATTTTCTGAAGGACTTCCCTTCCAGGCTCTGAAGGACTTCCCAGGCTAGATACACGCACACAGATTCAAGTTCTGAGCTTAAAAGCTCAAAAGAAGTTTTTTTTCAAAGTGCGTATAGCCACAGTTTCAGAGCTCTAGCTCGCTTCCTTCCTTACGGAGATAGGAACAAATTCACTCTCATTCAGTCATATAGCCACATTTCACTCATGTTTGTCACTTTCCCTTAGTTATTATACACAATGAAAAAAGTGTTGACATGCAGAATGAAAAAAAAAAAAACAAGTTTTTAAAAAAGTGCATATTTTCACTTCAGAAGCTCAAATTCACTTGCAAATGGCCATTCATGCACATTGGACCAATCGATGCCATATATGCATTGCACAGTGATCTGAAGGACTTCCCAGGCTAGATGAACGCACAGATTCAAGTTCTGAGCTTAAAAGCTCAAAGAAGCGTGTTTTTTTTGAAAGTGCGTATAGCCACAGTTTCAGAGCTCTAGCTCGCTTCCTTCGGAGATAGGAACAAATTCACTCTCATTCAGTCATATAGCCACATTTCACTCATGTTTGTCACTTTCCCACTTTATACACAGAATGAAAAGTGTTGACATGCAGAATGAAAAAAAAAAAGTTTTTTTAAAAAGTGCATATTTTCACTTCAGAAGCTCAAATTCACTTGCAAATGGCCATTCATGCACATTGGACCAATCGATGCCATATATGCATTGCACAGTGATCTGAAGGACTTCCCAGGCTAGATACACGCACAGATTCAAGTTCTGAGCTTAAAAGCTCAAAGAAGCGTGTTTTCATGAAAGTGCGTATAGCCACAGTTTCAGAGCTCTAGCTAGCTTCCTTCTACGGAGATAGGAACAAATTCACTCTCATTCAGTCATATAGCCACATTTCACTCATGTTTGTCACTTTCCCACTTAGTTATACACAGAATGAAAAGTGTTGACATGCAGAATGAAAAAAAAAAAGTTTTTAAAAAAGTGCATATTTTCACTTCAGAAGCTCAAATTCACTTGCAAATGGCCATTCATGCACATTGGACCAATCGATGCCATATATGCATTGCACAGTGATCTGAAGGACTTCCCAGGCTAGATACACGCACAGATTCAAGTTCTGAGCTTAAAAGCTCAAAGAAGCGTGTTTTTTTCATGAAAGTGCGTATAGCCACAGTTTCAGAGCTCTAGCTCGCTTCCTTACGGAGATAGGAACAAATTCACTCTCATTCAGTCATATAGCCACATTTCACTCATGTTTGTCACTTTCCCACTTAGTTATACACAGAATGAAAAGTGTTGACATGCAGAATGAAAAAAAAAAGTTTTTAAAAAAAGTGCATATTTTCACTTCAGAAGCTCAAATTCACTTGCAAATGGCCATTCATGCACATTGGACCAATCGATGCCATATATGCATTGCACAGTGATCTGAAGGACTTCCCAGGCTAGATACACGCACAGATTCAAGTTCTGAGCTTAAAAGCTCAAAGAAGCGTGTTTTCATGAAAGTGCGTATAGCCACAGTTTCAGAGCTCTAGCTCGCTTCCTTCTGGGAGATAGGAACAAATTCACTCTCATTCAGTCATATAGCCACATTTCACTCATGTTTGTCACTTTCCCCACTTAGTTATACACAGAATGAAAAGTGTTGACATGCAGAATGAAAAAAAAAAAACAAGTTTTTAAAAAAAGTGCATATTTTCACTTCAGAAGCTCAAATTCACTTGCAAATGGCCATTCATGCACATTGGACCAATCGATGCCATATATGCATTGCACAGTGATCTGAAGGACTTCCCAGGCTAGATACACACAGATTCAAGTTCTGAGCTTAAAAGCTCAAAAAGCGTGTTTTCATGAAAAGTGCGTATAGCCACAGTTTCAGAGCTCTAGCTCGCTTCCTTACGGAGATAGGAACAAATTCACTCTCATTCAGTCATATAGCCACATTTCACTCATGTTTGTCACTTTCCCACTTAGTTATACACAGAATGAAAAGTGTTGACATGCAGAATGAAAAAAAAAACAAGTTTTTAATGAAGTGCATATTTTCACTTCAGAAGCTCAAATTCACTTGCAAATGGCCATTCATGCACATTGGACCAATCGATGCCATATTGCACAGTGATCTGAAGGACTTCCCAGGCTAGATACACGCACAGATTCAAGTTCTGAGCTTAAAAGCTCAAAGAAGCGTGTTTTCATGAAAGTGCGTATAGCCACAGTTTCAGAGCTCTAGCTCGCTTCCTTTCGGAGATAGGAACAAATTCACTCTCATTCAGTCATATAGCCACATTTCACTCATGTTTGTCACTTTCCCACTTAGTTATACACAGAATGAAAAGTGTTGACATGCAGAATGAAAAAAAAAAAAAAAAGTTTTTAAAAGCATATTTTTTCACTTCAGAAGCTCAAATTCACTTGCAAATGGCCATTCATGCACATTGGACCAATCGATGCCATATATGCATTGCACAGTGATCTGAAGGACTTCCCAGGCTAGATACACGCACAGATTCAAGTTCTGAGCTTAAAAGCTCAAAGAAGCGTGTTTTCATGAAAGTGCGTATAGCCACAGTTTCAGAGCTCTAGCTCGCTTCCTTACGGAGATAGGAACAAATTCACTCTCATTCAGTCATATAGCCACATTTCACTCATGTTTGTCACTTTCCCACTTAGTTATACACAGAATGAAAAGTGTTGACATGCAGAATGAAAAAAAAAAAAAAATTTTTGAAAAAGTGCATATTTTCACTTCAGAAGCTCAAATTCACTTGCAAATGGCCATTCATGCACATTGGACCAATCGATGCCATATATGCATTGCACAGTGATCTGAAGGACTTCCCAGGCTAGATACACGCACAGATTCAAGTTCTGAGCTTAAAAGCTCAAAGAAGCGTGTTTTCATGAAAGTGCGTATAGCCACAGTTTCAGAGCTCTAGCTCGCTTCCTTACAGAGATAGGAACAAATTCACTCTCATTCAGTCATATAGCCACATTTCACTCATGTTTTTGTCACTTTCCCACTTAGTTATACACAGAATGAAAAGTGTTGACATGCAGAATGAAAAAAAAACAAGTTTTTTTTTATATTTTCACTTCAGAAGCTCAAATTCACTTGCAAATGGCCATTCATGCACATTGGACCAATCGATGCCATATATGCATTGCACAGTGATCTGAAGGACTTCCCAGGCTAGATACACGCACAGATTCAAGTTCTGAGCTTAAAAGCTCAAAGAAGCGTGTTTTCATGAAAGTGCGTATAGCCACAGTTTCAGAGCTCTAGCTCGCTTCCTTCAGATAGGAACAAATTCACTCTCATTCAGTCATATAGCCACATTTCACTCATGTTTGTCACTTTCCCACTTAGTTATACACAGAATGAAAAGTGTTGACATGCAGAATGAAAAAAAAAAAAAAGTTTTTAAAAAAGTGCATATTTTCACTTCAGAAGCTCAAATTCACTTGCAAATGGCCATTCATGCACATTGGACCAATCGATGCCATATATGCATTGCACAGTGATCTGAAGGACTTCCCAGGCTAGATACACGCACAGATTCAAGTTCTGAGCTTAAAAGCTCAAAGAAGCGTGTTTTCATGAAAGTGCGTATATAGCCACAGTTTCAGAGCTCTAGCTCGCTTCCTTACGGAGATAGGAACAAATTCACTCTCATTCAGTCATATAGCCACATTTCACTCATGTTTGTCACTTTCCCACTTAGTTATACACAGAATGAAAAGTGTTGACATGCAGAATGAAAAAAAAAAAACAAGTTTTTAAAAAAGTGCATATTTTCACTTCAGAAGCTCAAATTCACTTGCAAATGGCCATTCATGCACATTGGACCAATCGATGCCATATATGCATTGCACAGTGATCTGAAGGACTTCCCAGGCTAGATACACGCACAGATTCAAGTTCTGAGCTTAAAAGCTCAAAGAAGCGTGTTTTCATGAAAGTGCGTATAGCCACAGTTTCAGAGCTCTAGCTCGCTTCCTTCTTACGGAGATAGGAACAAATTCACTCTCATTCAGTCATATAGCCACATTTCACTCATGTTTGTCACTTTCCCACTTAGTTATACACAGAATGAAAAGTGTTGACATGCAGAATGAAAAAAAAAAACAAGTTTTTAAAAAAGTGCATATTTTCACTTCAGAAGCTCAAATTCACTTGCAAATGGCCATTCATGCACATTGGACCAATCGATGCCATATATGCATTGCACAGTGATCTGAAGGACTTCCCAGGCTAGATACACGCACAGATTCAAGTTCTGAGCTTAAAAGCTCAAAGAAGCGTGTTTTTTCATGAAAGTGCGTATAGCCACAGTTTCAGAGCTCTAGCTCGCTTCCTTACGGAGATAGGAACAAATTCACTCTCATTCAGTCATATAGCCACATTTCACTCATGTTTGTCACTTTCCCACTTAGTTATACACAGAATGAAAAGTGTTGACATGCAGAATGAAAAAAAAAACAAGTTTTTAAAAAAGTGCATATTTTCACTTCAGAAGCTCAAATTCACTTGCAAATGGCATTCATGCACATTGGACCAATCGATGCCATATATGCATTGCACAGTGATCTGAAGGACTTCCCAGGCTAGATACACGCACAGATTCAAGTTCTGAGCTTAAAAGCTCAAAGAAGCGTGTTTTCATGAAAGTGCGTATAGCCACAGTTTCAGAGCTCTAGCTCGCTTCCTTCCGGAGATAGGAACAAATTCACTCTCATTCAGTCATATAGCCACATTTCACTCATGTTTGTCACTTTCCCTTAGTTATACACAGAATGAAAAGTGTTGACATGCAGAATGAAAAAAAAAAAACAAGTTTTTAAAAAAGTGCATATTTTCACTTCAGAAGCTCAAATTCACTTGCAAATGGCCATTCATGCACATTGGACCAATCGATGCCATATATGCATTGCACAGTGATCTGAAGGACTTCCCAGGCTAGATACACGCACAGATTCAAGTTCTGAGCTTAAAAGCTCAAAGAAGTGTTTTTTGAAAGTGCGTATAGCCACAGTTTCAGAGCTCTAGCTAGCTTCCTTCCGGAGATAGGAACAAACAAATTCACTCATCATTCAGTCATATAGCCACATTTCACTCATGTTTGTCACTTTCCCACTTAGTTATACACAGAATGAAAAGTTGTTGACATGCAGAATGAAAAAAAAAAAAAAGTTTTTAAAAAGTGCATATTTTCACTTCAGAAGCTCAAATTCACTTGCAAATGGCCATTCATGCACATTGGACCAATCGATGCCATATATATGCATTGCACAGTGATCTGAAGGACTTCCCAGGCTAGATACTAGACAGATTCAAGTTCTGAAAAAAAAAAGAAGCGTGTTTTTCATGAAAGTGCAAGCTCTAGCTCGCTTCCTTACGGAGATAGGAACAAATTCACTCTCATTCAGTCATATAGCCACATTTCACTCATGTTTGTCACTTTCCCACTTAGTTATACACAGAATGAAAAGTGTTGAAATAAAAAAAAAAAAAAAAACAAGTTTTTAAAAAAGTGCATATTTTCACTTCAGAAGCTCAAATTCACTTGCAAATGGCCATTCATGCACATTGGACCAATCGATGCCATATATGCATTGCACAGTGATCTGAAGGACTTCCCAGGCTAGATACACGCACAGATTCAAGTTCTGAGCTTAAAAGCTCAAAAGCGTGTTTTTTTCATGAAAGTGCGTATAGCCACAGTTTCAGAGCTCTAGCTCGCTTCTTTACGGAGATAGGAACAAATTCACTCTCATTCAGTCATATAGCCACATTTCACTCATTTTTGTCACTTTCCCACTTAGTTATACACAGAATGAAAAGTGTTGACATGCAGAATGAAAAAAAAAAAAACAAGTTTTTAAAAAGTGCATATTTTCACTTCAGAAGCTCAAATTCACTTGCAAATGGCCATTCATGCACATTGGACCAATCGATGCCATATATGCATTGCACAGTGATCTGAAGGACTTCCCAGGCTAGATACACGCACAGATTCAAGTTCTGAGCTTAAAAGCTCAAAGAAGCGTGTTTTCATGAAAGTGCGTATAGCCACAGTTTCAGAGCTCTAGCTCGCTTCCTTACGGAGATAGGAACAAATTCACTCTCATTCAGTCATATAGCCACATTTCACTCATGTTTGTCACTTTCCCACTTAGTTATACACAGAATGAAAAGTGTTGACATGCAGAATGAAAAAAAAAAAAGTTTTTAAAAAAGTGCATATTTTCACTTCAGAAGCTCAAATTCACTTGCAAATGGCCATTCATGCACATTGGACCAATCGATGCCATATATGCATTGCACAGTGATCTGAAGGACTTCCCATTTCAAGTTCTGAGCTTAAAAGCAAAGAAGCGTGTTTTTTTCATGAAAGTGCTATAGCCACAGTTTCAGAGCTCTAGCTTTCCCTTCTGGAGATAGGAACAAATTCACTCATTCAGTCATATATATATATATTTCACAGTGTTTGTCACTTTCCCACTTAGTTCACAGACAGAATGAAAAGTGTTGACATGCAGAATGAAAAAAAAAAAAACAAGCTTTTTAAAAAAGTGTATTTTTCACATGAAATTCACTTATTTCATGCACATTGGACCAATCGATGCCATATATGCAGTTTCTGAAGGACTTCCCAGGCTAGCACAGATTCAAGTTCTGAGCTTAAAAGCTCAAAGAAGATGTTTTCATGAAAGTGCAAGCCACAGTTTCAGAGCTCTAGCTCGCTTCAGATCAAATTCACTCTCATTCAGTCATATAGCCACATTTCACTCATGTTTTTCACTTTTTCCCACTTTATACACAGAATGAAAAAAAGTGTTGACATGCAGAATGAAAAAAAAAAAAACAAGTTTTTAAAAAAGTGCATATTTTCACTTCAGAAGCTCAAATTCACTTGCAAATGGCCATTCATGCACATTGGACCAATCGATGCCATATATGCATTGCACAGTGATCTGAAGGACTTCCCAGGCCAGATACACGCACAGATTCAAGTTCTGAGCTTAAAAGCTCAAAGAAGCGTGTTTTTTTTCAAAGTGCGTATAGCCACAGTTTCAGAGCTCTAGCTCGCTTCCTTACGGAGATAGGAACAAATTCACTCTCATTCAGTCATATAGCCACATTTCACTCATGTTTGTCACTTTCCCAGTTATACACAGAATGAAAAAAGTGTTGACATGCAGAATGAAAAAAAAAAGTTTTTTTTTTTGCATATTTTCACTTCAGAAGCTCAAATTCACTTGCAAATGGCCATTCATGCACATTGGACCAATCGATGCCATATATGCATTGCACAGTGATCTGAAGGACTTCCCAGGCTAGATACACGCACAGATTCAAGTTCTGAGCTTAAAAGCTCAAAGAAGCGTGTTTTTTTCATGAAAGTGCGTATAGCCACAGTTTCAGAGCTCTAGCTCGCTTCCTTTCGGAGATAGGAACAAATTCACTCTCATTCAGTCATATAGCCACATTTCACTCATGTTTGTCACTTTCCCACTTAGTTATACACAGAATGAAAAGTGTTGACATGCAGAAATGAAAAAAAAAAAAAAAAAAAAAAAAAAAAAAAAAAAAAAAAAATTTTTTAAAGTGCATATTTTCACTTCAGAAGCTCAAATTCACTTGCAAATGGCCATTCATGCACATTGGACCAATCGATGCCATATATGCATTGCACAGTGATCTGAAGGACTTCCCAGGCTAGATACACGCACAGATTCAAGTTCTGAGCTTAAAAAGCTCAAAGAAGCGTGTTTTCATGAAAGTGCGTAGCCACAGTTTTTCAGAGCTCTAGCTCGCTTCCTTTTTTTAGGAACAAATTCACTCTCATTCAGTCATATAGCCACATTTCACTCATGTTTGTCACTTTCCCACTTAGTTATACACAGAATGAAAAGTGTTGACATGCAGAATGAAAAAAAAAAAAGTTTTTAAAAAAGTGCATATTTTCACTTCAGAAGCTCAAATTCACTTGCAAATGGCCATTCATGCACATTGGACCAATCGATGCCATATATGCATTGCACAGTGATCTGAAGGACTTCCCAGGCTAGATACACGCACAGATTCAAGTTCTGAGCTTAAAAGCTCAAAGAAGCGTGTTTTCATGAAAGTGCGTATAGCCACAGTTTCAGAGCTCTAGCTCGCTTCCTTAGGGAGATAGGAACAAATTCACTCTCATTCAGTCATATAGCCACATTTCACTCATGTTTGTCACTTTCCCACTTAGTTATACACAGAATGAAAAGTGTTGACATGCAGAATGAAAAAAAAAAAACAAGTTTTTAAAAAAGTGCATATTTTCACTTCAGAAGCTCAAATTCACTTGCAAATGGCCATTCATGCACATTGGACCAATCGATGCCATATATGCATTGCACAGTGATCTGAAGGACTTCCCAGGCTAGATACACGCACAGATTCAAGTTCTGAGCTTAAAAGCTCAAAGAAGCGTGTTTTTTCATGAAAGTGCGTATAGCCACAGTTTCAGAGCTCTAGCTCGCTTCCTTACGGAGATAGGAACAAATTCACTCTCATTCAGTCATATAGCCACATTTCACTCATGTTTTGTCACTTTCCCACTTAGTTATACACAGAATGAAAAGTGTTGACATGCAGAATGAAAAAAAAAAAAGTTTTTTTAAAAAAGTGCATATTTTCACTTCAGAAGCTCAAATTCACTTGCAAATGGCCATTCATGCACATTGGACCAATCGATGCCATATATGCATTGCACAGTGATCTGAAGGACTTCCCAGGCTAGATACACGCACAGATTCAAGTTCTGAGCTTAAAAGCTCAAAGAAGCGTGTTTTCATGAAAGTGCGTATAGCCACAGTTTCAGAGCTCTAGCTCGCTTCCTTACGGAGATAGGAACAAATTCACTCTCATTCAGTCATATAGCCATTTCATTTCATGTTTTTTCACTTTTCCCACTAGTTATACACAGAATGAAAAAAAGTGTTGACATGCAGAATGAAAAAAAAAAACAAGTTTTTAAAAAAAGTGCATATTTTCACTTCAGAAGCTCAAATTCACTTCAAATGGCCATTCATGCACATTGGACCAATCGATGCCATATATGCATTGCACAGTGATCTGAAGGACTTCCCAGGCTAGATACACGCACAGATTCAAGTTCTGAGCTTAAAAGCTCAAAGAAGCGTGTTTTCATGAAAGTGCGTATAGCCACAGTTTCAGAGCTCTAGCTCGCTTCCTTTCGGAGATAGGAACAAATTCACTCTCATTCAGTCATATAGCCACATTTCACTCATGTTTGTCACTTTCCCACTTAGTTATACACAGAATGAAAAGTGTTGACATGCAGAATGAAAAAAAAACAAGTTTTTAAAAAAGTGCATATTTTCACTTCAGAAGCTCAAATTCACTTGCAAATGGCCATTCATGCACATTGGACCAATCGATGCCATATATGCATTGCACAGTGATCTGAAGGACTTCCCAGGCTAGATACACGCACAGATTCAAGTTCTGAGCTTAAAAGCTCAAAGAAGCGTGTTTTCATGAAAGTGCGTATAGCCACAGTTTCAGAGCTCTAGCTCGCTTCCTTTTGGAGATAGGAACAAATTACTCTCATTCAGTCATATAGCCACATTTCACTCATGTTTGTCACTTTCCCACTTAGTTATACACAGAATGAAAAGTGTTGACATGCAGAATGAAAAAAAAAAAGTTTTTTTTTTTTTTTTTATTTTCACTTCAGAAGCTCAAATTCACTTGCAAATGGCCATTCATGCACATTGGACCAATCGATGCCATATATGCATTGCACAGTGATCTGAAGGACTTCCCAGGCTAGATACACGCACAGATTCAAGTTCTGAGCTTAAAAGCTCAAAGAAGCGTGTTTTCATGAAAGTGCGTATAGCCACAGTTTCAGAGCTCTAGCTCGCTTCCTTCCGGAGATAGGAACAAATTCACTCTCATTCAGTCATATAGCCACATTTCACTCATGTTTGTCACTTTCCCACTTAGTTATACACAGAATGAAAAGTGTTGACAAAAAAAAAAAAAAAAGTTTTTTTTAAAAAAGTGCATATTTTCACTTCAGAAGCTCAAATTCACTTGCAAATGGCCATTCATGCACATTGGACCAATCGATGCCATATATGCATTGCACAGTGATCTGAAGGACTTCCCAGGCTAGATACACGCACAGATTCAAGTTCTGAGCTTAAAAGCTCAAAGAAGCGTGTTTTCATGAAAGTGCGTATAGCCACAGTTTCAGAGCTCTAGCTTCGCTTCCTTACGGAGATAGGAACAAATTCACTCTCATTCAGTCATATAGCCACATTTCACTCATGTTTGTCACTTTCCCACTTAGTTATACACAGAATGAAAAGTGTTGACATGCAGAATGAAAAAAAAAAAAAAGTTTTTTAAAAAAGCATATTTTTTTTTTAAGCTCAAATTCACTTGCAAATGGCCATTCATGCACATTGGACCAATCGATGCCATATATGCATTGCACAGTGATCTGAAGGACTTCCCAGGCTAGATACACGCACAGATTCAAGTTCTGAGCTTAAAAGCTCAAAGAAGCGTGTTTTCATGAAAGTGCGTATAGCCACAGTTTCAGAGCTCTAGCTCGCTTCCTTACGGAGATAGGAACAAATTCACTCTCATTCAGTCATATAGCCACATTTCACTCATGTTTGTCACTTTCCCACTTAGTTATACACAGAATGAAAAGTGTTGACATGCAGAATGAAAAAAAAAAAAAAAAAAAAAAAAGTGCATATTTTCACTTCAGAAGCTCAAATTCACTTGCAAATGGCCATTCATGCACATTGGACCAATCGATGCCATATATGCATTGCACAGTGATCTGAAGGACTTCCCAGGCTAGATACACGCACAGATTCAAGTTCTGAGCTTTTAAGCTCAAAAGCGTGTTTTCATGAAAGTGCGTATAGCCACAGTTTCAGAGCTCTAGCTCGCTTCCTTACGGAGATAGGAACAAATTCACTCTCATTCAGTCATATAGCCACATTTCACTCATGTTTGTCACTTTCCCACTAGTTATACACAGAATGAAAAGTGTTGACATGCAGAATGAAAAAAAAACAAGTTTTTAAAAAGTGCATATTTTCACTTCAGAAGCTCAAATTCACTTGCAAATGGCCATTCATGCACATTGGACCAATCGATGCCATATATGCATTGCACAGTGATCTGAAGGACTTCCCAGGCTAGATACACGCGATTCAAGTTCTGAGCTTAAAAGCTCAAAGAAGCGTGTTTTACATGAAAGTGCGTATAGCCACAGTTTCAGAGCTCTAGCTCGCTTCCTTACGGAGATAGGAACAAATTCACTCTCATTCAGTCATATAGCCACATTTCACTCATGTTTGTCACTTTCCCACTTATACACACACAATGAAAAGTGTTGACATGCAGAATGAAAAAAAAAAAAAGTTTTTAAAAAAAGTGCATATTTTCACTTCAGAAGCTCAAATTCACTTGCAAATGGCCATTCATGCACATTGGACCAATCGATGCCATATATGCATTGCACAGTGATCTGAAGGACTTCCCAGGCTAGATACACGCACAGATTCAAGTTCTGAGCTTAAAAGCTCAAAAGAAGTGTTTTTCATGAAAGTGCGTATAGCCACAGTTTCAGAGCTCTAGCTCGCTTCCTTACGGAGATAGGAACAAATTCACTCTCATTCAGTCATATAGCCACATTTCACTCATGTTTGTCACTTTCCCACTTAGTTATACACAGAATGAAAAGTGTTGACATGCAGAATGAAAAAAAAAAAAAGTTTTTAAAAAGTGCATATTTTCACTTCAGAAGCTCAAATTCACTTGCAAATGGCCATTCATGCACATTGGACCAATCGATGCCATATATGCATTGCACAGTGATCTGAAGGACTTCCCAGGCTAGATACACGCACAGATTCAAGTTCTGAGCTTAAAAGCTCAAAGAAGCGTGTTTTCATGAAAGTGCGTATAGCCACAGTTTCAGAGCTCTAGCTCGCTTCCTTACGGAGATAGGAAAAAATTCACTCTCATTCAGTCATATAGCCACATTTCACACATGTTTGTCACTTTCCCACTTAGTTATACACAGAATGAAAAAAGTTTGACATGCAGAATGAAAAAAAAAAAAACAAGTTTTTTAAAAAAGTGCATATTTTCACTTCAGAAGCTCAAATTCACTTGCAAATGGCCATTCATGCACATTGGACCAATCGATGCCATATATGCATTGCACAGTGATCTGAAGGACTTCCCAGGCTAGATACACGCACAGATTCAAGTTCTGAGCTTAAAAGCTCAAAGAAGCGTGTTTTCATGAAAGTCGTATAGCCACAGTTTCAGAGCTCTAGCTCGCTTCCTTACGGAGATATAGGAACAAATTCACTCTCATTCAGTCATATAGCCACATTTCACTCATGTTTGTCACTTTCCCACTTAGTTATACACAGAATGAAAAGTGTTGACATGCAGAATGAAAAAAAAAAAAAGTTTTTAAAAAGTGCATATTTTCACTTCAGAAGCTCAAATTCACTTGCAAATGGCCATTCATGCACATTGGACCAATCGATGCCATATATGCATTGCACAGTGATCTGAAGGACTTCCCAGGCTAGATACACGCACAGATTCAAGTTCTGAGCTTAAAAGCTCAAAAAGAAAGTGTTTCATGAAAGTCAAATTCACTCTCATTCAGTCATATAGCCACACTTTCCCACTTAGTTATACACAGAATGAAAAGTGTTGACATGCAGAATGAAAAAAAAAACAAGTTTTTTAAAAAAGTGCATATTTTCATAGCCATTCATGCACATTTCAGAGCTCTATGCTTTGCACAGTGATCTGAAGGACTTCGGAGATAGGAACAAATTCACTCTCATTCAGTCATATAGCCACATTTCACTTTCATGTTTGTCACTTTCCCATATAGTTATACACAGAATGAAAAGTGTTGACATGCAGAATGAAAAAAAAACAAGTTTTTTAAAAGTGCATATTTTCACTTCAGAAGCTCAAATTCACTTGCAAATGGCCATTCATGCACATTGGACCAATCGATGCCATATATGCATTGCACAGTGATCTGAAGGACTTCCCAGGCTAGATACACGCACAGATTCAAGTTCTGAGCTTAAAAGCTCAAAGAAGCGTGTTTTCATGAAAGTGCGTATAGCCACAGTTTCAGAGCTCTAGCTCGCTTCCTTACGGAGATAGGAACAAATTCACTCATTCAGTCATATAGCCATTTTCACTCATGTTTGTCACTTTCCCACTTAGTTATACACAGAATGAAAAGTGTTGACATGCAGAATGAAAAAAAAAAAAAGTTTTTAAAAAAAAGTGCATATTTTCACTCAGAAGCTCAAATTCACTTGCAAATGGCCATTCATGCACATTGGACCAATCGATGCCATATATGCATTGCACAGTGATCTGAAGGACTTCCCAGGCTAGATACACGCACAGATTCAAGTTCTGAGCTTAAAAGCTCAAAGAAGCGTGTTTTCATGAAAGTGCGTATAGCCACAGTTTCAGAGCTCTAGCTCGCTTCCTTACGGAGATAGGAACAAATTCACTCTCATTCAGTCATATAGCCACATTTCACTCATGTTTGTCACTTTCCCACTTAGTTATACACAGAATGAAAAGTGTTGACATGCAGAATGAAAAAAAAAAACAAGTTTTTAAAAAAGTGCATATTTTCACTTCAGAAGCTCAAATTCACTTGCAAATGGCCATTCATGCACATTGGACCAATCGATGCCATATATGCATTGCACAGTGATCTGAAGGACTTCCCAGGCTAGATACACGCACAGATTCAAGTTCTGAGCTTAAAAGCTCAAAGAAGCGTGTTTTCATGAAAGTGCGTATAGCCACAGTTTCAGAGCTCTAGCTCGCTTCCTTACGGAGATAGGAACAAATTCACTCTCATTCAGTCATATAGCCACATTTCACTCATGTTTGTCACTTTCCCACTTAGTTATACACAGAATGAAAAGTGTTAAAATGAAAAAAAAAAAAAAGTTTTTAAAAAAGTGCATATTTTCACTTCAGAAGCTCAAATTCACTTGCAAATGGCCATTCATGCACATTGGACCAATCGATGCCATATATGCATTGCACAGTGATCTGAAGGACTTCCCAGGCTAGATACACGCACAGATTCAAGTTCTGAGCTTAAAAGCTCAAAGAAGCGTGTTTTCATGAAAGTGCGTATAGCCACAGTTTCAGAGCTCTAGCTCGCTTCCTTACGGAGATAGGAACAAATTCACTCTCATTCAGTCATATAGCCACATTTCACTCATGTTTGTCACTTTCCCCTTAGTTATACACAGAATGAAAAGTGTTGACATGCAGAATGAAAAAAAAAAAGTTTTAAAAAAGTGCATATTTTCACTTCAGAAGCTCAAATTCACTTGCAAATGGCCATTCATGCACATTGGACCAATCGATGCCATATATGCATTGCACAGTGATCTGAAGGACTTCCCAGGCTAGATACACGCACAGATTCAAGTTCTGAGCTTAAAAGCTCAAAGAAGCGTGTTTTCATGAAAGTGCGTATAGCCACAGTTTCAGAGCTCTAGCTCGCTTCCTTCGGAGATAGGAACAAATTCACTCTCATTCAGTCATATAGCCACATTTCACTCATGTTTGTCACTTTCCCACTTAGTTATACACAGAATGAAAAGTGTTGACATGCAGAATGAAAAAAAAAAAAAAAAAAAGTGCATATTTTCACTTCAGAAGCTCAAATTCACTTGCAAATGGCCATTCATGCACATTGGACCAATCGATGCCATATATGCATTGCACAGTGATCTGAAGGACTTCCCAGGCTAGATACACGCACAGATTCAAGTTCTGAGCTTAAAAGCTCAAAAGAAGTGTTTTCATGATGAAAGTGCGTATATACCACAGTTTCAGAGCTCTAGCTCGCTTCCTTATGGAGATAGGAACAAATTCACTCTCATTCAGTCATATAGCCACATTTCACTCATGTTTGTCACTTTCCCACTTAGTTATACACAGAATGAAAAGTGTTGACATGCAGAATGAAAAAAAAAAAAGTTTTTAAAAAAAAGTGCATATTTTCACTTCAGAAGCTCAAATTCACTTGCAAATGGCCATTCATGCACATTGGACCAATCGATGCCATATATGCATTGCACAGTGATCTGAAGGACTTCCCAGGCTAGATACACGCGCACAGATTCAAGTTCTGAGCTTAAAAGCTCAAAAAGAAGCGTGTTTTCATGAAAGTGCGTATAGCCACAGTTTCAGAGCTCTAGCTCGCTTCCTTATGGAGATAGGAACAAATTCACTCTCATTCAGTCATATAGCCACATTTCACTCATGTTTGTCACTTTCCCACTTAGTTATACACAGAATGAAAAGTGTTGACATGCAGAATGAAAAAAAAAAAACAAGTTTTTAAAAAGTGCATATTTTTCACTTCAGAAGCTCAAATTCACTTGCAAATGGCCATTCATGCACATTGGACCAATCGATGCCATATATGCATTGCACAGTGATCTGAAGGACTTCCCAGGCTAGATACACGCACAGATTCAAGTTCTGAGCTTAAAAGCTCAAAGAAGCGTGTTTTTCATGAAAGTCGTATAGCCACAGTTTCAGAGCTCTAGCTCGCTTCCTTCTGGGAGATAGGAACAAATTCACTCTCATTCAGTCATATAGCCACATTTCACTCATGTTTGTCACTTTCCCACTTAGTTATACACAGAATGAAAAGTGTTGACATGCAGAATGAAAAAAAAAACAAG
>JAFJMP010000023.1:469557-502174 GCA_029692085.1 Gymnothorax javanicus
AAAATTGTCAGTTGGAGAAAGAAATTGAATTTGTTGCTATCTCCAGGAAGGACAAACTCTGAAACTGTGAAACGCATTTCATGATAACCGCTGAGTAGCCAGAACGAATCTCTGATTAGCCTGAAGTATGATCATGCTTTTCATTCTGTGTATAACTAAGTGGGAAAGTGACAAACATAGCAAGTGAAATGTGGCTATATGACTGAATGAGAGTGAATTTGTTCCTATCTCCGTGAGAGCTTGAGCTAGAGCTCTGAAACTGTGCTATCCGCACTTTCATGGCTCCGCAGCTTCTTTGAGCTTTTAAGCTCAGAACTTGAATCTGTGTCGTGTATCTAGCCTGGGAAGTCCTTCAGATCACTGTGCAATGCATATATATTCGATTGGTCCAATGTGCATGAATGGCCATTTTACACCAAGTGAATTTGAGCTTCTGAAGTGAAAATATGCACTTTTTAAAAACTTGTTTTTTTTTCATTCTGCATGTCAACACTTTTCATTCTGTGTATAAACTAAATGGGAAAGTGACAAACATAGTGAAATGTGGCTATATGACTGAATGAGAGTGAATTTGTTCCTATCTCCGTAAGGAAGCGTGAATTTGCTAGAAACTCTGAAACTGTGGCTATCACCACTTTCATGAAAACACACGCTTCTTTGAGCTTTTAAGCTCAGAACTTGAATCTGTCGTGTATCTAGCCTGGGAAGTCCTTCAGATCACTGTGCAATGCATATATGGCATCGATTGGTCAATGTGCATGAATGGCCATTTGCAAGTGAATTTGAGCTTCTGAAGTGAAAATATGCACTTTTTTAAAAACTTGTTTTTTTTCATTCTGCATGTCAACAATTTTCATTCTGTGTATAACTAAGTGGGAAAGTGACAAACATGTGTGAAATGTGGCTATATGACTGAATGAGAATGATTTGTTCCTATCTCCGTGAGAAGCGAGCTAGAGCTCTGGAAGTGAAACTGTGGCTATCGCTTCTTTCATGAAAACTGTTGTGCATGAATGGCCATTTGCAAGTGAATTTGAGCTTCTGAAGTGAAAATATGCACTTTTTAAAAACTTGTTTTTTTTTTCATTCTGCATGTCAACACTTTTCATTCTGTGTATAACTAAGTGGGAAAGTGACAAACATAAATGTGAAATGTGGCTATATGACTGAATGAGTGAATTTGTTCCTATCTCCGTAAGGAAGCGAGCTAGAGCTCTGAAACTGTGGCTATCGCACTTTCATGAAAACCACGCTTCTTTGAGCTTTTAAGCTCAGAACTTGAATCTGTGCGTGTATCTAGCCTGGGAAGTCCTTCAGATCACTGTGCAATGCATATATGGCATCGATTGGTCAAATGTGCATGAATGGCCATTTGCAAGTGAATTTGAGCTTCTGAAGTGAAAATATGCACTTTTTAAAAACTTGTTTTTTTTCATTCTGCATGTCAACACTTTTCATTCTGTGTATAACTAAGTGGGAAAGTGACAAACATATAGTGAAATGTGGCTATATGACTGAATGAGAGTGAATTTGTTCCTATCTCCGTAAGGAAGCGAGGCTAGAGCTCTGAAACTGTGGCTATCGCACTTTCATGAAAACACGCTTCTTTGAGCTTTTAAGCTCAGAACTTGAATCTGTGCGTGTATCTAGCCTGGGAAGTCCTTCAGATCACTGTGCAATGCATATATGGCATCGATTGGTCCAATGTGCATGAATGGCCATTTGCAAGTGAATTTGAGCTTCTGAAGTGAAAATATGCACTTTTTTAAAAACTTGTTTTTTTCATTCTGCATGTCAACACTTTTCATTCTGTGTATAACTAAGTGGGAAAGTGACAAACATGAGTGAAATGTGGCTATATGACTGAATGAGAGTGAATTTGTTCCTATCTCCGTAGGAAGCGAGCTAGAGCTCTGAAACTGTGGCTATCGCACTTTCATGAAAACACGCTTCTTTGAGCTTTTAAGCTCAGAACTTGAATCTGTGCGTGTATCTAGCCTGGGAAGTCCTTCAGATCACTGTGCAATGCATATATGGCATCGATTGGTCAAATGTGCATGAATGGCCATTTGCAAGTGAATTTGAGCTTCTGAAGTGAAAATATGCACTTTTTAAAACTTGTTTTTTTTCATTCTGCATGTCAACACTTTTCATTCTGTGTATAACTAAGTGGGAAAGTGACAAACATGAGTGAAATGTGGCTATATGACTGAATGAGAGTGAATTTGTTCCTATCTCCGTAAGGAAAGCGAGCTAGAGCTCTGAAACTGTGGCTATCGCACTTTCATGAAAACACGCTTCTTTGAGCTTTTAAGCTCAGAACTTGAATCTGTGCGTGTATCTAGCCTGGGAAGTCCTTCAGATCACTGTGCAATGCATATATGGCATCGATTGGTCCAATGTGCATGAATGGCCATTTGCAAGTGAATTTGAGCTTCTGAAGTGAAAATATGCACTTTTTAAAAACTTGTTTTTTTTCATTCTGCATGTCAACACTTTTTCATTCTGTGTATAACTAAGTGGGAAAGTGACAAACATGAGTGAAATGTGGCTATATGACTGAATGAGAGTGAATTTGTTCCTATCTCCGTAAGGAAGCGAGCTAGAGCTCTGAAACTGTGGCTATACGCACTTTCATGAAAACACGCTTCTTTGAGCTTTTAAGCTCAGAACTTGAATCTGTCGTGTATCTAGCCTGGGAAGTCCTTCAGATCACTGTGCAATGCATATATGGCATCGATTGGTCCAATGTGCATGAATGGCCATTTGCAAGTGAATTTGAGCTTCTGAAGTGAAAATATGCACTTTTTAAAAACTTGTTTTTTTTTTTCATTCTGCATGTCAACACTTTTCATTCTGTGTATAACTAAGTGGGAAAGTGACAAACATGAGTGAAATGTGGCTATATGACTGAATGAGAGTGAATTTGTTCCTATCTCCGTAAGGAAGCGAGCTAGAGCTCTGAAACTGTGGCTATACGCACTTTCATGAAAACACGCTTCTTTGAGCTTTTAAGCTCAGAACTTGAATCTGTGCGTGTATCTAGCCTGGGAAGTCCTTCAGATCACTGTGCAATGCATATATGGCATCGATTGGTCCAATGTGCATGAATGGCCATTTGCAAGTGAATTTGAGCTTCTGAAGTGAAAATATGCACTTTTTTAAAAACTTGTTTTTTTTCATTCTGCATGTCAACACTTTTCATTCTGTGTATAACTAAAGTGGGAAAGTGACAAACATGAGTGAAATGTGGCTATATGACTGAATGAGAGTGAATTTGTTCCTATCTCCGTAAGGAAGCGAGCTAGAGCTCTGAAACTGTGGCTATACGCACTTTCATGAAAACACGCTTCTTTGAGCTTTTAAGCTCAGAACTTGAATCTGTGCGTGTATCTAGCCTGGGAAGTCCTTCAGATCACTGTGCAATGCATATATGGCATCGATTGGTCCAATGTGCATGAATGGCCATTTGCAAGTGAATTTGAGCTTCTGAAGTGAAAATATGCACTTTTTAAAAACTTGTTTTTTTTTCATTCTGCATGTCAACACTTTTCATTCTGTGTATAACTAAGTGGGAAAGTGACAAACATTAGTGAAATGTGGCTATATGACTGAATGAGAGTGAATTTGTTCCTATCTCCGTAAGGAAGCGAGCTAGAGCTCTGAAACTGTGGCTATCGCACTTTCATGAAAACACGCTTCTTTGAGCTTTTAAGCTCAGAACTTGAATCTGTCGTGTATCTAGCCTGGGAAGTCCTTCAGATCACTGTGCAATGCATATATGGCATCGATTGGTCCAATGTGCATGAATGGCCATTTGCAAGTGAATTTGAGCTTCTGAAGTGAAAATATGCACTTTTTAAAAACTTGTTTTTTTTTCATTCTGCATGTCAACACTTTTCATTCTGTGTATAACTAAACTGGGAAAGTGACAAACATAGTGAAATGTGGCTATATGACTGAATGAGAGTGAATTTGTTCCTATCTCCGTAAGGAAGCGAGCTAGAGCTCTGAAACTGTGGCTATCGCACTCATGAAAACACGCTTCTTTGAGCTTTTAAGCTCAGAACTTGAATCTGTGCGTGTATCTAGCCTGGGAAGTCCTTCAGATCACTGTGCAATGCATATATGGCATCGATTGGTCCAATGTGCATGAATGGCCATTTGCAAGTGAATTTGAGCTTCTGAAGTGAAAATATGCACTTTTTAAAAACTTGTTTTTTTTTTCATTCTGCATGTCAACACTTTTCATTCTGTGTATAACTAAGTGGGAAAGTGACAAACATAGTGAAATGTGGCTATATGACTGAATGAGAGTGAATTTGTTCCTATCTCCGTAAGGAAAGCGAGCTAGAGCTCTGAAACTGTGGCTATCGCACTTTCATGAAAACACGCTTCTTTGAGCTTTTAAGCTCAGAACTTGAATCTGTGCGTGTATCTAGCCTGGGAAGTCCTTCAGATCACTGTGCAATGCATATATGGCATCGATTGGTCCAATGTGCATGAATGGGCCATTTGCAAGTGAATTTGAGCTTCTGAAGTGAAAATATGCACTTTTTAAAAACTTGTTTTTTTTTCATTCTGCATGTCAACACTTTTCATTCTGTGTATAACTAAGTGGGAAAGTGACAAACATAGAGTGAAATGTGGCTATATGACTGAATGAGAGTGAATTTGTTCCTATCTCCGTAAGGAAGCGAGCTAGAGCTCTGAAACTGTGGCTATCGCACTTTCATGAAAACACGCTTCTTTGAGCTTTTAAGCTCAGAACTTGAATCTGTGCGTGTATCTAGCCTGGGAAGTCCTTCAGATCACTGTGCAATGCATATATGGCATCGATTGGTCCAATGTGCATGAATGGCCATTTGCAAGTGAATTTGAGCTTCTGAAGTGAAAATATGCACTTTTTAAAAACTTGTTTTTTTTCATTCTGCATGTCAACACTTTTCATTCTGTGTATAACTAAGTGGGAAAGTGACAAACATTAGTGAAATGTGGCTATATGACTGAATGAGAGTGAATTTGTTCCTATCTCCGTAAGGAAGCGAGCTAGAGCTCTGAAACTGTGGCTATCGCACTTTCATGAAAACACGCTTCTTTGAGCTTTTAAGCTCAGAACTTGAATCTGTGCGTGTATCTAGCCTGGGAAGTCCTTCAGATCACTGTGCAATGCATATATGGCATCGATTGGTCCAATGTGCATGAATGGCCATTTGCAAGTGAATTTGAGCTTCTGAAGTGAAAATATGCACTTTTTAAAAACTTGTTTTTTTTTTTCATTCTGCATGTCAACACTTTTCATTCTGTGTATAACTAAGTGGGAAAAGTGACAAACATGAGTGAAATGTGGCTATATGACTGAATGAGAGTGAATTTGTTCCTATCTCCGTAAGGAAGCGAGCTAGAGCTCTGAAACTGTGGCTATACGCACTTTCATGAAAACACGCTTCTTTGAGCTTTTAAGCTCAGAACTTGAATCTGTGCGTGTATCTAGCCTGGGAAGTCCTTCAGATCACTGTGCAATGCATATATGGCATCGATTGGTCCAATGTGCATGAATGGCCATTTGCAAGTGAATTTGAGCTTCTGAAGTGAAAATATGCACTTTTTAAAAACTTGTTTTTTTTCATTCTGCATGTCAACACTTTTCATTCTGTGTATAACTAAGTGGGAAAGTGACAAACATTAGTGAAATGTGGCTATATGACTGAATGAGAGTGAATTTGTTCCTATCTCCGTAAGGAAGCGAGCTAGAGCTCTGAAACTGTGGCTATACGCACTTTCATGAAAACACGCTTCTTTGAGCTTTTAAGCTCAGAACTTGAATCTGTGCGTGTATCTAGCCTGGGAAGTCCTTCAGATCACTGTGCAATGCATATATGGCATCGATTGGTCAAATGTGCATGAATGGCCATTTGCAAGTGAATTTGAGCTTCTGAAGTGAAAATATGCACTTTTTAAAAACTTGTTTTTTTTCATTCTGCATGTCAACACTTTTCATTCTGTGTATAACTAAGTGGGAAAGTGACAAACATTAGTGAAATGTGGCTATATGACTGAATGAGAGTGAATTTGTTCCTATCTCCGTAAGGAAGCGAGCTAGAGCTCTGAAACTGTGGCTATCGCACTTTCATGAAAACACGCTTCTTTGAGCTTTTAAGCTCAGAACTTGAATCTGTGCGTGTATCTAGCCTGGGAAGTCCTTCAGATCACTGTGCAATGCATATATGGCATCGATTGGTCCAATGTGCATGAATGGCCATTTGCAAGTGAATTTGAGCTTCTGAAGTGAAAATATGCACTTTTTAAAAACTTGTTTTTTTTCATTCTGCATGTCAACACTTTTCATTCTGTGTATAACTAAGTGGGAAAGTGACAAACATAAAGTGAAATGTGGCTATATGACTGAATGAGTGAATTTGTTCCTATCTCCGTAAGGAAGCGAGCTAGAGCTCTGAAACTGTGGCTATCGCACTTTCATGAAAACACGCTTCTTTGAGCTTTTAAGCTCAGAACTTGAATCTGTGCGTGTATCTAGCCTGGGAAGTCCTTCAGATCACTGTGCAATGCATATATGGCATCGATTGGTCCAATGTGCATGAATGGCCATTTGCAAGTGAATTTGAGCTTCTGAAGTGAAAATATATGCACTTTTTAAAAACTTGTTTTTTTTTCATTCTGCATGTCAACACTTTTCATTCTGTGTATAACTAAGTGGGAAAGTGACAAACATGAGTGAAATGTGGCTATATGACTGAATGAGAGTGAATTTGTTCCTATCTCCGTAAGAAAGCGAGCTAGAGCTCTGAAACTGTGGCTATACGCACTTTCATGAAAACACGCTTCTTTGAGCTTTTAAGCTCAGAACTTGAATCTGTGCGTGTATCTAGCCTGGGAAGTCCTTCAGATCACTGTGCAATGCATATATGGCGATTGGTCCAATGTGCATGAATGGCCATTTGCAAGTGAATTTGAGCTTCTGAAGTGAAAATATGCACTTTTTAAAAACTTGTTTTTTTTTTTCATTCTGCATGTCAACACTTTTCATTCTGTGTATAACTAAGTGGGAAAGTGACAAACATAGAAAATGAAATGTGGCTATATGACTGAATGAGAGTGAATTTGTTCCTATCTCCGTAAGGAAGCGAGCTAGAGCTCTGAAACTGTGGCTATCGCACTTTCATGAAAAACACGCTTCTTTGAGCTTTTAAGCTCAGAACTTGAATCTGTGCGTGTATCTAGCCTGGGAAGTCCTTCAGATCACTGTGCAATGCATATATATGGCATCGATTGGTCCAATGTGCATGAATGGCCATTTGCAAGTGAATTTGAGCTTCTGAAGTGAAAATATGCACTTTTTTTAAAAACTTGTTTTTTTTTCATTCTGCATGTCAACACTTTTCATTCTGTGTATAACTAAGTGGGAAAGTGACAAACATGAGTGAAATGTGGCTATATGACTGAATGAGAGTGAATTTGTTCCTATCTCCGTAAGGAAGCGAGCTAGAGCTCTGAAACTGTGGCTATACGCACTTTCATGAAAACACGCTTCTTTGAGCTTTTAAGCTCAGAACTTGAATCTGTGCGTGTATCTAGCCTGGGAAGTCCTTCAGATCACTGTGCAATGCATATATGGCATCGATTGGTCCAATGTGCATGAATGGCCATTTGCAAGTGAATTTGAGCTTCTGAAGTGAAAATATGCACTTTTTAAAAACTTGTTTTTTTTTTCATTCTGCATGTCAACACTTTTCATTCTGTGTATAACTAAGTGGGAAAGTGACAAACATTAGTGAAATGTGGCTATATGACTGAATGAGAGTGAATTTGTTCCTATCTCCGTAAGGAAGCGAGCTAGAGCTCTGAAACTGTGGCTATCGCACTTTCATGAAAACCACGCTTCTTTGAGCTTTTAAGCTCAGAACTTGAATCTGTGCGTGTATCTAGCCTGGGAAGTCCTTCAGATCACTGTGCAATGCATATATGGCATCGATTGGTCCAATGTGCATGAATGGCCATTTGCAAGTGAATTTGAGCTTCTGAAGTGAAAATATGCACTTTTTAAAAACTTGTTTTTTTTTTTTCATTCTGCATGTCAACACTTTTTCATTCTGTGTATAACTAAGTGGGAAAGTGACAAACATAGTGAAATGTGGCTATATGACTGAATGAGAGTGAATTTGTTCCTATCTCCGTAAGAAAGCGAGCTAGAGCTCTGAAACTGTGGCTATCGCACTTTTTCATGAAAACACGCTTCTTTGAGCTTTTAAGCTCAGAACTTGAATCTGTGCGTGTATCTAGCCTGGGAAGTCCTTCAGATCACTGTGCAATGCATATATGGCATCGATTGGTCCAATGTGCATGAATGGCCATTTGCAAGTGAATTTGAGCTTCTGAAGTGAAAATATGCACTTTTTAAAAACTTGTTTTTTTTTCATTCTGCATGTCAACACTTTTCATTCTGTGTATAACTAAGTGGGAAAGTGACAAACATGAGTGAAATGTGGCTATATGACTGAATGAGAGTGAATTTGTTCCTATCTCCGTAAGGAAGCGAGCTAGAGCTCTGAAACTGTGGCTATACGCACTTTCATGAAAACACGCTTCTTTGAGCTTTTAAGCTCAGAACTTGAATCTGTGCGTGTATCTAGCCTGGGAAGTCCTTCAGATCACTGTGCAATGCATATATGGCATCGATTGTCCAATGTGCATGAATGGCCATTTGCAAGTGAATTTGAGCTTCTGAAGTGAAAATATGCACTTTTTCAAAAACTTGTTTTTTTTTCATTCTGCATGTCAACACTTTTCATTCTGTGTATAACTAAGTGGGAAAGTGACAAACATACATGAAAATGTGGCTATATGACTGAATGAGAGTGAATTTGTTCCTATCTCCGTAAGGAAGCGAGCTAGAGCTCTGAAACTGTGGCTATCGCACTTTCATGAAAACACGCTTCTTTGAGCTTTTAAGCTCAGAACTTGAATCTGTGCGTGTATCTAGCCTGGGAAGTCCTTCAGATCACTGTGCAATGCATATATGGCATCGATTGGTCCAATGTGCATGAATGGCCATTTGCAAGTGAATTTGAGCTTCTGAAGAAAATATGCACTTTTTTTTTAAAAACTTGTTTTTTTTTTTCATTCTGCATGTCAACACTATTCATTCTGTGTATAACTAAGTGGGAAAGTGACAAACATGAGTGAAATGGGGCTATATGACTGAATGAGAGTGAATTTGTTCCTATCTCCGTAAGGAAGCGAGCTAGAGCTCTGAAACTGTGGCTATCGCTTTCATGAAAACACGCTTCTTTGAGCTTTTAAGCTCAGAACTTGAATCTGTCGTGTGTATCTAGCCTGGGAAGTCCTTCAGATCACTGTGCAATGCATATATGGCATCGATTGGTCCAATGTGCATGAATGCCCATCTGCAAGTGAATTTGAGCTTCTGAAGTGAAAATATGCACTTTTTAAAAACTTGTTTTTTTTTTTTCATTCTGCATGTCAACACTTTTCATTCTGTGTATAACTAAGTGGGAAAGTGACAAACATTAGTGAAATGTGGCTATATGACTGAATGAGAGTGAATTTGTTCCTATCTCCGTAAGGAAGCGAGCTAGAGCTCTGAAACTGTGGCTATCACGCACTTTCATGAAAACCACTTCTTTGAGCTTTTAAGCTCAGAACTTGAATCTGTGCGTGTATCTAGCCTGGGAAGTCCTTCAGATCACTGTGCAATGCATATATGGCATCGATTGGTCCAATGTGCATGAATGGCCATTTGCAAGTGAATTTGAGCTTCTGAAGTGAAAATATGCACTTTTTTAAAAACTTGTTTTTTTTTTCATTCTGCATGTCAACACTTTTCATTCTGTGTATAACTAAGTGGGAAAGTGACAAACATGTGTGAAATGTGGCTATATGACTGAATGAGAGTGAATTTGTTCCTATCTCCGTAAGGAAGCGAGCTAGAGCTCTGAAACTGTGGCTATACGCACTTTCATGAAAACACGCTTCTTTGAGCTTTTAAGCTCAGAACTTGAATCTGTGCGTGTATCTAGCCTGGGAAGTCCTTCAGATCACTGTGCAATGCATATATGGCATCGATTGGTCCAATGTGCATGAATGGCCATTTGCAAGTGAATTTGAGCTTCTGAAGTGAAAATATGCACTTTTTTAAAAACTTGTTTTTTTTTCATTCTGCATGTCAACACTTTTCATTCTGTGTATAACTAAGTGGGAAAGTGACAAACATGAGTGAAATGTGGCTATATGACTGAATGAGAGTGAATTTGTTCCTATCTCCGTAAGGAAGCGAGCTAGAGCTCTGAAACTGTGGCTATACGCACTTTCATGAAAACACGCTTCTTTGAGCTTTTAAGCTCAGAACTTGAATCTGTGCGTATCTAGCCTGGGAAGTCCTTCAGATCACTGTGCAATGCATATATGGCATCGATTGGTCCAATGTGCATGAATGGCCATTTGCAAGTGAATTTGAGCTTCTGAAGTGAAAATATGCACTTTTTAAAAACTTGTTTTTTTTTCATTCTGCATGTCAACACTTTTCATTCTGTGTATAACTAAGTGGGAAAGTGACAAACATTAGTGAAATGTGGCTATATGACTGAATGAGAGTGAATTTGTTCCTATCTCCGTAAGGAAGCGAGCTAGAGCTCTGAAACTGTGGCTATACGCACTTTCATGAAAACACGCTTCTTTGAGCTTTTAAGCTCAGAACTTGAATCTGTGCGTGTATCTAGCCTGGGAAGTCCTTCAGATCACTGTGCAATGCATATATGGCCGATTGGTCCAATGTGCATGAATGGCCATTTGCAAGTGAATTTGAGCTTCTGAAGTGAAAATATGCACTTTTTTAAAAACTTGTTTTTTTTTTTCATTCTGCATGTCAACACTTTTCATTCTGTGTATAACTAAGTGGAAAGAAAGTGACAAACATAGTGAAATGTGGCTATATGACTGAATGAGAGTGAATTTGTTCCTATCTCCGTAAGGAAGCGAGCTAGAGCTCTGAAACTGTGGCTATCGCACTTTCATGAAAACCACGCTTCTTTGAGCTTTTAAGCTCAGAACTTGAATCTGTGCGTGTATCTAGCCTGGGAAGTCCTTCAGATCACTGTGCAATGCATATATGGCATCGATTGGTCCATGTGCATGAATGGCCATTTTTGCAAGTGAATTTGAGCTTCTGAAGTGAAAATATGCACTTTTTAAAAAACTTGTTTTTTTTCATTCTGCATGTCAACACTTTTCATTCTGTGTATAACTAAGTGGGAAAGTGACAAACATAGTGAAATGTGGCTATATGACTGAATGAGAGTGAATTTGTTCCTATCTCCGTGGAAGCGAGCTAGAGCTCTGAAACTGTGGCTATCGCACTTTCATGAAAACACGCTTCTTTGAGCTTTTAAGCTCAGAACTTGAATCTGTGCGTGTCTCTGGGAAGCCTTCAGATCACTGTCCTTCAGATCACTGTGCAATGCATATATGGCATCGATTGGTCCAATGTGCATGAATGGCCATTTGCAAGTGAATTTGAGCTTCTGAAGTGAAAATATGCACTTTTTTAAAAACTTGTTTTTTTTCTGCATGTCAACAATTTTCATTCTGTGTATAACTAAGTGGGAAAATATGACAAACATTTTTTTCATTGAAATGTGGCTATATGACTGAATGACTGAATGAGTGAATTTGTTCCTATCTCCGTAAGAAAGCGAGCTAGAGCTCTGAAACTGTGGCTATCGCACTTTCATGAAAACACGCTTCTTTGAGCTTTTAAGCTCAGAACTTGAATCTGTGCGTGTATCTAGCCTGGGAAGTCCTTCAGATCACTGTGCAATGCATATATGGCATCGATTGGTCCAATGTGCATGAATGGCCATTTGCAAGTGAATTTGAGCTTCTGAAGTGAAAATATGCACTTTTTAAAAACTTTTTTTTTTTCATTCTGCATGTCAACACTTTTCATTCTGTGTATAACTAAGTGGGAAAGTGACAAACATAGTGAAATGTGGCTATATGACTGAATGAATGAGTGAATTTGTTCCTATCTCCGTAAGGAAGCGAGCTAGAGCTCTGAAACTGTGGCTATCGCACTTTCATGAAAACACGCTTCTTTGAGCTTTTAAGCTCAGAACTTGAATCTGTGCGTGTATCTAGCCTGGGAAGTCCTTCAGATCACTGTGCAATGCATATATGGCATCGATTGGTCCAATGTGCATGAATGGCCATTTGCAAGTGAATTTGAGCTTCTGAAGTGAAATATGCACTTTTTTAAAAAAACTTTTTTTTTTTCATTCTGCATGTCAACACTTTTCATTCTGTGTATAACTAAGGGGGAAGTGACAAACATAAGTGAAATGTGGCTATATGACTGAATGAGATGAATTTGTTCCTATCTCCGTAAGAAGCGAGCTAGAGCTCTGAAACTGTGGCTATACGCACTTTCATGAAAACACGCTTCTTTGAGCTTTTAAGCTCAGAACTTGAATCTGTGTGTGTATCTAGCCTGGGAAGTCCTTCAGATCACTGTGCAATGCATATATGGCATCGATTGGTCCAATGTGCATGAATGGCCATTTGCAAGTGAATTTGAGCTTCTGAAGTGAAAATATGCACTTTTTAAAAACTTGTTTTTTTTTTCATTCTGCATGTCAACACTTTTCATTCTGTGTATAACTAAGTGGGAAAGTGACAAACATGAGTGAAATGTGGCTATATGACTGAATGAGAGTGAATTTGTTCCTATCTCCGTAAGGAAGCGAGCTAGAGCTCTGAAACTGTGGCTATACGCACTTTCATGAAAACACGCTTCTTTGAGCTTTTAAGCTCAGAACTTGAATCTGTGCGTGTATCTAGCCTGGGAAGTCCTTCAGATCACTGTGCAATGCATATATGGCATCGATTGGTCCAATGTGCATGAATGGCCATTTGCAAGTGAATTTGAGCTTCTGAAGTGAAAATATGCACTTTTTAAAAACTTGTTTTTTTTTTTTCATTCTGCATGTCAACACTTTTTCATTCTGTGTATAACTAAGTGGGAAAGTGACAAACATGAGTGAAATGTGGCTATATGACTGAATGAGAGTGAATTTGTTCCTATCTCCGTAAGGAAGCGAGCTAGAGCTCTGAAACTGTGGCTATCGCACTTTCATGAAAACACGCTTCTTTGAGCTTTTAAGCTCAGAACTTGAATCTGTGCGTGTATCTAGCCTGGGAAGTCCTTCAGATCACTGTGCAATGCATATATGGCATCGATTGGTCCAATGTGCATGAATGGCCATTTGCAAGTGAATTTGAGCTTTGAAGTGAAAATATGCACTTTTTAAAAACTTGTTTTTTTCATTCTGCATGTCAACACTTTTCATTCTGTGTATAACTAAGTGGGAAGTGACAAACATAGTGAAATGTGGCTATATGACTGAATGAGAGTGAATTTGTTCCTATCTCCGTAAGAAGCGGCTAGAGCTCTGAAACTGTGGCTATCGCACTTTCATGAAAACACGCTTCTTTTTGAGCTTTTAAGCTCAGAACTTGAATCTGTGCGTGTATCTAGCCTGGGAAGTCCTTCAGATCACTGTGCAATGCATATATGGCATCGATTGGTCCAATGTGCATGAATGGCCATTTGCAAGTGAATTTGAGCTTCTGAAGTGAAAATATGCACTTTTTAAAAACTTGTTTTTTTTTTCTGCATGTCAACACTTTTCATTCTGTGTATAACTAAGTGGGAAAGTGACAAACATGAGTGAAATGTGGCTATATGACTGAATGAGAGTGAATTTGTTCCTATCTCCGTAAGGAAGCGAGCTAGAGCTCTGAAACTGTGGCTATGCGCACTTTCATGAAAACACGCTTCTTTGAGCTTTTAAGCTCAGAACTTGAATCTGTGCGTGTATCTAGCCTGGGAAGTCCTTCAGATCACTGTGCAATGCATATATGGCATCGATTGGTCCAATGTGCATGAATGGCCATTTGCAAGTGAATTTGAGCTTCTGAAGTGAAAATATGCACTTTTTTAAAAACTTGTTTTTTTTTTTCATTCTGCATGTCAACACTTTTCATTCTGTGTATAACTAAGTGGGAAAGTGACAAACGTGTGAAATGCGGCTATATGACTGAATGAGAGTGAATTTGTTCCTATCTCCGTAAGGAAGCGAGCTAGAGCTCTGAAACTGTGGCTATACGCACTTTCATGAAAACACGCTTCTTTGAGCTTTTAAGCTCAGAACTTGAATCTGTGCGTGTATCTAGCCTGGGAAGTCCTTCAGATCACTGTGCAATGCATATATGGCATCGATTGGTCCATTGTGCATGAATGGCCATTTGCAAGTGAATTTGAGCTTCTGAAGTGAAAATATGCACTTTTTTAAAAACTTGTTTTTTTTTCATTCTGCATGTCAACACTTTTCATTCTGTGTATAACTAAGTGGGAAAGTGACAAACATGTGAAATGTGGCTATATGACTGAATGAGAGTGAATTTGTTCCTATCTCCGTAAGGAAGCGAGCTAGAGCTCTGAAACTGTGGCTATCGCTTTATTCTTGAATTTCAAAAACACGCTTCTTTGAGCTTTTAAGCTCAGAACTTGAATCTGTCTGCGTGTATCTAGCCTGGGAAACTGTCCTTCATCACTGTGCAATGCATATATGGCATCGATTTGGTCCAATGTGCATGAATGGCCATTTGTGCAAGTGAATTTGAGCTTCTGAAGTGAAAATATGCACTTTTTTTAAACTTGTTTTTTCATTCATGTCAACAACACTTTTTCATTCTGTGTATAACTAAGTGGGAAAGTGAAACAAACATGAATGAAAATGTGGCTATATGATTCTGAATGAGAGTTCATTTTGTTCCTATCTCCGTGGGAAAGCGAGCTAACATAGTGAAACTGTGGCTATGAATGAGAGTGAATTTGTTCTTTCCGTATGAAAACTAGAGCTCTGAAACTGTGGCTTCTTTGAGCTTTTTGAAGCTCAGAACTTGAATCTGTGCGTGTATCTAGCCTGGGAAGTTCAGATCACTGTGCAATGCATATATGGCATCGATTGGTCCAATGTGCATGAATGGCCATTTGCAAGTGAATTTGAGCTTCTGAAGTGAAAATATGCACTTTTTTAAAAACTTGTTTTTTTTTTTCATTCTGCATGTCAACACTTTTCATTCTGTGTATAACTAAGTGGGAAAGTGAAAAACATGAGTGAAATGTGGCTATATGACTGAATGAGAGTGAATTTGTTCCTATCTCCGTAAGGAAGCGAGCTAGAGCTCTGAAACTGTGGCTATCACGCACTTTCATGAAAACACGCTTCTTTGAGCTTTTAAGCTCAGAACTTGAATCTGTGCGTGTATCTAGCCTGGGAAGTCCTTCAGATCACTGTGCAATGCATATATGGCATCGATTGGTCCAATGTGCATGAATGGCCATTTGCAAGTGAATTTGAGCTTCTGAAGTGAAAATATGCACTTTTTAAAAACTTGTTTTTTTTTTCATTCTGCATGTCAACACTTTTCATTCTGTGTATAACTAAGTGGGAAAGTGACAAACATAAGTGAAATGTGGCTATATGACTGAATGAGAGTGAATTTGTTCCTATCTCCGTAAGGAAGCGAGCTAGAGCTCTGAAACTGTGGCTATCGCACTTTTTCATGAAAACACGCTTCTTTGAGCTTTTAAGCTCAGAACTTGAATCTGTGCGTGTATCTAGCCTGGGAAGTCCTTCAGATCACTGTGCAATGCATATATGGCATCGATTGGTCCAATGTGCATGAATGGCCATTTGCAAGTGAATTTGAGCTTCTGAAGTGAAAATATGCACTTTTTTAAAACTTGTTTTTTTCATTCTGCATGTCAACACTTTTCATTCTGTGTATAACTAAGTGGGAAAGTGACAAACATAGTGAAATGTGGCTATATGACTGAATGAGAGTGAATTTGTTCCTATCTCCGTAAGAAGCGAGCTAGAGCTCTGAAACTGTGGCTATACGCACTTTCATGAAAACACGCTTCTTTGAGCTTTTAAGCTCAGAACTTGAATCTGTGCGTGTATCTAGCCTGGGAAGTCCTTCAGATCACTGTGCAATGCATATATGGCATCGATTGGTCCAATGTGCATGAATGGCCATTTGCAAGTGAATTTGAGCTTCTGAAGTGAAAATATGCACTTTTTTAAAAACTTGTTTTTTTTTTCATTCTGCATGTCAACACTTTTCATTCTGTGTATAACTAAGTGGGAAAGTGACAAACATGAGTGAAATGTGGCTATATGACTGAATGAGAGTGAATTTGTTCCTATCTCCGTAAGGAAGCGAGCTAGAGCTCTGAAACTGTGGCTATCGCACTTTTCATTTCATAAACACGCTTCTTTGAGCTTTTAAGCTCAGAACTTGAATCTGTGCGTGTATCTAGCCTGGGAAGTCCTTCAGATCACTGTGCAATGCATATATGGCATCGATTGGTCCAATGTGCATGAATGGCCATTTGCAAGTGAATTTGAGCTTCTGAAGTGAAAATATGCACTTTTTAAAAACTTGTTTTTTTTTTTTCATTCTGCATGTCAACACTTTTCATTCTGTGTATAACTAAGTGGGAAGTGACAAACATAGTGAAATGTGGCTATATGACTGAATGAGAGTGAATTTGTTCCTATCTCCGTAAGGAAGCGAGCTAGAGCTCTGAAACTGTGGCTATCGCACTTTCATGAAAACACGCTTCTTTTTGCTTTTAAGCTCAGAACTTGAATCTGTGCGTGTATCTAGCCTGGGAAGTCCTTCAGATCACTGTGCAATGCATATATGGCATCGATTGGTCCAATGTGCATGAATGGCCATTTGCAAGTGAATTTGAGCTTCTGAAGTGAAAATATGCACTTTTTAAAAACTTGTTTTTTTTTCATTCTGCATGTCAACACTTTTCATTCTGTGTATAACTAAGTGGGAAAGTGACAAAAATGAGTGAAATGTGGCTATATGACTGAATGAGAGTGAATTTGTTCCTATCTCCGTAAGGAAGCGAGCTAGAGCTCTGAAACTGTGGCTATCACTTTCTTTCATGAAAACACGCTTCTTTGAGCTTTTAAGCTCAGAACTTGAATCTGTGCGTGTATCTAGCCTGGGAAGTCCTTCAGATCACTGTGCAATGCATATATGGCATCGATTGGTCCAATGTGCATGAATGGCCATTTGCAAGTGAATTTGAGCTTCTGAAGTGAAAATATGCACTTTTTTAAAAACTTGTTTTTTTTTTTCATTCTGCATGTCAACACTTTTCATTCTGTGTATAACTAAGTGGGAAAGTGACAAACATGAGTGAAATGTGGCTATATGACTGAATGAGAGTGAATTTGTTCCTATCTCCGTAAGGAAGCGAGCTAGAGCTCTGAAACTGTGGCTATACGCACTTTCATGAAAACACGCTTCTTTGAGCTTTTAAGCTCAGAACTTGAATCTGTGCGTGTATCTAGCCTGGGAAGTCCTTCAGATCACTGTGCAATGCATATATGGCATCGATTGGTCCAATGTGCATGAATGGCCATTTGCAAGTGAATTTGAGCTTCTGAAGTGAAAATGCACTTTTTAAAAACTTGTTTTTTTTTCATTCTGCATGTCAACACTTTTCATTCTGTGTATAACTAAGTGGGAAAGTGACAAACATAGTGAAAATGTGGCTATATGACTGAATGAGAGTGAATTTGTTCCTATCTCCGTAAGGAAGCGAGCTAGAGCTCTGAAACTGTGGCTATCGCACTTTTCATGAAAACACGCTTCTTTGAGCTTTTAAGCTCAGAACTTGAATCTGTGCGTGTATCTAGCCTGGGAAGTCCTTCAGATCACTGTGCAATGCATATATGGCATCGATTGGTCCAATGTGCATGAATGGCCATTTGCAAGTGAATTTGAGCTTCTGAAGTGAAAATATGCTTTTTAAAACTTGTTTTTTTTTCATTCTGCATGTCAACACTTTTCATTCTGTGTATAACTAAGTGGGAAAGTGACAAACATGAGTGAAATGTGGCTATATGACTGAATGAGAGTGAATTTGTTCCTATCTCCGTAGGGAAGCGAGCTAGAGCTCTGAAACTGTGGCTATCACGCACTTTCATGAAAACACGCTTCTTTGAGCTTTTAAGCTCAGAACTTGAATCTGTGCGTGTATCTAGCCTGGGAAGTCCTTCAGATCACTGTGCAATGCATATATGGCATCGATTGGTCCAATGTGCATGAATGGCCATTTGCAAGTGAATTTGAGCTTCTGAAGTGAAAATATGCACTTTTTAAAAACTTGTTTTTTTTTTTCATTCTGCATGTCAACACTTTTCATTCTGTGTATAACTAAGTGGGAAAGTGACAAACATAGTGAAATGTGGCTATATGACTGAATGAAAGTGAATTTGTTCCTATCTCCGTAAGGAAGCGCTAGAGCTCTGAAACTGTGGCTATCGCACTTTCATGAAAACACGCTTCTTTGAGCTTTTAAGCTCAGAACTTGAATCTGTGCGTGTATCTAGCCTGGGAAGTCCTTCAGATCACTGTGCAATGCATATATGGCATCGATTGGTCCAATGTGCATGAATGGCCATTTGCAAGTGAATTTGAGCTTCTGAAGTGAAAATATGCACTTTTTAAAAAACTTGTTTTTTTTTTTTCATTCTGCATGTCAACACTTTTCATTCTGTGTATAACTAAGTGGGAAAGTGACAAACATTAGTGAAATGTGGCTATATGACTGAATGAGAGTGAATTTGTTCCTATCTCCGTAAGGAAGCGAGCTAGAGCTCTGAAACTGTGGCTATCGCACTTTCATGAAAACACGCTTCTTTGAGCTTTTAAGCTCAGAACTTGAATCTGTGCGTGTATCTAGCCTGGGAAGTCCTTCAGATCACTGTGCAATGCATATATGGCATCGATTGGTCCAATGTGCATGAATGGCCATTTGCAAGTGAATTTGAGCTTCTGAAGTGAAAATATGCACTTTTTAAAAACTTGTTTTTTTTCATTCTGCATGTCAACACTTTTCATTCTGTGTATAACTAAGTGAAAGTGAAAATGAAAGTGAAAACATGTGAAATGTGGCTATATGACTGAATGAGAGTTTTGTTCCTATCTCCGTAAGAAGCTAGAGCTCTGAAACTGTGGCTATCGCACTTTCATGAAAACTGAACGCTTCTTTGAGCTTTTAAGCTCAGAACTTGAATCTGTGTGTGTATCTAGCCTGGAAGTCCTTCAGATCACTGTGCAATGCATATATGGCATCGATTGGTCCAATGTGCATGAATGGCCATTTGCAAGTGAATTTGAGCTTCTGAAGTGAAAATATGCACTTTTTCAAAAACTTGTTTTTTTTTCATTCTGCATGTCAACACTTTTTCATCTGTGTATAACTAAGTGGGAAAGTGACAAACATGAAGTGAAATGTGGCTATATGACTGAATGAGAGTGAATTTGTTCCTATCTCCGTAAGGAAGCGAGCTAGAGCTCTGAAACTGTGGCTATCGCACTTTCATGAAAACACGCTTCTTTGAGCTTTTAAGCTCAGAACTTGAATCTGTGCGTGTATCTAGCCTGGGAAGTCCTTCAGATCACTGTGCAATGCATATATGGCATCGATTGGTCCAATGTGCATGAATGGCCATTTGCAAGTGAATTTGAGCTTCTGAAGTGAAAATATGCACTTTTTTTTTTTTTTTTTTTTTTTTAATTCTGCATGTCAACACTTTTCATTCTGTGTATAACTAAGTGGGAAAGTGACAAACATAGTGAAAAATGTGGCTATATGACTGAATGAGAGTGAATTTGTTCCTATCTCCGTAAGAAAGCGAGCTAGAGCTCTGAAACTGTGGCTATCGCACTTTCATGAAAACACGCTTCTTTGAGCTTTTAAGCTCAGAACTTGAATCTGTGCGTGTATCTAGCCTGGGAAGTCCTTCAGATCACTGTGCAATGCATATATGGCATCGATTGGTCCAATGTGCATGAATGCATTTGCAAGTGAATTTGAGCTTCTGAAGTGAAAATATGCACTTTTTAAAAACTTGTTTTTTTTCATTCTGCATGTCAACACTTTTCATTCTGTGTATAACTAAGTGGGAAAGTGACAAACATGAGTGAAATGTGGCTATATGACTGAATGAGAGTGAATTTGTTCCTATCTCCGTAAGGAAGCGAGCTAGAGCTCTGAAACTGTGGCTATACGCACTTTCATGAAAACACGCTTCTTTGAGCTTTTAAGCTCAGAACTTGAATCTGTGCGTGTATCTAGCCTGGGAAGTCCTTCAGATCACTGTGCAATGCATATATGGCATCGATTGGTCCAATGTGCATGAATGGCCATTTGCAAGTGAATTTGAGCTTCTGAAGTGAAAATATGCACTTCATTAAAAACTTGTTTTTTTTTTCATTCTGCATGTCAACACTTTTCATTCTGTGTATAACTAAGTGGGAAAGTGACAAACATAGTGAAAATGTGGCTATATGACTGAATGAGTGAATTTTGTTCCTATCTCCGTAAGGAAGCGAGCTAGAGCTCTGAAACTGTGGCTATACGCACTTTCATGAAAACACGCTTCTTTGAGCTTTTAAGCTCAGAACTTGAATCTGTGCGTGTATCTAGCCTGGGAAGTCCTTCAGATCACTGTGCAATGCATATATGGCATCGATTGGTCCAATGTGCATGAATGGCCATTTGCAAGTGAATTTGAGCTTCTGAAGTGAAAATATGCACTTTTTTAAAAACTTGTTTTTTTTCATTCTGCATGTCAACACTTTTCATTCTGTGTATAACTAAGTGGGAAAGTGACAAACATGAGTGAAATGTGGCTATATGACTGAATGAGAGTGAATTTGTTCCTATCTCCGTAAGGAAGCGAGCTAGAGCTCTGAAACTGTGGCTATACGCACTTTCATGAAAACACGCTTCTTTGAGCTTTTAAGCTCAGAACTTGAATCTGTGCGTGTATCTAGCCTGGGAAGTCCTTCAGATCACTGTGCAATGCATATATGGCATCGATTGGTCCAATGTGCATGAATGGCCATTTGCAAGTGAATTTGAGCTTCTGAAGTGAAAATATGCACTTTTTAAAAACTTGTTTTTTTTCATTCTGCATGTCAACACTTTTCATTCTGTGTATAACTAAGTGGGAAAGTGACAAACATTAGTGAAATGTGGCTATATGACTGAATGAGAGTGAATTTGTTCCTATCTCCGTAAGGAAGCGAGCTAGAGCTCTGAAACTGTGGCTATCGCACTTTCATGAAAACACGCTTCTTTGAGCTTTTAAGCTCAGAACTTGAATCTGTCGTGTGTCTCTAGCCTGGGAAGTCCTTCAGATCACTGTGCAATGCATATATGGCATCGATTGGTCCAATGTGCATGAATGGCCATTTGCAAGTGAATTTGAGCTTCTGAAGTGAAAATATGCACTTTTTAAAACTTGTTTTTTTTTTCATTCTGCATGTCAACACTTTTCATTCTGTGTATAACTAAGTGGGAAAGTGACAAACAGTTAGTGAAATGTGGCTATATGACTGAATGAGAGTGAATTTGTTCCTATCTCCGTAAGGAAGCGAGCTAGAGCTCTGAAACTGTGGCTATCGCACTTTCATGAAAACACGCTTCTTTGAGCTTTTAAGCTCAGAACTTGAATCTGTGTGTATCTAGCCTGGGAAGTCCTTCAGATCACTGTGCAATGCATATATGGCATCGATTGGTCCAATGTGCATGAATGGCCATTTGCAAGTGAATTTGAGCTTCTGAAGTGAAAATATGCACTTTTTAAAAACTTGTTTTTTTTTTTCATTCTGCATGTCAACACTTTTCATTCTGTGTATAACTAAGTGGGAAAGTGACAAACATAGAGTGAAATGTGGCTATATGACTGAATGAGAGTGAATTTGTTCCTATCTCCGTAAGGAAGCGAGCTAGAGCTCTGAAACTGTGGCTATCGCACTTTCATGAAAACACGCTTCTTTGAGCTTTTAAGCTCAGAACTTGAAGCTGTGCGTGTATCTAGCCTGGGAAGTCCTTCAGATCACTGTGCAATGCATATATGGCATCGATTGGTCCAATGTGCATGAATGGCCATTTGCAAGTCACTTTGCAATGCAAATATTTTTAAAAAACTTGCATCGATTCTGCATGTCAACACTTTTCATTCTGTGTATAACTAAATGGAAATTTGCAAATGTGAATTTGAATTTGTTCCTTCTCCGTGAAAATATGCACTTTTTTAAAAACTTGTTTTTTTCATTCTGCATGTCAACACTTTTCATTCTGTGTATAACTAAGTGGGAAAGTGACAAACATAGTGAAATGTGGCTATATGACTGAATGAAGTGGGAAAGTGAATTTGTTCCTATCTCCGTGAGAAGCCTATCTCCGAGCTAGAGCTCTGAAACTGTGTGGCTATCACACTTTCATGAAAACCAACTTCTTCTTTGAGCTTTTAAGCTCAGAACTTGAATCTGTGTGTGTATCTAGCCTGGGAAGTCCTTCAGATCACTGTGCAATGCATATATGGCATCGATTGGTCCAATGTGCATGAATGGCCATTTGCAAGTGAATTTGAGCTTCTGAAGTGAAAATATGCACTTTTTTAAAAACTTGTTTTTTTTTTCTGCATGTCATTCTGCATGTCAACACTTTTCATTCTGTGTATAACTAAGTGGGAAAGTGACAAACATTAGTGAAATGTGGCTATATGACTGAATGAGAGTGAATTTGTTCCTATCTCCGTAAGGAAGCGAGCTAGAGCTCTGAAACTGTGGCTATACGCACTTTCATGAAAACACGCTTCTTTGAGCTTTTAAGCTCAGAACTTGAATCTGTGCGTGTATCTAGCCTGGGAAGTCCTTCAGATCACTGTGCAATGCATATATATGGCATCGATTGGTCCAATGTGCATGAATGGCCATTTGCAAGTGAATTTGAGCTTCTGAAGTGAAAATATGCACTTTTTAAAAACTTGTTTTTTTTTTTCATTCTGCATGTCAACACTTTTCATTCTGTGTATAACTAAGTGGGAAAGTGACAAACATAGTGAAATGTGGCTATATGACTGAATGAGAGTGAATTTGTTCCTATCTCCGTAAGGAAGCGCAGCTAGAGCTCTGAAACTGTGGCTATCGCACTTTCATGAAAACCACGCTTCTTTGAGCTTTTAAGCTCAGAACTTGAATCTGTGCGTGTATCTAGCCTGGGAAGTCCTTCAGATCACTGTGCAATGCATATATGGCATCGATTGGTCCAATGTGCATGAATGGCCATTTGCAAGTGAATTTGAGCTTCTGAAGTGAAAATATGCACTTTTTAAAAACTTGTTTTTTTTTTTCATTCTGCATGTCAACACTTTTCATTCTGTGTATAACTAAGTGGGAAAGTGACAAACATGTAGTGAAATGTGGCTATATGACTGAATGAGAGTGAATTTGTTCCTATCTCCGTAAGGAAGCGAGCTAGAGCTCTGAAACTGTGGCTATCGCACTTTCATGAAAACACGCTTCTTTTTGAGCTTAAAAGCTCAGAACTTGAATCTGTGCGTGTATCTAGCCTGGGAAGTCCTTCAGATCACTGTGCAATGCATATATTATCGATTGGTCCAATGTGCATGAATGGCCATTTGCAAGTGAATTTGAGCTTCTGAAGTGAAAATATGCACTTTTTTAAAAAACTTTTTTTTTTTTCATTCTGCATGTCAACACTTTTCATTCTGTGTATAACTAAGTGGGAAAGTGACAAACATAGTGAAAATGTGGCTATATGACTGAATGAGAGTGAATTTGTTCCTATCTCCGTAAGGAAGCGAGCTAGAGCTCTGAAACTGTGGCTATACGCACTTTCATGAAAACACGCTTCTTTGAGCTTTTAAGCTCAGAACTTGAATCTGTGCGTGTATCTAGCCTGGGAAGTCCTTCAGATCACTGTGTGCAATGCATATATGGCATCGATTGGTCCAATGTGCATGAATGGCCATTTGCAAGTGAATTTGAGCTTCTGAAGTGAAAATATGCACTTTTTTTTTTTTTTTTTTTCATTCTGCATGTCAACACTTTTCATTCTGTGTATAACTAAGTGGGAAAGTGACAAACATGAGTGAAATGTGGCTATATGACTGAATGAGAGTGAATTTGTTCCTATCTCCGTAAGGAAGCGAGCTAGAGCTCTGAAACTGTGGCTATACGCACTTTCATGAAAACACGCTTCTTTGAGCTTTTAAGCTCAGAACTTGAATCTGTGCGTGTATCTAGCCTGGGAAGTCCTTCAGATCACTGTGCAATGCATATATGGCATCGATTGGTCCAATGTGCATGAATGGCCATTTGCAAGTGAATTTGAGCTTCTGAAGTGAAAATATGCACTTTTTTAAAAACTTGTTTTTTTTCATTCTGCATGTCAACACTTTTCATTCTGTGTATAACTAAGTGGGAAAGTGACAAACATTAGTGAAATGTGGCTATATGACTGAATGAGAGTGAATTTGTTCCTATCTCCGTAAGGAAGCGAGCTAGAGCTCTGAAACTGTGGCTATCGCACTTTCATGAAAACACGCTTCTTTGAGCTTTTAAGCTCAGAACTTGAATCTGTCGTGTATCTAGCCTGGGAAGTCCTTCAGATCACTGTGCAATGCATATATGGCATCGATTGGTCCAATGTGCATGAATGGCCATTTGCAAGTGAATTTGAGCTTCTGAAGTGAAAATATGCACTTTTTAAAAACTTGTTTTTTTTTCATTCTGCATGTCAACACTTTTCATTCTGTGTATAACTAAGTTTGACAAACATATAAGTGAAATGTGGCTATATGACTGAATGATGAATTTGTTCCTATCTCCGTAAGGATAGAGCTCTGAAACTGTGGCTATCGCACTTTCATGAAAACCACGCTTCTTTGAGCTTTTAAGCTCAGAACTTGAATCTGTCGTGTATCTAGCCTGGGAAGTCCTTCAGATCACTGTGCAATGCATATATGGCATCGATTGGAATGTGCATGAATGGCCATTTGCAGTGAATTTGAGCTTCTGAAGTGAAAATATGCACTTTTTTAAAAACTTGTTTTTTTTTTCATTCTGCATGTCAACACTTTTCATTCTGTGTATAACTAAGTGGGAAAGTGACAAACATAGAGTGAAATGTGGCTATATGACTGAATGAGAGTGAATTTGTTCCTATCTCCGTAAGGAAGCGAGCTAGAGCTCTGAAACTGTGGCTATCGCACTTTCATGAAAACACGCTTCTTTGAGCTTTTAAGCTCAGAACTTGAATCTGTGCGTGTATCTAGCCTGGGAAGTCTTCAGATCACTGTGCAATGCATATATGGCATCGATTGGTCCAATGTGCATGAATGGCCATTTGCAAGTGAATTTGAGCTTCTGAAGTGAAAATATGCACTTTTTAAAAACTTGTTTTTTTTCATTCTGCATGTCAACACTTTTCATTCTGTGTATAACTAAGTGGGAAAGTGACAAACATAAAGTGAAATGTGGCTATATGACTGAATGAGTGAATTTGTTCCTATCTCCGTAAGGAAGCGAGCTAGAGCTCTGAAACTGTGGCTATCGCACTTTCATGAAAACTTTCTTTGAGCTTTTAGCTCAGAACTTGAATCTGTGCGTGTATCTAGCCTGGGAAGTCCTTCAGATCACTGTGCAATGCATATATGGCATCGATTGGTCCAATGTGCATGAATGGCCATTTGCAAGTGAATTTGAGCTTCTGAAGTGAAAATATGCACTTTTTAAAAAACTTTTTTTTTTCATTCTGCATGTCAACACTTTTCATTCTGTGTATAACTAAGTGGGAAAGTGACAAACATTGAAATGTGGCTATATGACTGAATGAGATGAATTTGTTCCTATCTCCGTAAGGAAAGCGAGCTAGAGCTCTGAAACTGTGGCTATCTGCTTTTCATGAAAACCTGCTTCTTTGAGCTTTTAAGCTCAGAACTTGAATCTGTCAGTATCTAGCCTGGGAAGTCCTTCAGATCACTGTGCAATGCATATATGGCATCGATTGGTCCAATGTGCATGAATGGCCATTTACAAAGTGAATTTGAGCTTCTGAAGTGAAAATATGCACTTTTTAAAAACTTGTTTTTTTTTTTCATTCTGCATGTCAACACTTTTCATTCTGTGTATAACTAAGTGGGAAAGTGACAAACATAGTGAAATGTGGCTATATGACTGAATGAGAGTGAATTTGTTCCTATCTCCGTAAGGAAGCGAGCTAGAGCTCTGAAACTGTGGCTATCGCACTTTCATGAAAACCACGCTTCTTTGAGCTTTTAAGCTCAGAACTTGAATCTGTGCGTGTATCTAGCCTGGGAAGTCCTTCAGATCACTGTGCAATGCATATATGGCATCGATTGGTCCAATGTGCATGAATGGCCATTTGCAAGTGAATTTGAGCTTCTGAAGTGAAAATATGCACTTTTTAAAAACTTGTTTTTTTTTTTCATTCTGCATCAAACTTTTCATTCTGTGTATAACTAAGTGGGAAAGTGACAAACATGAAATGTGGCTATATGACTGAATGAGAGTGAATTTTTCCTATCTCCGTAAAAGCGAGCTAGAGCTCTGAAACTGTTTTTTCATGAAAACACGCTTCTTTGAGCTTTTAAGCTCAGAACTTGAATCTGTCGTGTATCTCCTGGGAAGTCCTTCAGATCACTGTGCAATGCATATATGGCATCGATTGGTCCAATGTGCATGAATGGCCATTTGCAAGTGAATTTGAGCTTCTGAAGTGAAAATATGCACTTTTTAAAAACTTGTTTTTTTCATTCTGCATGTCAACACTTTTCATTCTGTGTATAACTAAGTGGGAAAGTGACAAACATAGAGTGAAATGTGGCTATATGACTGAATGAGAGTGAATTTGTTCCTATCTCCGTAAGGAAGCGAGCTAGAGCTCTGAAACTGTGGCTATCGCACTTTCATGAAAACACACGCTTCTTTGAGCTTTTAAGCTCAGAACTTGAATCTGTGCGTGTATCTAGCCTGGGAAGTCCTTCAGATCACTGTGCAATGCATATATGGCATCGATTGGTCCAATGTGCATGAATGGCCATTTGCAAGTGAATTTGAGCTTCTGAAGTGAAAATATGCACTTTTTAAAAACTTGTTTTTTTTCATTCTGCATGTCAACACTTTTCATTCTGTGTATAACTAAGTGGGAAAGTGACAAACATAGTGAAATGTGGCTATATGACTGAATGAGAGTGAATTTGTTCCTATCTCCGTAAGGAAGCGAGCTAGAGCTCTGAAACTGTGGCTATCGCACTTTCATGAAAACACGCTTCTTTGAGCTTTTAAGCTCAGAACTTGAATCTGTCGTGTATCTAGCCTGGGAAGTCCTTCAGATCACTGTGCAATGCATATATGGCATCGATGGTCCAATGTGCATGAATGGCCATTTGCAAGTGAATTTGAGCTTCTGAAGTGAAAATATGCACTTTTTAAAAACTTGTTTTTTTCATTCTGCATGTCAACACTTTTCATTCTGTGTATAACTAAGTGGGAAAAGTGACAAACATAAGTGAAATGTGGCTATATGACTGAATGAGAGTGAATTTGTTCCTATCTCCGTAAGGAAGCGAGGCTAGAGCTCTGAAACTGTGGCTATCGCACTTTCATGAAAACCGCTTCTTTGAGCTTTTAAGCTCAGAACTTGAATCTGTCGTGTATCTAGCCTGGGAAGTCCTTCAGATCACTGTGCAATGCATATATGGCATCGATTGGTCCAATGTGCATGAATGGCCATTTGCAAGTGAATTTGAGCTTCTGAAGTGAAAATATGCACTTTTTAAAAACTTGTTTTTTTTCATTCTGCATGTCAACACTTTTCATTCTGTGTATAACTAAGTGGGAAAGTGACAACATGAGTGAAATGTGGCTATATGACTGAATGAGTGAATTTGTTCCTATCTCCGTAAGGAAAGCGAGCTAGAGCTCTGAAACTGTGGCTATCACACTTTCTGAAAACACGCTTCTTTGAGCTTTTAAGCTCAGAACTTGAATCTGTGCGTGTATCTAGCCTGGGAAGTCCTTCAGATCACTGTGCAATGCATATATGGCATCGATTGGTCCAATGTGCATGAATGGCCATTTGCAAGTGAATTTGAGCTTCTGAAGTGAAAATATGCACTTTTTAAAAACTTGTTTTTTTTCATTCTGCATGTCAACACTTTTCATTCTGTGTATAACTAAGTGGGAAAGTGACAAACATAAGTGAAATGTGGCTATATGACTGAATGAATGAGTGAATTTGTTCCTATCTCCGTAAGGAAGCGAGCTAGAGCTCTGAAACTGTGGCTATCGCACTTTCATGAAAACACGCTTCTTTGAGCTTTTAAGCTCAGAACTTGAATCTGTGCGTGTATCTAGCCTGGGAAGTCCTTCAGATCACTGTGCAATGCATATATGGCATCGATTGGTCCAATGTGCATGAATGGCCATTTGCAAGTGAATTTGAGCTTCTGAAGTGAAAATATGCACTTTTAAAAAACTTGTTTTTTTTTCATTCTGCATGTCAACACTTTTCATTCTGTCTGTGTTTAACTTGTTACACTTTTTTGTTTTTTCATTCTGCATGTCAACACTTTTCATTCTGTGTATAACTAACATGAAAAGTGACAAACATAAAGTGAAATGTGGCTATATGACTGAATGAAAGTGAATTTGTTCCTATCTCCGTAAGGAAGCGAGCTAGAGCTCTGAAACTGTGGCTATACGCACTTTCATGAAAACACGCTTCTTTGAGCTTTTAAGCTCAGAACTTGAATCTGTGCGTGTATCTAGCCTGGGAAAGTCCTTCAGATCACTGTGCAATGCATATATGGCATCGATTGGTCCAATGTGCATGAATGGCCATTTGCAAGTGAATTTGAGCTTCTGAAGTGAAAATATGCACTTTTTAAAACTTTTTTTTTTCATTCTGCATGTCAACACTTTTCATTCTGTGTATAACTAAGTGGGAAAGTGACAAACATAAAGTGAAATGTGGCTATATGACTGAATGAGAGTGAATTTGTTCCTATCTCCGTAAGGAAGCGAGCTAGAGCTCTGAAACTGTGGCTATCGCACTTTTTCATGAAAACACGCTTCTTTGAGCTTTTAAGCTCAGAACTTGAATCTGTGCGTGTATCTAGCCTGGGAAGTCCTTCAGATCACTGTGCAATGCATATATGGCATCGATTGGTCCAATGTGCATGAATGGCCATTTGCAAGTGAATTTGAGCTTCTGAAGTGAAAATATGCACTTTTTTAAAAACTTGTTTTTTTTTCATTCTGCATGTCAACACTTTTCATTCTGTGTATAACTAAGTGGGAAAGTGACAAACATGAGTGAAATGTGGCTATATGACTGAATGAGAGTGAATTTGTTCCTATCTCCGTAAGGAAGCGAGCTAGAGCTCTGAAACTGTGGCTATACGCACTTTCATGAAAACACGCTTCTTTGAGCTTTTAAGCTCAGAACTTGAATCTGTGTGCGTGTATCTAGCCTGGGAAGTCCTTCAGATCACTGTGCAATGCATATATGGCATCGATTGGTCCAATGTGCATGAATGGCCATTTGCAAGTGAATTTGAGCTTCTGAAGTGAAAATATGCACTTTTTTAAAAACTTGTTTTTTTTCATTCTGCATGTCAACACTTTTCATTCTGTGTATAACTAAGTGGGAAAGTGACAAACATGAATGAAATGTGGCTATATGACTGAATGAGAGTGAATTTGTTCCTATCTCCGTAAGGAAGCGAGCTAGAGCTCTGAAACTGTGGCTATACGCACTTTCATGAAAACACGCTTCTTTGAGCTTTTAAGCTCAGAACTTGAATCTGTGCGTGTATCTAGCCTGGGAAGTCCTTCAGATCACTGTGCAATGCATATATGGCATCGATTGGTCCAATGTGCATGAATGGCCATTTGCAAGTGAATTTGAGCTTCTGAAGTGAAAATATGCACTTTTTAAAAACTTGTTTTTTTCATTCTGCATGTCAACACTTTTCATTCTGTGTATAACTAAGTGGGAAAGTGACAAACATTAGTGAAATGTGGCTATATGACTGAATGAGAGTGAATTTGTTCCTATCTCCGTAAGGAAGCGAGCTAGAGCTCTGAAACTGTGGCTATACGCACTTTCATGAAAACACGCTTCTTTGAGCTTTTAAGCTCAGAACTTGAATCTGTGCGTGTATCTAGCCTGGGAAGTCCTTCAGATCACTGTGCAATGCATATATGGCATCGATTGGTCCAATGTGCATGAATGGCCATTTGCAAGTGAATTTGAGCTTCTGAAGTGAAAATATGCACTTTTTAAAAACTTGTTTTTTTTCATTCTGCATGTCAACACTTTTCATTCTGTGTATAACTAAGTGGGAAAGTGACAAACATAGAGTGAAATGTGGCTATATGACTGAATGAGAGTGAATTTGTTCCTATCTCCGTAGGAAGCGAGCTAGAGCTCTGAAACTGTGGCTATCGCACTTTCATGAAAACACGCTTCTTTGAGCTTTTAAGCTCAGAACTTGAATCTGTGCGTGTATCTAGCCTGGGAAGTCCTTCAGATCACTGTGCAATGCATATATGGCATCGATTGGTCCAATGTGCATGAATGGCCATTTGCAAGTGAATTTGAGCTTCTGAAGTGAAAATATGCACTTTTTTTAAAAACTTGTTTTTTTTTTTCATTCTGCATGTCAACACTTTTCATTCTGTGTATAACTAAGTGGGAAAGTGACAAACATATGAGTGAAATGTGGCTATATATGACTGAATGAGAGTGAATTTGTTCCTATCTCCGTAAGGAAGCAGCTAGAGCTCTGAAACTGTGGCTATCACGCACTTTCATGAAAACACGCTTCTTTGAGCTTTTAAGCTCAGAACTTGAATCTGTCGTGTATCTAGCCTGGGAAGTCCTTCAGATCACTGTGCAATGCATATATGGCATCGATTGGTCCAATGTGCATGAATGGCCATTTGCAAGTGAATTTGAGCTTCTGAAGTGAAAATATGCACTTTTTTAAAAACTTGTTTTTTTTCATTCTGCATGTCAACACTTTTCATTCTGTGTATAACTAAGTGGGAAAGTGACAAACATTAGTGAAATGTGGCTATATGACTGAATGAGAGTGAATTTGTTCCTATCTCCGTAAGGAAGCGAGCTAGAGCTCTGAAACTGTGGCTATACGCACTTTCATGAAAACACGCTTCTTTGAGCTTTTAAGCTCAGAACTTGAATCTGTGCGTATCTAGCCTGGGAAGTCCTTCAGATCACTGTGCAATGCATATATGGCATCGATTGGTCCAATGTGCATGAATGGCCATTTGCAAGTGAATTTGAGCTTCTGAAGTGAAAATATGCACTTTTTAAAAACTTGTTTTTTTTTTCATTCTGCATGTCAACACTTTTCATTCTGTGTATAACTAAGTGGGAAAGTGACAAACATGAGTGAAATGTGGCTATATGACTGAATGAGAGTGAATTTGTTCCTATCTCCGTAAGGAAGCTAGCTAGAGCTCTGAAACTGTGGCTATACGCACTTTCATGAAAACACGCTTCTTTGAGCTTTTAAGCTCAGAACTTGAATCTGTGCGTGTATCTAGCCTGGGAAGTCCTTCAGATCACTGTGCAATGCATATATGGCATCGATTGGTCCAATGTGCATGAATGGCCATTTGCAAGTGAATTTGAGCTTCTGAAGTGAAAATATGCACTTTTTTAAAAACTTGTTTTTTTCATTCTGCATGTCAACACTTTTCATTCTGTGTATAACTAAGTGGGAAAGTGACAAACATGAAGTGAAATGTGGCTATATGACTGAATGAGAGTGAATTTGTTCCTATCTCCGTAAGGAAGCGAGCTAGAGCTCTGAAACTGTGGCTATCGCACTTTCATGAAAACACGCTTCTTTGAGCTTTTAAGCTCAGAACTTGAATCTGTGCGTGTATCTAGCCTGGGAAGTCCTTCAGATCACTGTGCAATGCATATATGGCATCGATTGGTCCAATGTGCATGAATGGCCATTTGCAAGTGAATTTGAGCTTCTGAAGTGAAAATATGCACTTTTTAAAAACTTGTTTTTTCATTCTGCATGTCAACACTTTTCATTCTGTATACTTTTAAAAATTTTTTTCATTCTGATTATTTTCATTCTGCTGATAACTTGTGAAAGTGACAACTAGTGAAATGTAACTGAAATGTAATTTATTGATCTGTGAATGCCTAGCTCACGTGGACGCACTTTCTGACACTTCTTTGCTTTAAACTCAGACTTATTGGCTTATCTAGCTTGAATCTTAGATCATGCAAGCATATAGGATCATTGGTCAATTCATGAATGCATTATGAATTTAGGTCAAGTGAAATGGCATTTTAAAATTATTTTTTCATTCTGCAAGTAAATTCACTGTGTTAAAACATTGGGAATCATCATGTGAAATGCTTATCTGATATAAGTGAATTGTCATCAGTAGGAACGAGCTAATCTGAAACTGCTATTGTCCTTTCATGAAAGCTTTTGGCTTTAAGCTCGAACTGAATCTTCCGTATTCAGAAAGTCCTTGATCAAGCTCAACATAATCATCGTGTAATTGCTAGAAGCTTCAGATACTT
>JAFJMP010000023.1:502274-560140 GCA_029692085.1 Gymnothorax javanicus
ACTTTTCATTTTTTAAAAAAACGCTTTTTGAGCTTTTAGCTCAGAACTTGAATCTTTCGTGTTCTAGCCTGGGAATCTTTTAATCCCTTCAAGCATATATGGATCATTGGTCCAATGTCATGTTGGCCTTTGAAGTGAATATGAGCCGAGTAAAAAATGCACTTTTTAAAAATTGTTTTTTTTTTATTCTGATGTCAAAAAAATTTATTCTTTTATTAAAAAAGTGGGGAAACGACAAACATAGGAAATGTGACTATAGACTGAATGAGATTGAATTTTTCCATCTCCTAAGGAAGGAGCAGAGTGAAATGTGGTATAGCACTTTTATGAAACAGCCTTTGAGCTTTTAAGCTCAGAACTTGAATCTTTCGGGATCTAGCCTGGGAACCTTCAGATTACTGTTCAAGCAAAATGGCATCGTTTGGGCCAATGTACATGTATGGCCATTTGCAAGTGAATATGAGCCAAAGTGAAGATATGCACTTTTTTTTAAAAAATTTTTGCTCTGCTTGTCAAAACTTTTCATTCTGTGTATAATTCATGGAATGTGACAAACTTGGAGTGAATGTGACTATATGACTGAATGAGTGAATTTAGCGTTATCTCCGAAGGGGAAGCTTAGCCAGGAACTCTGAAACTGTGGCAATACGCACTTTCATGGTAACACGCTTCTTTGAGCTTTTTTTAGCTCAAAACTTGAATCTGGAGTAATATCTAGCCTGGGAAGTCTTTCAGATCACTGTGCAAAGCATATATGGTATCTATTATTCCATTGTGCATCTTTGGCCATTTGCAAGTGAATATGAGCTTCTGATGTTAAAATATGCACTTTTTTAAAACTATTTTTTTTTTTTTTCATTCTGCATGTCAAAAACATTTCATTCTGTGTATTACTAATGGGAAAAACCGACAAACATGAGTGAAATGTGACTATATGACTGAATGAGATTGAATTTGTTCCTTTATCTCCAGAAGGAAGCGAGCTAGAGCTCTGAAAACTGTAATATATCGTACTTTCATGAAAACACGCTTTTTGAGCTTTTGCTCACAACTTGAATCTGTGCGTGTATCTAGCCTGGGAAGTCTTTCAGATCACTTTTCAAAGCATATATGCTATCTATTGCTCCATTGTGCATCTTTGGCCATTTGCAAGTGAATATGAGCTTCTGATGTTAAAATATGCACTTTTTTAAAAACTTATTTTTTTTTCATTCTGCATGTCAAAACAATTCATTCTGTGTATAACTAAGTGGGAAAGTGACAAACATGAGTGAAATGTGACTATATGACTGAATGAGAGTGAATTTGTTCCTATCTCCGTTAGGCTTAGCTAGAGCTCTGAAACTGTGGATATCGCACTTTCATGAAAACACGCTTCTTTGAGCTTTTAAGCTCAGAACTTGAATCTGTTCATGTATCTAGCCTGGGAAGTCCTTCAGATCACTGTGCAATTCATATATGGCATCGATTGGTCCAATGCACATGTATGGCCATTTGCAAGTGAATATGAGCTTCTGAAGTGAAGATATGCACTTTTTTAAAAAATTGCTTTTTTTTCGTTCTGCTTGTCAAAACTTTTCATTCTGTGGATAATTCATACGGAATGTGACAAACTTGAGTGAAATGTGACTATCTGACTGAATGAGAGTGAATTTATTCCTATCTCCGTAAGGAAGGGAGCTAGAGCTCTGAAACTGTGCCTATAGGCACTTTCATGAAAACACGCTTCGTTGAGCTTTTAAGCACAGAACTTGAATCTGTGCGTGTATCTAGCCTGGGAAGTCTTTCAGATCACTGTGCAAACCATATATGGTATCTATTGCTCCATTGTACATGTTTGGCCATTTGCAAGTGAATATGAGCTTCTGATGTTAAAATATGCACTTTTTTTAAAACTTATTTTTTTTTTCATTCTGCATGTCAAAACAATTCATTCTGTGTATAACTAAGGGGAAAGTGACAAACATGAGTGAAATGTGAATATATGACTGAATGAGATAGAATTTGTTCCTTATCGAAGCGGAAGCTTAGCTATAGAGCCTCTGAAACTGTGGATTATATACGACTTTCATGGAAAACACGCTTCGTTGAGCTTTTAAGCTCAGAACTTGAATCTGTGCGTGTATCTAGCCTGGGAAGTCCTTCAGATCACTGTGCAATGCATATATGGCATCGATTGGTCCAATGTACATGATTGGGCATTTGCAAGTGAATATGAGCTTCTGAAGTGAAAATATGCACTTTTTTGAAAACTTGTTTTTTTTTCATTCTGCATTTTAAAACATTTCATTCTGTGTATTACTAAGTGGGAAACTGACAAACATGAGTGAAATGTGACTATATGAATGAATGAGATTGAATTTGTTCCTATCTCCGTAAGGAAGCGAGCTAGAGCTCTGAAACTGTGGATATACGCACTTTCATGAAAACACGCTTCTTTGAGCTTTTAAGCTCAGAACAAAAATCTGTTCATGTATTATGCCTGGGAAGTCCTTCAGATCACTGTGCAATGCATATATGGCATGTCGATTGTTCCAATGAATATAAGCTTATGGCCATTTGCAATATGCACTTTTTAAAAAATTGCTTTTTTTTTCGTTCTGTTTGCTTGTCAAAACTTTTCATTCTGTGTATAATTCATACGGAATGTGACAAACTTGAGTGAAATGTGACTATATGACTGAATGAGAGTGAATTTGTTGCTATCTCCGTAAGGAAGCGAGCTAGAGCTCTGAAACTGTGGCAATACGCACTTTCATGAAAACACGCTTCTTTGAGCTTTTTAGCTCAAAACTTGAATCTGCCCGTGTATCTAGCCTGGGAAGTCTTTCAGATCACTGTGCAAAGCATATATGGTATCTATTACTCCATTGTGCATCTTTGGCCATTTGCAAGTGAATATGAGCTTCTGATGTTAAAATATGCACTTTTTTAAAAACTTGTTTTTTTTTCATTCTGCATGTCAAAACATTTCATTCTGTGTATTACTAAGTGGGAAACCGACAAACATGAGTGAAATGTGACTATATGACTGAATGAGATTGAATTTGTTCTTATCTCCGTAGCGGTGCTTGTACTAGAGCTCTGAAACTGTGGCTAAGGCTGCACTTTCATGAAAAACACGCTTCTTTGAGCTTTTTAAGCTCACAACTTGAATGTGCGTGTATCTAGCCTGGGAAGTCTTTCAGATCACTTTTCAAAGCATATATGCTATCTATTGCTCCATTGTGCATCTTTGGCCATTTGCAAGTGAATATGAGCTTCTGATGTTAAAATATGCACTTTTAAAAACTTTTTTTTTTCATTCTGCATGTCAAAACAATTCATTCTGTGTATAACTAAGGGAAAGTGACAAACATGAGTGAAATGTGACTATATGACTGAATGAGAGTGAATTTGTTCCTATCTATCTCACGTTAGGAAGCAGTAGCTAGAGCTCTGAAACTGTGGATATACGCACTTTCATGAAAACACGCTTCTTTGAGCTTTTAAGCTCAGAACTTGAATCTGTTCATGTATCTAGCCTGGAAGTCCTTCAGATCATCAGTGCAATTCATATATGGCATGATTGGTCCAATGCACATGTATGGCCATTTGCAAGTGAATATGAGCTTGAAGTGAAGATATGCACTTTTTAAAAAATTTTTTTTTTCGTTCTGCTTGTCAAAACTTTTCATTCTGTGGATAATTCATACGGAATGTGACAAACTTGAGTGAAATGTGACTATCTGACTGAATGAGAGTGAATTTATTCCTATCTCCGTAAGGAAGGGAGCTAGAGTTTCTGAAACTGTGCCTATAGGCACTTTCATGAAAAACACTTCGTTGAGCTTTTTAAGCACAGAACTTGAATCTGTGCGTGTATCTAGCCTGGGAAGTCCTTCAGATCACTGTGCAATGCATATATGGCATCGATTGGTCCAATGTACATGATTGGGCATTTGCAAGTGAATATGAGCTTCTGAAGTGAAAATATGCACTTTTTTGAAAACTTGTTTTTTTTTTTTCATTCTGCATTTTAAAACATTTCATTCTGTGTATTACTAAGTGGGAAACTGACAAACATGAGTGAAATGTGACTATATGAATGAATGAGATTGAATTTGTTCCTATCTCCGTAAGGAAGCGAGCTAGAGCTCTGAAACTGTGGATATACGCACTTTCATGAAAACACGCTTCTTTGAGCTTTTAAGCTCAGAACAAAAATCTGTTCATGTATTATGCCTGGGAAGTCCTTCAGATCACTGTGCAATGCATATATGGCATCGATTGTTCCAATGTACATGTATGGCCATTTGCAAGTGAATATAAGCTTCTGAAGTGAAGATATGCACTTTTTTAAAAAATTGCTTTTTTTTCGTTCTGCTTGTCAAAACTTTTCATTCTGTGTATAATTCATACGGAATGTGACAAACTTGAGTGAAATGTGACTATATGAATGAATGAGAGTGAATTTGTTCCTATCTCCGTAAGGAAGCGAGCTAGAGCTCTGAAACTGTGGCTATACGCACTTTCATGAAAACACGCTTCTTTGAGCTTTTTAGCTCAGAACTTGAATCTGCGCGTGTATCTAGCCTGGGAAGTCTTTCAGATCTCTATGCAAAGCATATATGGTATCTATTGCTCCATTGTGCATCTTTGGCCATTTGCAAGTGAATATGAGCTTCTGGTGTTAAAATATGCACTTTTTTAAAAACTTATTTTTTTTTCATTCTGCATGTCAAAACAATTCATTCTGTGTATAACTAAGTGGGAAAGTGACAAACATGAGTGAAATGTGACTAAATGACTGAATGAGATTGAATTTGTTCCTTTCTCCGTAAGGAAGCGAGCTAGAGCTCTGAAAATGTGGATATACGCACTTTCATGAAAACACGCTTCTTTGAGCTTTTAAGCTCAGAACTTGAATCTGTGCGTGTATCTAGTCTGGGAAGTCCTTCAGATCACTGTGCAATGCATATATGTCATCGATTGGTCCAATATACATGTATGGCCATTTGCAAGTGAATATGAGCTCCTGAAGTGAAAATATGCACTTTTTTGAAAACTTGTTTTTTTTTTCGTTCTGCTTGTCAAAACATTTCATTCTGTGTATTACTAAGTGGGAAACCGACAAACATGAGTGAAATGTGACTATATGACTGAATGAGATTGAATTTGTTCCTATCTCCGTAAGGAAGCGAGCTAGAGCTCTGAAACTGTGGCTATACGTACTTTCATGAAAACACGCTTCTTTGAGCTTTAAAGCTCACAACTTGAATCTGTGCGTGTATCTAGCCTGGGAAGTCTTTCAGATCACTTTTCAAAGCATATATGCAATCTATTGCTCCATTGTGCATCTTTGGCCATTTGCAAGTGAATATGAGCTTCTGATGTTAAAATATGCACTTTTTTAAAAACTTATTTTTTTTTCATTCTGCATGTCAAAACAATTCATTCTGTGTATAACTAAGTGGGAAAGTGACAAACATGAGTGAAATGTGACTATATGACTGAATGAGATTGAATTTGTTCCTATCTCCGTAAGGAAGCGAGCTTGAGCTCTGAAACTGTGGATATACGCACTTTTATGAAAACACGCTTCTTTGAGCTTTTAAGCTCAGAACTTGAATCTGAGCGTGTATCTAGCCTGGGAAGTCCTTCAGATCACTGTGCAATGCATATACGGCATCGATTGGTCCAATGTACATGTATGGCAATTTGCAAGTGAATATGAGCTCCTGAAGTGAAGATATGCACTTTTTTAAAAAATTGCTTTTTTCTCGTTCTGCTTGTCAAAACTTTTCATTCTGTGTATAATTCATAATGAATGTGACAAACTTGAGGAAATGTGACTATATGAGTGAATGAGAGTGAATTTGTTCCTATCTCCAGAAGGAAGCGAGCTAGAGCTCTGAAACTGTGGCTATAACGAGACTTTCATGAAAAACACGCTTCTTTGAGCTTTTAAGCTCAGAACTTGAATCTGTGCGCAGTATCTTGCCTGGGAAGTCTTTCAGATCACTGTGCAAAGCATATATGGTATCTATTGGTCCATTGTACATCTTTGGCCAATTGCAAGTGAATATGAGCTTCTGATGTTAAAATATGCACTTTTTTAAAAACTTGTTTTTTTTTTCATTCTGCATCTCAAAACAATTCATTCTGTGTATAACTAAGTGGGAAAGTGACAAACATGAGTGAAATGTGACTATATGACTGAATGAGATTGAATTTGTTCCTATCTCCGTAAGGAAGCGAGCTAGAGCTCTGAAACTGTGGATATACGCACTTTCATGAAAACACGCTTCTTTGATCTTTTAAGCTCAGAACTTGAATCTGTGCGTGTATCTAGCCTGGGAAGTGCTTCAGATTACTGTGCAATGCATATATTGCATCGAATGGTCAAATGTACATGTATGGCCATTTGCAAGTGAATATGAGCTTCTGAAGTGAAAATATGCACTTTTTTGAAAACTTGTTTTTTTTTTTCATTCTGCATGTCAAAACATTTCATTCTGTGTATAACTTAAGTGGGAAACTGACAAACATGAGTGAAATGTGACTATATGACTGAATGAGATTGAATTTGTTCCTATCTCCGTAACGAAGCGAACTAGAGCTCTGAAACAGTGGCACACGACTTTCATGAAAACACGCTTTTGAGCTTTTTAAGCTCAGAACTTGAATCTGTGCGTGTATCTAGCCTGGGAAGTCTTTCAGATCACTTTTCAAAGCATATTTGGTATCTATTGCACCATTGTGCATGTTTGGCCATTTGCAAGTGAATATGAGCTTCTGATGTTAAAATATGCACTTTTTTAAAAACTTATTTTTTTTTCATTCTGCATGTCAAAACAATTCATTCTGTGTATAACTAAGTGAGAAAGTGACAAACATGAGTGAAATGTGACTATATGACTGAATGAGAGTGAATTTGTTCTTATCTCCGTTAGGAAGCGAGCTAGAGCTCTGAAACTGTGGATATACGCACTTTCATGAAAACACGCTTCTTTGAGCTTTTAAGCTCAGAACTTGAATCTGTTCATGTATCTTGCCTGGGAAGTCCTTCAGATCACTGTGCAATGCATATATGGCATCGATTAGTCCAATGTACATGTATGGCCATTTGCAAGTGAATATGAGCTTCTGAAGTGAAGATATGCACTTTTTTTAAAAAATTGCTTTTTTTTCGTTCTGCTTGTCAAGACTTTTCATTCTGTGTATAATTCATACGGAATGTGACAAACTTGAGTGAAATGTGACTATATGACTGAATGAGAGTGAATTTGTTCCTATCTTCGTAAGGAAGCGAGCTAGAGCTCTGAAACTTTGGCAATGCGCACTTTCATGAAAACACGCTTCGTTGAGCTTTTAAGCTCAGAACTTGAATCTGTGCGTGTATCTAGCGTGGGAAGTCTTTCAGATCACTGTGCAAAGCATATATGGTATCTTTTGCTCCATTGTGCATGTTTGGCCATTTGCAAGTGAATATGAGCTTCTGATGTTAAAATATGCACTTTTTAAAAAAACTTTTTTTTTTTCATTCTGCATGTCAAAACAATTCATTCTGTGTATAACTAAGTGGGAAAGTGACAAACATGAGTGAAATGTGACTAAATGACTGAATGAGATTGAATTTGTTCCTTTCTCCGTTCGGAAGCGAGCTAGAGCTCTGAAAATGTGGATATACGCACTTTCATGAAAACACGCTTCTTTGAGCTTTTAAGCTCAGAACTTGAATCTGTGCGTGTATCTAGCCTGGGAAGTCCTTCAGATCACTGTGCAATGCATATATGGCATCGATTGGTCCAATATACATGTATGGCCATTTGCAAGTGAATATGAGCTTCTGAAGTGAAAATATGCACTTTTTTGAAAACTTGTTTTTTTTTCGTTCTGCTTGTCAAAACATTTCATTCTGTGTATTACTAAGTGGGAAACCGAAAAACATGAGTGAAATGTGACTATATGACTGAATGAGATTGAATTTGTTCCTATCTCCGTAAGGAAGCGAGCTAGAGCTCTGAAACTGTGGCTATACGTACTTTCATGAAAACACGCTTCTTTGAGCTTTTAAGCTCACAACTTGAATCTGTGCGTTTATCTAGCCTGGGAAGTCTTTCAGATCACTGTGCAAAGCATATATGCTATCTATTGCTCCATTGTGCATCTTCGGCCATTTGCAAGTGAATATGAGCTTCTGATGTTAAAATCACTTATCACTTATTTAAAAACTTGTTTTTTTTTTCATTCTGCATGTCAAAAATTTTCATTCTGTGTATAACTCAGTGGGAAAGTGGCAAACATGAGTGAAATGTGACTATAAGACTGAATGAGATTGAATTTGTTCCTATCTCCTTAAGGAAGCTAGCTAGAGCTCTGAAACTGTGGATATACGCACTTTCATGAAAACACGCTTCTTTGAGCTTTTAAGCACAGAACTTGAATCTGTGCGTGTATCTAGCCTGGGAAGTCCTTCAGATAACTGTGCAATGCATATATGGCATCGATTGATCCAATGTACATGTATGGCAATTTGCAAGTGAATATGAGCTTCTGAAGTGAAGATATGCACTTTTTTAAAAAATTGCTTTTTTTTTCGTTCTGCTTGTCAAAACTTTTCATTCTGTGTATAATTCATACGGAATGTGACAAACTTGAGTGAAATGTGACTATATGACTGAATGAGAGTGAATTTGTTCCTATCTCCGTAAGGAAGCGAGCTAGAGCTCTTATACTGTGGCTATACGCACTTTCATGAAAACACGCTTCTTTGAGCTTTTAAGCTCAGAACTTGAATCTGTGCGTGTATCTAGCCTGGGAAGTCTTTCAGATCACTGTGCAAAGCATATATGGTATCTATTGCTCCATTGTGCATGTTTGGCCATTTGCAAGAGAATATGAGCTTCTGATGTTAAAATATGCACTTTTTTAAAAACTAATTTTTTTTTCATTCTGCATGTCAAAACAATTCATTCTGTGTATAACTAAGTGGGAAAGTGACAAACATGAGTGAAATGTGACTATATGACTGAATGAGATTGAATTTGTTCCTATCTCCGTAAGGAAGCGAGCTAGAGCTCTGAAACTGTGGCTATTCGTACTTTCATGAAAACACGCTTCTTTGAGCTTTTAAGCTCACAACTTGAATCTGTGCGTGTATCTAGCCTGGGAAGTCTTTCAGATCACTGTGCAAAGCATATATGCTATCTATTGCTCCATTGTGCATCTTCGGCCATTTGCAAGTGAATATGAGCTTCTGATGTTAAAATATGCACTTATTTAAAAACTTGTTTTTTTTTTCATTCTGCATGTCAAAAATTTTCATTCTGTGTATCACTCAGTGGGAAAGTGGCAAACATGAGTGAAATGTGACTATAAGACTGAATGAGATTGAATTTGTTCCTATCTCCTTCAGGAAGCGAGCTAGAGCTCTGAAACTGTGGATATACGCACTTTCATGAAAACACGCTTCTTTGAGCTTTTAAGCACAGAACTTGAATCTGTGCGTGTATCTAGCCTGGGAAGTCCTTCAGATCACTGTGCAATGCATATATGGCATCGATTGGTCCAATGTACATGTATGGCAATTTGCAAGTGAATATGAGCTTCTGAAGTGAAGATATGCACTTTTTAAAAATTGCTTTTTTTTTTCATTCTGCTTGTCAAAACTTTTCATTCTGTGTATAATTCATACGGAATGTGACAAACATGAGTGAAATGTGACTATATGACTGAATGAGAGTGAATTTGTTCCTATCTCCTCAGAAGGAAGCGGAGCTAGAGCTCTGATACTGTGGCTATACGCACTTTCATGAAAACACACTTCTTTGAGCTTTTAAGCTCAGAACTTGAATCTGTGCGTGTATCTAGCCTGGGAAGTCTTTCAGATCACTGTGCAAAGCATATATGGTATCTATTGCTCCATTGTGCATGTTTGGCCATTTGCAAGTGAATATGAGCTTCTGATGTTAAAATATGCACTTTTGAAAAAACTTATTTTTTTTTTTCATTCTGCATGTCAAAACAATTCATTCTGTGTATAACTAAGTGGGAAAGTGACAAACATGAGTGAAATGTGACTATATGACTGAATGAGAGTGAATTTTTTCCTATCTCCGTTAGGAAGCGAGCTAGAGCTCTGAAACTGTTGCTATACTCACTTTCATGAAAACACGCTTCTTTGAGCTTTCAAGCTCAGAACTTGAATCTGTGCGTGTATCTAGCCTGGGAAGTCCTTCAGATCACTGTGCAATGCATATATGGCATCGATTGGTCCGATGTACATGTATGGCAATTTACAAGTGAATATGAGCTTCTGAAGTGAAAATATGCACTTTTTTGAAAACTTGTTTTTTTTTCGTTCTGCATATCAAAACATTTCATTCTGTGTATAAGCAAGTGGGAAACTGACAAACATGAGTGAAATGTGACTATATGACTGAATGCGAGTGAATTTTTTCCTATCTCCGTTAGGAAGCGAGCTAGAGCTCTGAAACTGTGGATATACGCACTTTCATGAAAACACGCTTCTTTGAGCTTTTAAGCTCAGAACTTGAATCTGTGCGTGTATCTAGCCTGGGAAGTCTTTCAGATCACTGTGCAAAGCATATATGGTATCTGTTGGTCCATTGTGCATCTTTGGCCATTTGCAAGTGAATATGAGCTTCTGAAGTGAAGATATGCACTTTTTTAAAAAATTGCTTTTTTTTCGTTCTGCTTGTCAAAACTTTTCATTCTGTTTATAATTCATACGGAATGTGACAAACTTGAGTGAAATGTGACTATATAACTGAATGAGAGTGAATTTGTTCCTATCTCCGTAGGAAGCTTAGCTAGAGCTCTGAAACTTTGGCTATGCGCACTTTCATGAAAACACGCTTCTTTGAGCTTTTAAGCTCAGAACTTGAATCTGTGCGTGTATCTAGCCTGGGATGTCTTTCAGATCACTGTGCAAAGCATATATGGTATCTATTGGTCCATTGTGCATCTTTGGCCATTTGCAAGTGAATATGAGCTTCTGATGTAAAAATATGCACTTTTTTAAAAACTTGTTTTTTTTTCATTCTGCATGTCAAAACCTTGCATTCTGTATATAACTTAGTGGGAAAGTGACAAACATGTGTGAAATGTGACTATATGACTGAATGAGAGTGAATTTGTTCCTATCTCCGTTAGGAAGCGAGCTAGAGCTCTGAAACTGTTGCTATACGCACTTTCATGAAAACACGCTTCTTTGAGCTTTCAAGCTCAGAACTTGAATCTGTGCGTGTATCTAGCCTGGGAAGTCCTTCAGATCACTGTGCAATGCATATATGGCATCGATTGGTCCAATGTACATGTATGGCAATTTACAAGTGAATATGAGCTCCTGAAGTGAAGATATGCACTTTTTTAAAAAATTGCTTTTTTTTCGTTCTGCTTGTCAAAACTTTTCATTCTATGTATAATTCATACGGAATGTGACAAACTTGAGTGAAATGTGACTATATGACTGAATGAGAGTGAATTTGTTCCTATCTCCGTAAAAGAAGCGAAGCGAGAGCTCTGAAACTGTGGCTATATCGTGACTTTCATGAAAAACACGCTTCTTTGAGCTTTTAAGCTCAGAACTTGAATCTGTGCGTGTATCTAGCCTGGGAAGTCTTTCAGATCACTGTGCAAAGCATATATGGTATCTATTGGTCCATTGTGCATCTTTGGCCATTTGCAAGTGAATATGAGCTTCTGATGTTAAAATATGCACTTTTTTAAAAACTTATTTTTTTTTTTCATTCTGCATGTCAAAACATTTCATTCTGTGTATAACTAAGTGGGAAACTGACAAACATGAGTGAAATGTGACTATATGACTGAATGAGATTGAATTTGTTCCTATCTCCGTTAGGAAGCGAGCTAGAGCTCTGAAACTATGGATATACGCACTTTCATGAAAACACGCTTCTTTGAGCTTTTAAGCTCAGAACTTGAATCTGTGCGTGTATCTAGCCTGGGAAGTCCTTCAGATCACTGTGCAATGCATATATGGCATCGATTGGTCCAATGTACATGTATGGCAATTTACAAGTGAATATGAGCTCCTGAAGTGAAGATATGCACTTTTTAAAAAATTGTTTTTTTTTTTCGTTCTGCTTGTCAAAACTTTTCATTCTATGTATAATTCATACGGAATGTGACAAACTTGAGTGAAATGTGACTATATGACTGAATGAGAGTGAATTTGTTCCTATCTCCGTTAGGAAGCGAGCTAGAGCTCTGAAACTGTGGCTATACGCACTTTCATGAAAACACGCTTCTTTGAGCTTTTAAGCTCAGAACTTGAATCTGTGCGTGTATCTAGCCTGGGAAGTCTTTTCAGATCACTGTGCAAAGCATATATGGTATCTATTGGTCCATTGTGCATGTTTGGCCATTTGCAAGTGAATATGAGCTTCTGATGTTAAAATATGCACTTTTTAAAAACTTATTTTTTATTTTTTTCATTCTGCATGTCAAAAAACATTTCATTCTGTGTATAACTAAGTGGGAAACTGACAAACATGAGTGAAATGTGACTATATGACTGAATGAGATTGAATTTTTTCCTATCTCCGTTAGGAAGCGAAAGCTAGAGCTCTGAAACTGTGGATATACGCACTTTCATGAAAACACGCTTCTTTGAGCTTTTAAGCTCAGAACTTGAATCTGTGCGTGTATCTAGCCTGGGAAGTCCTTCAGATCACTGTGCAATGCATATATGGCATCGATTGGTCCATTGTACATGTTTGGCCATTTGCAAGTGAATATGAGCTTCTGAAGTGAAGATATGCACTTTTTTAAAAAATTGTTTTTTTTTTTCGTTCTGCTTGTCAAAACTTTTCATTCTGTGTATAATTCATACGGAACGTGACAAACTTGAGTGAAATGTGACTATATGACTGAATGAGAGTGAATTTGTTCCTATCTCCGTAAGGAAGCGAGCTAGAGCTCTGAAACTGTGGCTATACGCACTTTCATGAAAACACGCTTCTTTGAGCTTTTAAGCTCAGAACTTGAATCTGTGCGTGTATCTAGCCTGGGAAGTCTTTCAGATCACTGTGCAAAGCATATAAGGTATCTATTGGTCCATTGTGCATCTTTGGCCATTTGCAAGTGAATATGAGCTTCTGATGTTAAAATATGCACTTTTTAAAAATTGTTTTTTTTTCGTTCTGCTTGTCAAAACTTTTCATTCTGTGTATAACTGAATAGTGGGAAAGTGACAAACATGAGTGAAATGTGACTATATGACTGAATGAGAGTGAATTTGTTCCTATCTCCGTTAGGAAGCGAGCCAGAGCTCTGAAACTGTATGATCTGATACTTTTTAAAAAACGCACTATCATGAAAACACGCTTATTTGAGCTTTTGAGCTCAGAACTTGAATCTGTGCGTGTATCTAGCCTGGGAAGTCTTTTTCAGATCACTGTGCAATGCATATATGGTATCGATTGGTCCATTGTACATGTATGGCCATTTGCAAGTGAATATGAGCTTCTGAAGTGAAAATATGCACTTTTTAAAAACTTTTTTTTTTCATTCTGTTCAAAACAATTCATTCTGTGTATAAACTTTTGACATTCTGAGTGAAATAATATATGACTGAATGAGAGTGAACAAACTTAGCTAGAGCTCTGAAAGTGAATATGTGACTTTCATGAAAACACTTTTGAGCTTTTAAGTCAGAACTTGAATCTGTTCGTATCTCTGGGAAGTCTTTCAGATCACTGTGCAAAGCATATATGGTATCTGTTGGTCATTGAAACATTTGCAAGTGAATATGAGCTTCTGAAGTGATGATAAACTTTTTAAAAATTGTTTTTTTTTTTTTCATTCTTGTCAAAACTTTTCATTCTGTTTAAATACGGCTCAAACTTGAATCTATGACGAATTTGTATCTAGCCTGGAAAGTCTTTCAGAAATCACTGTGCAAAGCATATATGGTATCTATTGGTCCATTGTGCATGTTGGCCATTTGCAAGCAGAATATGAAACTTGAATATATATATGTCATAAAATATGCACTTTTTTAAAAACTTGAATCTTTTTTTTTCAGATCTGCATGTCAAAATATATGGTATCTATTTCCATTGTACATCTTTGGCCATTTGCAAGTGAATATGAGCTTCTGATGTTAAAATATGCACTTTTTAAAAAAATTTTTTTTTTTTCATTCTGCATCTCAAAACAATTCATTCTGTGTAAATAGTGGGTGACAAACATGAGTGAAATGACTATATGATTGAATTTTTTTCCTATCTCCGTAGGAAGCGAGCTAGAGCTCTGAAACTGTGAATATATGCACTTTCATGAAAACACGCTTCTTTTGAGCTTTTAAGCTCAGAACTTGAATCTGTGCGCGTATCTAGCCTGGGAAGTCTTTCAGATCACTGTGCAAAGCATATATGGTATCTATTGGTCCATTGTACATGTTTGGCCATTTGCAAGTGAATATGAGCTTCTGATGTTAAAATATGCACTTTTTAAAAATTTTTTTTTTTTCATTCTGCATGTCAAAACATTTCATTCTGTGTATAACTAAGTGGGAAAGTGACAAACATGAGTGAAATGTGACTATATGACTGAATGAGAGTGAATTTTTTCCTATCTCCGTTAGGAGCTAGAGCTCTGAAACTGTTGCTATACTCACTTTCATGAAAACACGCTTTGAGCTTTTAAGCTCAGAACTTGAATCTGTTGTGTATCTAGCCTGGGAAGTCCTTCAGATCACTGTGCAAAGCATATATGGTATCTATTGGTCCATTGTACATGTATGGCCATTTACAAGTGAATATGAGCTTCTGATGTGAAAATATGCACTTTTTTAAAAAACTTGTTTTTTTTTTTCTGCATATCAAAACATTTCATTCTGTGTATAAGCAAGTGGGAAACTGACAAAACATGAGTGAAATGTGACTATATGACTGAATGAGATTGAATTTTTTCCTATCTCCGAAGGAAGTTTAGCTAGAGCTCTGAAACTGTGGATATACGCACTTTCATGAAAACACGCTTCTTTGAGCTTTTAAGCTCAGAACTTGAATCTGTGCGTGTATCTAGCCTGGGAAGTCTTTTCAGATCACTGTGCAAAGCATATATGGTATCTATTGGTCCATTGTGCATCTTTGGCCATTTGCAAGTGAATATGAGCTTCTGATGTTAAAATATGCACTTTTTAAAAAAATTGTTTTTTTTTTCTTCATGTCAAAACTTTTTCATTCTGTTTATAAAAGTGGGAATGTGACAAACATTCTGTGAAATGTGACTATATGACTGAATGAATGAATTTGTTCCTATCTCCGTTAGGAAAACATGAGCTCTGAAACTGTGACTCACTTTCATGAAAACTTTGAATGAGAACTTGAAATTTGTTCCTATTTCAGATCACTGTGCAAAGCATATATGGCTAGATTGGTCCATTGTGCATGTTTGGCCATTGAATGAATATGAGCTTCATTAAAAAACTTTTTAAAAAACTTGTTTTTTTTTTTTATTCTGCATTCAAAAATTTCATTCTGTAGAACTTGAAATGACAAACATGAGTGAAATGTGACTATATGCTGAATGGGAATTTGTTCCTATTTCAGATCTGAAACTGTGATATACGCAAACTTTCATGAAAACATGAGCTTTCAATCTATTGGGAAGTCCAGATGTGCAATGCATGGTATTTGGTCCCATTTGCAAGTGAATATGAAGATATGACTTTTTAAAATTTTTTTTCTTTTTAAAAACTTGTTTTTTCATTCTGTTCATAATTGCATGTGAAAACTTGAGTGAAATTGACTATATTGAATGTGTATATCTAAGTGGGCAGGCTAGAGCTCTGAAACTTTGGTGACAAACACGCTTTTTGAGTGAAATCAGAACTTGAATATCTGTATCTAGCCTGGGATGTCTTTCAGATCACTGTGCAAAATTTGGTATCTATTGGTCCATTGTGCATCTTTTGGCCATTTGCAAGTGAATATGAGTTTGATGTTAAAATATGCACTTTTTAAAACTTGTTTTTTTTCATTTGCATGTCAAAACCTTTCATTCTGTATATAACTTTGGGAAATGACAAACATGTGTGAAATGTGACTATATGACTGAATGAGTGAATTTGTTCCTATTCCGTTAGGAAGCGAGCTAGAGCTTGAAACTGTTACTATGTATCTGAAAAGCCTTCTTTGAGTTTCAAGCTCAGAATGAATCTGTGCAATAGCCTGGGAAGTCCTTATGATCACTGTGCAATGCATATATGGCATCGATTGGTCCATGTACATGGCAATTTACAAGTGAATATGAGCTCCTGAAGTGAAGATATGCACTTTTTTAAAAAATTGTTTTTTTTTTTTCTCTGCTTGTCAAAACTTTTCATTCTATGTATAATTCATACGGAATGTGACAAACCTGAGTGAAATGTGACTATATGACTGAATGAGAGTGAATTTGTTCCTATCTCCGTAAGGAAGCGAGCTAGAGCTCTGAAACTGTGGATATCGCACTATCATGAAAAACACGCTTCTTTGAGCTTTTAAGCTCAGAACTTGAATCTGTGCGTGTATCTTGCCTGGGAAGTCTTTCAGATCACTCTGCAAAGCATATATGGTATCTATTGGTCCATTGTACATCTTTGGCCATTTGCAAGTGAATATGAGCTTCTGATGTTAAAATATGCACTTTTTTAAAAACTTGTTTTTTTTTCATTCTGCATCTCAAAACAATTCATTCTGTGTATAACTGAGTGGGAAAGTGACAAACATGAGTGAAATGTGACTATATGACTGAATGAGATTGAATTTGTTCCTATCTCCGTAAGGAAGCGAGCTAGAGCTCTGAAACTGTGAATATACGCACTTTCATGAAAACACGCTTCTTTGAGCTTTTAAGCTCAGAACTTGAATCTGTGAGTGTAGCTAGCCTGGGAAGTCCTTCAGATCACTGTGCAATGCATATATGGCATCGATTGGTCCAATGTACATGTATGGCCATTTGCAAGTGAATATTAGCTTCTGAAGTGAAAATATGCACTTTTTTGAAAACTTGTTTTTTTTTCATTCTGCATGTCAAAACATTTCATTCTGTGTATAACTAAGTGGGAAACTGACAAACATGAGTGAAATGTGACTATATAACTGAATGAGATTGAATTTGTTCCTATCTCCGTTAGGAAGCGAGCTAGAGCTCTGAAACTATGGATATACGCACTTTCATTAAAACACGCTTCTTTGAGCTTTTAAGCTCAGAACTTGAATCTGTGCGTGTATCTAGCCTGGGAAGTCCTTCAGATCACTGTGCAATGCATATATGGCATCGATTGGTCCAATGTACATGTATGGCAATTTACAAGTGAATATGAGCTCCTGAAGTGAAGATATGCACTTTTTTAAAAAATTGCTTTTTTTTCGTTCTGCTTGTCAAAACTTTTCATTCTGTGTATAATTCATACGGAACGTGACAAACTTGAGTGAAATGTGACTATATGACTGAATGAGAGTGAATTTGTTCCTATCTCCGTAAGGAAGCGAGCGAGAGCTCTGAAACTGTGGCTATACGCACTTTCATGAAAACACGCTTCTTTGAGCTTTTAAGCTCAGAACTTGAATCTGTGCGTGTATCTAGCCTGGGAAGTCCTTCAGATCACTGTGCAAAGCATATATGGTATCTATTGGTCCATAGTGCATCTTTGGCCATTTGCAAGTGAATATGAGCTTCTGATGTTAAAATATGCACTTTTTTAAAAAATTGCTTTTTTTTCGTTCTGCTTGTCAAAACTTTTCATTCTGTGTATAATTCATACGGAATGTGAAAAACTTGAGTGAAATGTGACTATATTACTGAATGAGAGTGAATTTGTTCCTATCTCCGTAAGGAAGCGAGCCAGAGCTCTGGAACTGTGGCTATACGCACTATCATGAAAACACGCTTATTTGAGCTTTTAAGCTCAGAACTTGAATCTGTGCGTGTATCTAGCCTGGGAAGTCTTTCAGATCACTGTGCAAAGCATATATGGTATCTATTGGTCCATTGTACATCTTTGGCCATTTGCAAGTGAATATGAGCTTCTGATGTTAAAATATGCACTTTTTTAAAAACTTGTTTTTTTTTCATTCTGCATCTCAAAACAATTCATTCTGTGTATAACTAAGTGGGAAAGTGACAAACATGAGTGAAATGTGACTATATGACTGAATGAGAGTGAATTTTTTCCTATCTCCGTTAGGAAGCGAGCTAGAGCTCTGAAACTGTTGCTATACTCACTTTCATGAAAACACGCTTCTTTGAGCTTTCAAGCTCAGAACTTGAATCTGTGCGTGTATCTAGCCTGGGAAGTCCTTCAGATCACTGTGCAATGCATATATGGCATCGATTGGTCCGATGTACATGTATGGCAATTTACAAGTGAATATGAGCTTCTGAAGTGAAAATATGCACTTTTTGAAAACTTGTTTTTTTTTCGTTCTGCATATCAAAACATTTCATTCTGTGTATAAGCAAGTGGGAAACTGACAAACATGAGTGAAATGTGACTATATGACTGAATGCGAGTGAATTTTTTCCTATCTCCGTTAGGAAGCGAGCTAGAGCTCTGAAACTATGGATATACGCACTTTCATTAAAACACGCTTCTTTGAGCTTTTAAGCTCAGAACTTGAATCTGTGCGTGTATCTAGCCTGGGAAGTCCTTCAGATCACTGTGCAATGCATATATGGCATCGATTGGTCCAATGTACATGTATGGCAATTTACAAGTGAATATGAGCTCCTGAAGTGAAGATATGCACTTTTTTAAAAAATTGCTTTTTTTTCGTTCTGCTTGTCAAAACTTTTCATTCTGTGTATAATTCATACGGAACGTGACAAACTTGAGTGAAATGTGACTATATGACTGAATGAGAGTGAATTTGTTCCTATCTCCGTAAGGAAGCGAAGCCAGAGCTCTGAAACTGTGGCTATAACGCACTTTCATGAAAACACGCTTATTTGAGCTTTTAAGCTCAGAACTTGAATCTGTGCGTGTATCTAGCCTGGGAAGTCCTTCAGATCACTGTGCAAAGCATATATGGTATCTATTGGTCCATTGTGCATCTTTGGCCATTTGCAAGTGAATATGAGCTTCTGATGTTAAAATATGCACTTTTTTTAAAAATTGTTTTTTTTTTTCATTCTGCTTCTCAAAAACTTTTCATTCTGTGTATAATTCATTGAATGTGACAAACATGAGTGAAATGTGACTATATGACTGAATGAGAGTGAATTTGTTCCCTATCTCCGTAAGGAAGCGAGCCAGAGCTCTGAAACTGTGGCTATACTCACTTTCATGAAAACACGCTTATTTGAGCTTTTAAGCTCAGAACTTGAATCTGTGCGTGTATCTAGGAAGTCTTTGGGAAGTCCAAAGCATAAATGGATCATTGGTCCATTGCATCTTTGGCCATTTGCATGAATATGGCTTCTGATGTTAAAATCTTTTTTAAAAATGTTTTTTTACATGTAAAACAATTCATTCTGTGTATAACTAAGTGAATATGAGACTATATGACTGAATGAAAGTGAATTTTTTGAATCTCCGTTAGGAAAAGAGCTCTGAAACTGTTGCTATACTTTTCATGAAAACGCTTCTTTGAGCTTTTCCAGAACTTGAATCTGTGCGTGTATCTAGCCTGGGAGATCTTCAAAACTGTTTTTTTTTGCATATATGGCAAACATTTCATGTACATGTATAATTTACAAATGGGAAACTGACAAACATGACTTTTTGAAAACTTGTTTTTTTTTTATATGACTGAATCAGTGAATTTTTCTGTGTATAAGCTGGAAACTGACAAACAAGTGAAATGTGACTAGATGACTGAATCTGATTTTGTGGATATACGACGCTAGACTCTTCATGAAAACACGCTTTCATGAGCTTTTTTAAGCTCAGAACTTGAATCTGTGCGTGTATCTAGCCTGGGAAGTCTTTCAGATCACTGTGCAAAGCATATATGGTATCTGTTGGTCCATTGTGCATCTTTGGCCATTTGCAAGTGAATATGAGCTTCTGAAGTGAAGATATGCACTTTTTTAAAAAATTGCTTTTTTTTCGTTCTGCTTGTCAAAACTTTTCATTCTGTTTATAATTCATACGGAATGTGACAAACTTGAGTGAAATGTGACTATATGACTGAATGAGAGTGAATTTGTTCCTATCTCCGTAAGGAAGCGAGCTAGAGCTCTGAAACTTTGGCTATGCGCACTTTCATGAAAACACGCTTCGTTGAGTTTTAAGCTCAGAACTTGAATCTGTGCGTGTATATAGCCTGGGATGTCTTTCAGATCACTGTGCAAAGCATATATGGTATCTATTGGTCCATTGTGCATCTTTGGCCATTTGCAAGTGAATATGAGCTTCTGATGTAAAAATATGCACTTTTTTAAAAACTTGTTTTTTTTTCATTCTGCATGTCAAAACCTTTCATTCTGTATATAACTTAGTGGGAAAGTGACAAACATGTGTGAAATGTGACTATATGACTGAATGAGAGTGAATTTGTTCCTATCTCCGTTAGGAAGCGAGCTAGAGCTCTGAAACAGTTGCTATGCGCACTTTCATGAAAACACGCTTCTTTGAGCTTTCAAGCTCAGAACTTGAATCTGTGCGTGTATCTAGCCTGGGAAGTCCTTCAGATCACTGTGCAATGCATATATGGCATCGATTGGTCCAATGTACATGTATGGCAATTTACAAGTGAATATGAGCTCCTGAAGTGAATATATGCACTTTTTTAAAAAATTGCTTTTTTTTCGTTCTGCTTGTCAAAACTTTTCATTCTATGTATAATTCATACGGAATGTGACAAACTTGAGTGAAATGTGACTATATGACTGAATGAGAGTGAATTTGTTCCTATCTCCGTAAAGAAGCGAGCGAGAGCTCTGAAACTGTGGCTATACGCACTTTCATGAAAACACGCTTCTTTGAGCTTTTAAGCTCAGAACTTGAATCTGTGCGTGTATCTAGCCTGGGAAGTCTTTCAGATCACTGTGCAAAGCATATATGGTATCTATTGGTCCATTGTGCATGTTTGGCCATTTGCAAGTGAATATGAGCTTCTGATGTTAAAATATGCACCTTTTTAAAAACTTATTTTTTTTTCATTCTGCATGTCAAAACATTTCATTCTGTGTATTACTAAGTGGGAAACTGACAAACATGAGTGAAATGTGACTATCTGACTGAATGAGATTGAATTTGTTTCTATCTCCGTAAGGAAGCGAGCTAGAGCTCTGAAACTGTGGCTATACGCACTATCATGAAAACACGCTTCTTTGAGCTTTTAAGCTCAGAACTTGAATCTGTCCGTGTATCTTGCCTGGGAAGTCTTTCAGATCACTCTGCAAAGCATATATGGTATCTATTGGTCCATTGTGCATGTTTGGCCATTTGCAAGTGAATATGAGCTTCTGATGTTAAAATATGCACTTTTTTAAAAACTTATTTTTTTTTCATTCTGCATGTCAAAACATTTCATTCTGTGTATAACTAAGTGGGAAAGTGACAAACATGAGTGAAATGTGACTATATGACTGAATGAGAGTGAATTTTTTCCTATCTCCGTTAGGAAGTTTAGCGAGAGCTCTGAAACTGTTGCTATACTCACTTTCATGAAAACACGCTTCTTTGAGCTTTCAAGCTCAGAACTTGAATCTGTGCGTGTATCTAGCCTGGGAAGTCCTTCAGATCACTGTGCAATGCATATATGGCATCGATTGGTCCGATGTACATGTATGGCAATTTACAAGTGAATATGAGCTTCTGAAGTGAAAATATGCACTTTTTGAAAACTTGTTTTTTTTTTCTGCATATCAAAACATTTCATTCTGTGTATAAGCAAGGGGAAACTGACAAACATGAGTGAAATGTGACTATATGACTGAATGAAATGAATTTTTTCCTATCTCCGTTAGGAAGCGGAGCTAGAGCTCTGAAACTGTGGATATCACGACTTTCATGAATTTTTTCTTTGAGCTTTTAAGCTCAGAACTTGAATCTGTGCGTGTATCTAGCCTGGGAAGTCTTTCAGATCACTGTGCAAAGCATATATGGTATCTGTTGGTCCATTGTGCATCTTTGGCCATTTGCAAGTGAATATGAGCTTCTGAAGTGAAGATATGCACTTTTTAAAAAATTGCTTTTTTTTTGCTTGTCAAAACTTTTCATTCTGAATTTGAATGACAAACTTGGAGTGAAATGTGACTATATGACTGAATGAGAGTGAATTTGTTCCTATCTCCAGCGAGCTAGAGCTCTGAAACTTTGGCTATATGGCACTTTCATGAAAAATTCTTTGAGCTTTTAAGCTCAGAACTTGATCTGTGCGTGTATCTAGCCTGGGATGTCTTTCAGATCACTGTGATATATGGTATCTATTGGTCCATTGTGCATCTTTGGCCATTTGCAAGTGAATATTTTGATGTTAAAATATGCACTTTTTTAAAAACTTGTTTTTTTTTTTCATTCTGCATGTCAAAACCTTTCATTCTGTATATAACTTAGTGGGAAAGTGACAAACATGTGTGAAATGTGACTATATGACTGAATGAGAGTGAATTTGTTCCTATCTCCGTTAGGAAGCGAGCTAGAGCTCTGAAACTGTTACTGCGCGCACTTTCATGAAAAACACGCTTCTTTTGAGCTTAAAAGCTCAGAACTTGAATCTGTGCGTGTATCTAGCCTGGGAAGTCCTTCAGATCACTGTGCAATGCATATATGGTATCGATTGGTCCAATGTACATGTATGGCCATTTGCAAGTGAATATGAGCTCCTGAAGTGAAAATATGCACTTTTTTAAAAATTGTTTTTTTTTCGTTCTGCTTGTCAAAACTTTTCATTCTATGTATAATTCATACGGAATGTGACAAACCTGAGTGAAATGTGACTATATGACTGAATGAGAGTGAATTTGTTCCTATCTCCGTAAGGAAGCGAGCTAGAGCTCTGAAACTGTGGCTATACGCACTATCATGAAAACACGCTTCTTTGAGCTTTTAAGCTCAGAACTTGAATCTGTGCGTGTATCTTGCCTGGGAAGTCTTTCAGATCACTCTGCAAAGCATATATGGTATCTATTGGTCCATTGTACATCTTTGGCCATTTGCAAGTGAATATGAGCTTCTGATGTTAAAATATGCACTTTTTAAAAACTTTTTTTTTTTTTCATTCTGCATCTCAAAAACAATTCATTCTGTGTATAACTGAGTGGGAAAGTGACAAACATGAGTGAAATGTGACTATATGACTGAATGAGATTGAATTTGTTCCTATCTCCGTAAGGAAGCGAAGCTAGAGCTCTGAAACTGTGAATATAATGACTTTCATGAAAAACACGCTTCTTTGAGCTTTTAAGCTCAGAACTTGAATCTGTGAGTGTATCTAGCCTGGGAAGTCCTTCAGATCACTGTGCAATGCATATATGGCATCGATTGGTCCAATGTACATGTATGGCCATTTGCAAGTGAATATTAGCTTCTGATGTGAAAATATGCACTTTTTGAAAACTTGTTTTTTTTTTCATTCTGCATGTCAAAACATTTCATTCTGTGTATAACTAAGTGGGAAACTGACAAACATGAGTGAAATGTGACTATATAACTGAATGAGATTGAATTTGTTCCTATCTCCGTTAGGAAGCGAGCTAGAGCTCTGAAACTATGGATATACGCACTTTCATGAAAACACGCTTCTTTGAGCTTTTAAGCTCAGAACTTGAATCTGTGAGTGTATCTAGCCTGGGAAGTCCTTCAGATCACTGTGCAATGCATATATGGCATCGATTGGTCCAATGTACATGTATGGCAATTTACAAGTGAATATGAGCTCCTGAAGTGAAGATATGCACTTTTTTAAAAATTGTTTTTTTTTTCATTCTGCTTGTCAAAACTTTTCATTCTGTGTATAATTCATACGGAACGTGACAAACTTGAGTGAAATGTGACTATATGACTGAATGAGAGTGAATTTGTTCCTATCTCCGTAAGGAAGCGAGCGAGAGCTCTGAAACTGTGGCTATACGCACTTTCATGAAAACACGCTTCTTTGAGCTTTTAAGCTCAGAACTTGAATCTGTGCGTGTATCTAGCCTGGGAAGTCCTTCAGATCACTGTGCAAAGCATATATGGTATCTATTGGTCCATTGTGCATCTTTGGCCATTTGCAAGTGAATATGAGCTTCTGATGTTAAAATATGCACTTTTTTAAAAAATTGCTTTTTTTTCGTTCTGCTTGTCAAAACTTTTCATTCTGTGTATAATTCATACGGAATGTGACAAACTTGAGTGAAATGTGACTATATTACTGAATGAGAGTGAATTTGTTCCTATCTCCGTAAGGAAGCGAGCCAGAGCTCTGAAACTGTGGCTATACGCACTATCATGAAAACACGCTTATTTGAGCTTTTAAGCTCAGAACTTGAATCTGTGCGTGTATCTAGCCTGGGAAGTCTTTCAGATCACTGTGCAAAGCATATATGGTATCTATTGGTCCATTGTACATCTTTGGCCATTTGCAAGTGAATATGAGCTTCTGATGTTAAAATATGCACTTTTTTAAAAAATTGCTTTTTTTTTTCATTCTGCATCTCAAAAACTTTCATTCTGTGTATAACTAAGTGGGAAAGTGACAAACATGAGTGAAATGTGACTATATGACTGAATGAGAGTGAATTTTTCCTATCTCCGTTAGGAAGCGAGCCAGAGCTCTGAAACTGTTGCTATACTCACTTTCATGAAAACACGCTTATTTGAGCTTTTAAGCTCAGAACTTGAATCTGTGCGTGTATCTAGCCTGGGAAGTCCTTCAGATCACTGTGCAATGCATATATGGCATCGATTGGTCCATGTACATGTATGGCCATTTGCAAGTGAATATGAGCTTCTGAAGTGAAAATATGCACTTTTTTGAAAACTTGTTTTTTTCGTTCTGCATATTAAAACATTTCATTCTGTGTATAAGCAAGTGGGAAACTGACAAACATGAGTGAAATGTGACTATATGACTGAATGAGAGTGAATTTTTTTCCTATCTCCGTTAGGGAAGCTTAGCTAGAGCTCTGAAACTGTGGATATCGCACTTTCATGAAAAACACGCTTCTTTGAGCTTTTAAGCTCAGAACTTGAATCTGTGCGTGTATCTAGCCTGGGAAGTCTTTCAGATCACTGTGCAAAGCATATATGGTATCTGTTGGTCCATTGTGCATCTTTGGCCATTTGCAAGTGAATATGAGCTTCTGAAGTGAAGATATGCACTTTTTTAAAAAATTGCTTTTTTTTCGTTCTGCTTGTCAAAACTTTTCATTCTGTTTATAATTCATACGGAATGTGACAAACTTGAGTGAAATGTGACTATATGACTGAATGAGAGTGAATTTGTTCCTATCTCCGTAAGGAAGCGAGCTAGAGCTCTGAAACTTTGGCTATGCGCACTTTCATGAAAACACGCTTCGTTGAGCTTTTAAGCTCAGAACTTGAATCTGTGCGTGTATCTAGCCTGGGATGTCTTTCAGATCACTGTGCAAAGCATATATGGTATCTATTGGTCCATTGTGCATCTTTGGCCATTTGCAAGTGAATATGACCTTCTGATGTAAAAATATGCACTTTTTTAAAAACTTGTTTTTTTTTCATTCTGCATGTCAAAACCTTTCATTCTGTATATAACTTAGTGGGAAAGTGACAAACATGTGTGAAATGTGACTATATGACTGAATGAGAGTGAATTTGTTCCTATCTCCGTTAGGAAGCGAGCTAGAGCTCTGAAACTGTGGATATATGCACTTTCATGAAAACACGCTTCTTTGAGCTTTTAAGCTCAGAACTTGAATCTGTGCGTTTATCTAGCCTGGGAAGTCTTTCAGATCACTTTGCAAAGCATATATGGTATCTGTTGGTCGATTGTGCATCTTTCGCCATTTGCAAGTGAATATGAGCTTCTGAAGTGAAGATATGCACTTTTTTAAAAAATTGCTTTTTTTTCGTTCTGCTTGTCAAAACTTTTCATTCTGTGTATAATTCATACGGAAAGTGACAAACTTGAGTGAAATGTGACTAGATGACTGAATGAGATTGAATTTGTTTCTATCTCCGTAAGGAAGCGAGCTAGAGCTCTGAAACTGTGGCTATACGCACTATCATGAAAACACGCTTCTTTGAGCTTTTAAGCTCAGAACTTAAATCTGTGCGTGTATCTTGCCTGGGAAGTCATTCAGATCACTGTGCAAAGCATATATGGTATCTATTGGTCCATTGTACATCTTTGGCCATTTGCAAGTGAATATGAGCTTCTGATGTTAAAATATGCACTTTTTTAAAAACTTGTTTTTTTTTCATTCTGAATCTCAAAACAATTCATTCTGTGTATAACTAAGTGGGAAAGTGACAAACATGAGTGAAATGTGACTATATGACTGAATGAGATTGAATTTGTTCCTATCTCCGTAAGGAAGCGAGCTAGAGCTCTGAAACTGTGAATATCGCAGACTTTCATGAAAACACGCTTCTTTTGAGCTTTTAAGCTCAGAACTTGAATCTGTGCGTGTATCTAGCCTGGGAAGTCCTTCAGATCACTGTGCAAAGCATATATGGTATATATTGGTCCATTGTGCATCTTTGGCCATTTGCAAGTGAATATGAGCTTCTGATGTTAAAATATGCACTTTTTTAAAAAATTGCTTTTTTTTCGTTCTGCTTGTCAAAACTTTTCATTCTGTGTATAATTCAGGGAATGTGACAAACTTGAGTGAAATGTGACTATATTACTGAATGAGATTGAATTTGTTCCTATCTCCGAAGGAAGCGAGCCAGAGCTCTGAAACTGTGGCTATCGACTATCATGAAAAACACGCTTATTTGAGCTTTTAAGCTCAGAACTTGAATCTGTGCGTGTATCTAGCCTGGGAAGTCTTTCAGATCACTGTGCAAAGCATATATGGTATCTATTGGTCCATTGTACATCTTTGGCCATTTGCAAGTGAATATGAGCTTCTGATGTTAAAATATGCACTTTTTTAAAAACTTGTTTTTTTTTTCATTCTGCATCTCAAAACAATTCATTCTGTGTATAACTAAGTGGGAAAGTGACAAACATGAGTGAGATGTGACTATGTGACTGAATGAGAGTGAATTTGTTCCTATCTACGTTAGGAAGCGAGCTCGAGCTCTGAAACTGTTGCTATACTCACTTTCATGAAAACACGTTTCTTTGAGCTTTCAAGCTCAGAACTTGAATCTGTGCGTGTATCTAGCCTGGGAAGTACTTCAGATCACTGTGCAATGCATATATGGCATCGATTGGTCCAATGTACATGTATGGCAATTTACAAGTGAATATGAGCTTCTGAAGTGAAAATATGCACTTTTTTGAAAACTTGTTTTTTTTTCATTCTGCATATCAAAACATTTCATTCTGTGTATAAGCAAGTGGGAAACTGACAAACATGAGTGAAATGTGACTATATGACTGAATGCGAGTGAATTTGTTCCTATCTCCGTTAGGAAGCGAGCTAGAGCTCTGAAACTGTGGATATATGCACTTTCATGAAAACACGCTTCTTTGAGCTTTTAAGCTCAGAACTTGAATCTGTGCGTGTATCTAGCCTGGGAAGTCTTTCAGATCACTGTGCAAAGCATATATGGTATCTATTGGTCCATTGTACATCTTTGGCCATTTGCAAGTGAATATGAGCTTCTGAAGTGAAGATATGCACTTTTTTAAAAAATTATTTTTTTTTTTTCGTTCTGCTTGTCAAAACTTTTCATTCTGTGTATAATTCATAACGGAAAATGTGACAAACTTGAGTGAAATGTGACTAGATGACTGAATGAGATTGAATTTGTTTCTATCTCCGTAGGGAAGCTTAGCTAGAGCTCTGAAACTGTGGCTATACGCACTATCATGAAAACACGCTTCTTTGAGCTTTTAAGCTCAGAACTTAAATCTGTGCGTGTATCTTGCCTGGGAAGTCTTTCAGATCACTGTGCAAAGCATATATGGTATCTATTGGTCCATTGTACATCTTTGGCCATTTGCAAGTGAATATGAGCTTCTGATGTGAAGATATGCACTTTTTAAAAACTTTTTTTTTTTTCATTCTGAATCTCAAAACAATTCATTCTGTGTATAACTAAGTGGGAAACTGACAAACATGAGTGAAATGTGACTATATGACTGAATGAGATTGAATTTGTTCCTATCTCCGTAAGGAAGCGAGCTAGAGCTCTGAAACTTTGGCTATGCGCACTTTCATGAAAACACGCTTCGTTGAGCTTTTAAGCTCAGAACTTGAATCTGTGCGTGTATCTAGCCTGGGAAGTCTTTCAGATCACTGTGCAAAGCATATATGGTATCTATTGGTCCATTGTGCATCTTTGGCCATTTGCAAGTGAATATGAGCTTCTGATGTAAAAATATGCACTTTTTTAAAAACTTGTTTTTTTTTCATTCTGCATGTCAAAACCTTTCATTCTGTGTATTACTAAGTGGGAAACTGACAAACATGAGTGAAATGTGACTATCTGACTGAATGAGATTGAATTTGTTTCTATCTCCGTAAGGAAGCGAGCTAGAGCTCTGAAACTGTGGCTATACGCACTATCATGAAAACACGCTTCTTTGAGCTTTTAAGCTCAGAACTTGAATCTGTGCGTGTATCTAGCCTGGGAAGTCCTTCAGATCACTGTGCAATGCATATATGGCATCGATTGGTCCAATGTACATGTATGGCCATTTGCAAGTGAATATGAGCTTCTGAAGTAAAAATATGCACTTTTTTAAAAACTTGTTTTTTTTTCATTCTGCATGATGTCAAAACATTTCATTCTGTGTATAACTAAGTGGGAAACTGACAAACATGAGTGAAATGTGACTATATGACTGAATGAGATTGAATTTGTTCCTATCTCCAGAAGGAAGCTTAGCTAGAGCTCTGAAACTTTGGCTATACGCGACTTTCATGAAAACACGCTTTTTTGAGCTTTTAAGCTCAGAACTTGAATCTGTGCGTGTATCTAGCCTGGGAAGTCTTTCAGATCACTGTGCAAAGCATATATGGTATCTATTGGTCCATTGTACATCTTTGGCCATTTGCAAGTGAATATGAGCTTCTGATGTAAAAATATGCACTTTTTAAAAACTTGTTTTTTTTTTTCATTCTGCATGTCAAAACCTTTCATTCTGTATATAACTTAGTGGGAAAGTGACAAACATGTGTGAAATGTGACTATATGACTGAATGAGATTGAATTTGTTCCTATCTCCGTAAGGAAGCTTAGCTAGAGCTCTGAAACTGTGGCTAAACGCACTTTCATGAAAACACGCTTCTTTGAGCTTTCAAGCTCAGAACTTGAATCTGTGTGTGTATCTAGCCTGGGAAGTCTTTCAGATCACTGTGCAAAGCATATATGGTATCTATTGGTCCAATGTACATGTATGGCCATTTGCAAGTGAATATGAGCTTCTGATGTAAAAATATGCACTTTTAAAAAAATGTTTTTTTTCATTCTGCATGTCAAACTTTTTCATTCTGTGTATAACTTAGTGGGAAAGTGACAAACATGAGTGAAATGTGACTATATGACTGAATGAGAGTGAATTTGTTCCTATCTCCGTAAGGAAGCGAGCTAGAGCTCTGAAACTGTGGATATATGCACTTTCATGAAAACACGCTTCTTTGAGCTTTTAAGCTCAGAACTTGAATCTGTGTGTGTATCTAGCCTGGGAAGTCTTTCAGATCACTGTGCAAAGCATATATGGTATCTGTTGGTCCAATGTACATCTTTGGCCATTTGCAAGTGAATATGAGCTTCTGAAGTGAAGATATGCACTTTTTAAAAAATTTTTTTTTTTTCATTCTGCTTGTCAAAACTTTTCATTCTGTGTATAATTCATGGGGAATGTGACAAACTTGAGTGAAATGTGACTATATGACTGAATGAGATTGAATTTGTTCCTATCTCCGTAAGGAAGCGAGCTAGAGCTCTGAAACTGTGGATATATGCACTTTCATGAAAACACGCTTCTTTGAGCTTTTAAGCTCAGAACTTGAATCTGTGCGTGTATCTAGCCTGGGAAGTCTTTCAGATCACTGTGCAAAGCATATATGGTATCTATTGGTCCATTGTACATCTTTGGCCATTTGCAAGTGAATATGAGCTTCTGAAGTGAAGATATGCACTTTTTTAAAAAATTGCTTTTTTTTCGTTCTGCTTGTCAAAACTTTTCATTCTGTGTATAATTCATAGTGGGAATGTGACAAACTTGAGTGAAATGTGACTATATGACTGAATGAGATTGAATTTGTTCCTATCTCCGTAAGGAAGTTTAGCTAGAGCTCTGAAACTGTGGCTATCACAGCACTTTCATGAAAACACGCTTCTTTGAGCTTTTAAGCTCAGAACTTGAATCTGTGCGCGTGTATCTAGCCTGGGAAGTCTTTCAGATCACTGTGCAAAGCATATATGGTATCTATTGGTCCATTGTACATGTTTGGCCATTTGCAAGTGAATATGAGCTTCTGATGTTAAAAATATGCACTTTTTTAAAAACTTTTTTTTTTTTTCATTCTGCATGTCAAAACAATTTCATTCTGTGTATAACTAAGTGGGAAAGTGACAAGCATGAGTGAAATGTGTCTATATGACTGAATGAGATTGAATTTGTTCCTATCTCCGTAAGGAAGCGAGCTAGAGCTCTGAAACTTTGGATATACGCACTTTCATGAAAACACGCTTCTTTGAGCTTTTAAGCTCAGAACTTGAATCTGTGCATGTATCTAGCCTGGGAAGTCCTTCAGATCACTGTGCAAATGCATATATGGCATCGATTGGTCCAATGTACATGTTTGGCCATTTGCAAGTGAATATGAGCTTCTGATGTGAAAATATGCACTTTTTTTTAAAACTTGTTTTTTTTCATTCTGCATGTCAAAACATTTCATTCTGTGTATAACTAAGTGGGAAACTGACAAACATGAGTGAAATGTGACTATATGACTGAATGAGATTGAATTTGTTCCTATCTCCGTTAGGAAGCGAGCTAGAGCTCTGAAACTTTGGCTATACGACTTTCATGAAAACACGCTTTTTGAGCTTTTAAGCTCAGAACTTGAATCTGTGCATGTATCTAGCCTGGGAAGTCTTTCAGATCACTGTGCAAAGCATATATGGTATCTATTGGTCCATTGTGCATCTTTGGCCATTTACAAGTGAATATGAGCTTCTGATGTGAAAATATGCACTTTTTTTAAAAACTTGTTTTTTTTTTCATTCTGCATGTCAAAACATTTCATTCTGTGTATAACTTAGTGGGAAAGTGACAAACATGAGTGAAATGTGACTATATGACTGAATGAGAGTGAATTTGTTCCTATCTCCGTAAGGAAGCGAGCTAGAGCTCTGAAACTGTTGCTAGTGCACTTTCATGAAAAAACACGCTTCTTTGATTTTAAGCTCAGAACTTGAATCTGATGTATCTAGCCTGGGAAGTCCTTCAGATCACTGTGCAATGCATATATGGCATTTGGTCCAATGTACATGTATGGCAATTTACAAGTGAATATGAGCTCCTGAAGTGAAGATATGCACTTTTTTAAAAAATTGCTTTTTTTTTCGTTCTGCTTGTCAAAACTTTTCATTCTGTGTATAATTCATACGGAATGTGACAAACTTGAGTGAAATGTGACTATATTTGAATGAGATTGAATTTGTTCCATCTGTAAGGAAGCGAGCTAGAGCTCATTTGCACTATCATGAAAAATTTGAGCTTTTAAGCTCAGAACTTGAATCTGTGCATGTATCTAGCCTTTTTCAGATCACTGTGCAAAGCATATATGGTATCTATTTCTCCATTGTGCATCTTTGGCCATTTCAATGAATATGAGCTTCTGATGTAAAAATATGCACTTTTTTAAAAACTTGTTTTTTTTTCATTCTGCATGTCAAAAATTTCATTCTGTATATGAAATGGTGACTATAGTGACAAAATGAGATTGAATTTGTTCCTATCTGACTGAATGAGCTAGAGCTTTTCTGCTCAAACTGAATCTGTGGATATCTTCGACTATCATGAAAACACGCTTCTTTGAGCTTTTAAGCTCAGAACTTGAATCTGTGCATGTATCTATCCTGGGAAGTCTTTCAGATCACTGTGCAAAGCATATATGGTATCTATTGGTCCAATGTACATGTTTGGCCATTTGCAAGTGAATATGAGCTTCTGATGTAAAAATATGCACTTTTTAAAAACTTGTTTTTTTTTTTCATTCTGCATGTCAAAAATTTTTCATTCTGTATATAATTTAGTGGGAATGTGACAAACATAGTGAAATGTGACTATATGACTGAATGAAGTGAATTTGTTCCTATCTCCTTAAGGAAGCGAGCTAGAGCTCTGAAACTTTGGCTCTATTGCACTTTCATGAAAAACACGCTTCTTTGAGCTTTTAACCTCAGAACTTGAATCTGTGCGTGTATCTTGCCTGGGAAGTCCTTTCAGATCACTGTGCAATGCATATATTTCATTATTGGTCCAATGTACATCTTTGGCCATTTGCAAGTGAATATGAGCTTCTGAAGTGAAGATATGCAATTTTTTAAAAAATTGTTTTTTTTTTCATTTCTGCTTTCTCAAAACTTTTCATTCTGTGTATAACATGGGAATGTGACAAACATGAGTGAAATGTGACTATATGACTGAATGAGATTGAATTTATTTCTATCTCCGTAAGGAAGCGAGCTAGAGCTCTGAAACTGTGGATATGGCAGCTTTTCATGAAAACATTTGCTTCTTTGAGCTTTTAAGCTCAGAACTTGAATCTGTTGTATCTTGCCTGGGAAGTCTTTTAAGATCACTGTGCAAAGCATATATGGTATCTATTGGTCCATTGTACATCTTTGGCCATTTGCAAGTGAATATGAGCTTCTGATGTTAAAATATGCAATTTTTGAATTTTTTTCATTCTGCATCTCAAAACAATTCATTCTGTGTATAACTAAGTGGGAAAGTGACAAGCATGATGAAATGTGTCTATATGACTGAATGAGATTGAATTTGTTCCTATCTGCGTGGGAAAGTCTGCAAAGCATTATGGTATCTAATTGTACATTTTATAGAGCTGAATATGAGCTTCTGAAGTGAAAATATGCAACTGTTTATTCTATCTCAAAAACATTTCTTCTGTGTATAACTAAGGGAAAGTGACAAACATGAGTTTGACTATATGAAAATGAGATTGAATTTTTGAGCTTTTAAGCTCAGACTTGAATCTGTGCGTGTATCTAGCCTGGGAAGTCCTTCAGAGAACTTGAATGCAATGCATATATGGCATCAGATTGTGTCCAATGTACATGTATGGGTCCATTTGCAATTTGAATATGAGCTTCTGAAGTAAAAAATATGCACTTTTTGAAAACTTGTTTTTTTTTTCATTCTGCATGTCAAAACATTTCATTCTGTGTATAACTAAGTGGGAAACTGACAAACATGAGTGAAATGTGACTATATGACTGAATGAGATTGAATTTGTTCCTATCTCCGTAAGGAAGCGAGCTAGAGCTCTGAAACTTTGGCTATGCGCACTTTCATGAAAACACGCTTCGTTGAGCTTTTAAGCTCAGAACTTGAATCTGTGCATGTATCTAGCCTGGGAAGTCTTTCAGATCACTGTGCAAAGCATATATGGTATCTATTGGTCCATTGTGCATGTTTGGCCATTTGCAAGTGAATATGAGCTTCCTGATGTAAAAATATGCACTTTTTAAAAAACTTTTTTTTTTTTTTTCATTCTGCATGTCAAAACAATTCATTCTGTGTATAACTAAGTGGGAAAGTGACAAACATGAGTGAAATGTGACTATATGACTGAATGAGAGTGAATTTGTTCCTATCTCCGTTAGGAAGTTTAGCTAGAGCTCTGAAACTTTGGCTATAAAAGACTTTCATGAAAACACGCTTCTTTGAGCTTTTAAGCTCAGAACTTGAATCTGTTCATGTATCTAGCCTGGGAAGTCCTTCAGATCACTGTGCAATGCATATATGGCATCGTTTGGTCCAATGTACATGTATGGCCATTTGCAAGTGAATATGAGCTTCTGAAGTGAAGATATGCACTTTTTAAAAAAATTTTTTTTTTTCGTTCTGCTTGTCAAAACTTTTCATTCTGTGTATAATTCAATGGGAATGTGACAAACTTGAGTGAAATGTGACTATATGACTTAATGAGAGTGAATTTGTTCCTATCTCCTTAAGGAAGTTTAGCCAGAGCTCTGAAACTGTGGCTATACGCACTATCATGAAAAACGCTTCTTTTGAGCTTTTAAGCTCAGAACTTGAATCTGTGCGTGTATCTAGCTTGGGAAGTCCTTCAGATCACTGTGCAATGCATATATGGCATCGATTGGTCCAATGTACATGTATGGCTATTTGCAAGTGAATATGAGCTTCTGAAGTGAAAATATGCACTTTTTTAAAAAATTTGCTTTTTTTTTCGTTCTGCTTGTCAAAACTTTTCATTCTGTGTATAACTATACGGAATGTGACAAACTTGGAGTGAAATGTGACTATATGACTGAATGAGATTGAATTTGTTCCTATCTCCGTAAGGAAGCTTAGCTAGAGCTCTGAAACTGTGGCTATATCGACTTTCATGAAAAACACGCTTCTTTTTGAGCTTTTAAGCTCAGAACTTGAATCTGTCGTGTATCTAGCCTGGGAAGTCTTTCAAATCACTGTGCAAAGCATATATGGTATCTATTGGTCCATTGTGCATGTATGGCAATTTACAAATGAATATGAGCTCCTGAAGTGAAGATATGCACTTTTTTTAAAAATTATTTTTTTTTTCATTCTGCTTTGTCAAAACTTTTCATTCTGTGTATAATTCAGGGGAATGTGACAAACATGAGGAAATGTGACTATATGACTGAATGAGAGTGAATTTGTTCCTATCTCCATGAAGGAAGTTTAGCTAGAGCTTTGAAACTGTGGCTATACGCACTTTCATGAAAAACACGCTTCTTGAGCTTTTAAGCTCAGAACTTGAATCTGTGCGTGTATCTAGCCTGGGAAGTCTTTTCAGATCACTGTGCAAAGCATATATGGTATCTAGTGCTCCATTGTGCATGTTTGGCCATTTGCAAGTGAATATGAGCTTCTGATGTTAAAATATGCACTTTTTAAAAACTTATTTTTTTTTTTCATTCTGCATGTCAAAACAATTCATTCTGTGTATAACTAAGTGGGAAAGTGACAAACATGAGTGAAATGTGACTATATGACTGAATGAGAGTGAATTTGTTCTTATCTCCATTAGGAAGCTTAGCTAGAGCTCTGAAACTTTGGCTATACGCACTTTCATGAAAAACACGCTTTTTGAGCTTTTAAGCTCAGAACTTGAATCTGTTCATGTATCTTGCCTGGGAAGTCCTTCAGATCACTGTGCAATGCATATATGGCATTTATTGGTCCAATGTACATGTATGGCCATTTGCAAGTGAATATGAGCTTTGAAGTGAAGATATGCACTTTTTTAAAAAATTGTTTTTTTTTTTCATTCTGCTTGTCAAAACTTTTCATTCTGTGTATTATTCATACGGAATGTGACAAACTTGACTGAAATGTGACTATATGACTGAATGAGAGTGAATTTGTTCCTATCTCCGAAGGAAGAGTAGCCAGAACTCTGAAACTGTGGCTTTACGCACTATCATGAAAACACGCTTCTTTGAGCTTTTAAGCTCAGAACTTGAATCTGTGCGTGGTATCTTGCCTGGGAAGTCTTTCAGATCACTGTGCAAAGCATATATGGTATCTATTGGTCCATTGTACATCTTTGGCCATTTGCAAGTGAATATGAGCTTCTGATGTGAAAATATGCACTTTTTTAAAAACTTGTTTTTTTTTTCATTCTGCATCTCAAAACTTTTCATTCTGTGTATAATTCAAGTTGGAAAGTGACAAACATGAGTGAAATGTGACTATATGACTGAATGAGAGTGAATTTGTTCCTATCTCCGGAAGGAAGCTTAGATAGAGCTCTGAAACTGTTGGCTACTCACTTTCATGAAAACACGCTTCTTTGAGCTTTTAAGCTCAGAACTTGAATCTGTGCGTGTATCTAGCCTGGGAAGTCTTTCAGATCACTGTGCAAAGCATATATGGCATCTATTGGTCCAATGTACATGTATGGCCATTTGCAAGTGAATATGAGCTTCTGATGTTAAAATATGCACTTTTTTAAAAACTTACTTGTTTTTTTTCATTCTGCATCTCAAAACTTTTCATTCTGTATATAACTAAGTGGGAAAGTGACAAACATGAGTGAAATGTGACTATATGACTGAATGAGATTGAATTTGTTCCTATCTCCGTAAGGAAGTTTAGCCAGAGCTCTGAAACTGTGGATATATGCACTTTCATGAAAACACGCTTCTTTGAGGTTTTAAGCTCAGAACTTGAATCTGTGCGTATCTAGCCTGGGAAGTCCTTCAGATCACTGTGCAATGCATATATGGCATCGATTGGTCCAATGTACATGTATGGCCATTTGCAAGTGAATATGAGCTTGAAGTGAAGATATGCACTTTTTTAAAAATTGCTTTTTTTTTCGTTCTGCTTGTCAAAACATTTCATTCAGTGTATAATTCATACGGAATGTGACAAACTTGAGTGAAATGTGACTATTTGACTGAATGAGAGTGAATTTGTCTTATCTCCAGAAGGAAGTTTAGCTAGAGCTCTGAAACTGTCGCTATAATGAACTATCATGAAAAATGACGCTTTTGAGCTTTTAAGCTCAGAACTTGAATCTTTGTATCTTGCCTGGGAAGTCTTTTTAAGATCACTGTGCAAAGCATATATAGTATCTATTGGTCCATTGTACATCTTTGGCCATTTGCAAGTGAATATGAGCTTCTGATGTTAAAATATGCACTTTTTTAAAAACTTGTTTTTTTTTCATTCTGCATCTCAAAACAATTCCTTCTGTGTATAACTAAGTGGGAAAGTGACAAACATGAGTGAAATGTGACTATATGACTGAATGAGATTGAATTTGTTCCTATCTCCGTAAGGAAGCTTAGCTAGAGCTCTGAAACTGTGGCTATACGCACTTTCATGAAAAACACGCTTGAGCTTTTAAGCTCAGAACTTGAATCTGTGCGTGTATCTAGCCTGGGAAGTCCTTCAGATCACTGTCCAATGCATATATGGCATCGATTGGTCCAATGTACATGTATGGCCATTTGCAAGTGAATATGAGCTTCTGAAGTGAAAAATATGCACTTTTTGAAAAAACTTGTTTTTTTTTTTTTTTTCATTCTGCATTCAAAACATTTCATTCTGTGTATAACTAAGGGGAAACTGACAAACATGAGTGAAATGTGATTATATGACTGAATGAGATTGAATTTGTTCCTTATCTCCGTAAGGAAGCGCGCTAGAGCTCTGAAACTTTGGCTATGCGTGACTTTCATGAAAAACATCTTTTGAGCTTTTTAAGCTCAGAACTTGAATCTGTGCATGTATCTAGCCTGGGAAGTCTTTCAGATCACTGTGCAAAGCATATATGGTATCTATTGTCCATTGTGCATGTTTGGCCATTTGCAAGTGAATATGAGCTTCTGATGTTAAAATATGCACTTTTTAAAAACTTATTTTTTTTTCATTCTGCATGTCAAAACATTTCATTCTGTGTATAACTAAGTGGGAAAGTGACAAACATGAGTGAAATGTGACTATATGACTGAATGAGAGTGAATTTGTTCTTATCTCCTTAGGGAAGCTTAGCTAGAGCTCTGAAACTTTGGATATAATGACTTTCATGAAAAACACGCTTTTGAGCTTTTAAGCACAGAACTTGAATCTGTTCATGTATCTTGCCTGGGAAGTCCTTCAGATCACTGTGCAATGCATATATGGCATCGTTTGGTCCAATGTACATGTATGGCCATTTGCAAGTGAATATGAGCTTCTGAAGTGAAGATATGCACTTTTTAAAAATTGCTTTTTTTTCGTTCTGCTTGTCAAAACTTTTCATTCTGTGTATAATCCATGCGGAATGTGACAAACTTGGAGGAAATGTGACTATATGACTGAATGAGAGTGAATTTGTTCCTATTCCGTAAGGAAGGAGCCAGAGCTCTGAAACTGTGGCTATAATGTGACTTTCATGAAAAAGACGCTTTTTGAGCTTTTTAAGCTCAGAACTTGAATCTGTGTGTGTATCTAGCCTGGGGAAGTCTTTTCAGATCACTGTGCAAAGCATATATGGTATCTATTGGTCCAATGTAATATGTATGGCTATTTACAAGTGAATATGAGCTCCTGAAGTGAAGATATGCACTTTTTTAAAAATTATTTTTTTTTCGCTCTGCTTGTCAAAACTTTTCATTCTGTGTATAATTCATGTACGGGAATGTGACAAACTTGAGTGAAATGTGACTATATGACTGAATGAGAGTGAATTTGTTCCTATCTCCCGTAAGGAAGCTTAGCTTAGAGCTTTGAAACTGTGGCTATACGAGACTTTCATGAAAACACGCTTTTTGAGCTTTTAAGCTCAGAACTTGAATCTGTGTGTGTATCTAGCCTGGGAAGTCTTTTCAGATCACTGTGCAAAGCATATATGGTATCTATTGGTCCATTGTACATGTATGGCATTTGCAAGTGAATATGAGCTCCTGAAGTGAAGATATGCACTTTTTAAAAAATTGTTTTTTTTTTCATTCTGCTTGTCAAAACTTTTCATTCTGTGTATAATTCTTAATGAATGTGACAAACTTGAGTGAAATGTGACTATATGACTGAATGAGAGTGAATTTGTTCCTATCTCCGGAAGGAAGCGTAGATAGAGTTTGAAACTGTGGCTATAATGCACTTTCATGAAAAAACACGCTTCTTTGAGCTTTTAAGCTCAGAACTTGAATCTGTTCGTGTATCTTGCCTGGGAAGTCTTTCAGATCACTGTGCAAAGTATATATGGTATCTATTGGTCCATTGTACATGTATGGCCATTTGCAAGTGAATATGAGCTCCTGATGTGAAGATATGCACTTTTTTTTAAAAATCCTATTTTTTTTCGTATTCTGCTTGTCAAAACTTTTCATTCTGTGTATATTCTATACGAATGTGACAAACTTGAGTGAAATGTGACTATATGACTGAATGAGAGTGAATTTGTTCCTATCTCCTCGAAGGGAAGTTAGATAGAGCTTTGAAAACTTGGCTTTAAGACTTTCATGAAAACACGCTTTTGAGCTTTTTTAAGCTCAGAACTTGAATCTGTTCATGTATCTTGCCTGGGTCTTTTTCAGATCATTGTGCAATGTATATATGGTATCTATTGGTCCAATGTATTTGGCCACTGAATATTTCGATGTTAAAATATGCACTTTTTAAAAAATTGTTTTTTTTTTCATTCTGCTTGTCAAAACTTTTCATTCTGTGTATAACATAGTGGGAAAGTGACAAACATGAGTGAAATGTGACTATATGACTGAATGAGATTGAATTTGTTCCTATCTCCTCATAGGAAGCGAAGCTAGAGCTCTGAAACTGTGGATATATGCACTTTCATGAAAAACGCTTTTGAGCTTTTAAGCTCAGAACTTGAATCTGTGCGTATCTTGCCTGGGAAGTCTTCAGATCACGCAATGCATATATGGCATCAATTGGTCCAATGTTCTGTATGGCTATTTGCAAATGAATATGAGCTTGAAGTGAAGATATGCACTTTTTTAAAAATTGCTTTTTTTTCGTTTCTGTTTGTCAAAAACTTTTCACCAGTGTATAATCATAATGGAATGGACAAACTTGAGTGAAATGTGACATATGACTGAATGAGAGTGAATTTGTTCCGTATCTCCATAAGGGCGAGCTAGAGCTCTGAAACTGTCGGATATGACGCACTTTCATGAAATTACACTTTTTGCTTTTTGCTCAGAACTTGAATCTTTCATGTATCTAGCCTGGGGAAGTCCTTCAGATCACTGTGCAATGCATATATGGTATCTATTGGTCCATTGTACATGTATGGCCATTTGCAAGTGAATATGAGCTTGAAGTTAAAATATGCACTTTTTTTAAAACTTGTTTTTTTTTTCATTCTGTGCATTGTAAAACAATATCTTCTGTGTATAATCTATGAATGTGACAAACTTGGAGTGAAATGTGACTATATGACTGAATGAGAGTGAATTTGTTCCTTATCTCCGAAGGAAGCGGAAATAGAGTTCTGAAACTGTGGCTATACGCACTCATCATGAAAAACACGCTTTTTTGAGCTTTTAAGCCAGAACTTGAATCTGTGCGTGTATGTAGCCTGGGAAGTCCTTCAGATCACTGTCCAATGCACAAATGGAGAGTCTATTGGTCCATTGTGCATGTTTGGCCATTTGCAGGTGAATAGTGGTTTTGATGTGAAAATATGCACTTTTAAAAACTTGTTTTTTTTCTATTCTGTATGTCAAAACATTTCATCTGTATATAACTAAGGGGAAACTGACAAACATGTGGAAATGTGATTATATGACTGAATGAGATTGAATTTGTTCCTATTCCAGAAGGGAAGCGAAATAGAGCTCTGAAACTTTTACATATGCTATTTCATGAAAACACGCTTTGAGCTTTTTAAGCTCAGAACTTGAATCTGTGCGGTATCTAGCCTGGGAAGTCTTTCAGATCACTGTAACGTATATATGGTATCTATTGGTCCATTGTGCATGTATGGCCATTTGCAAGTGAATAAGTGAGCCCTGATGTGAAAATATGCACTTTTAAAAATTCTTTTTTTTTCATTCTGTTTACAAAACTTTCATTCTGGTGTATAACTCATGCGGAATGACAAACTTGGAGGAAATGGACTATATGGACTGAATGAGAGTGAATTTGTTCTGGCCTCTGTAAGGAAGCGAAGCGCTAGAGCTCTGAAAACCGGCTATATCAAGACTTTCATGAAAACACGCTTTGAGCTTTTAAAGCTCAGAACTTGAACCCTGTGTGTATCTTGCCTGAAGTCTTTTCAAATCACTGTGCAATGCATATATATGGCATCGATTGGTCCAATGTAACATGTAGCGGCCATTTGCAAGTGAACAGGAGCTTTGAAGTGAAGATATGCACTTTTTAAAAAATTTTTTTTTCGTTTCTGCTTGTCAAAACTTTTCATTCTGTGTATAATTAATGGAATGTGACAAACTTGAGGAAATGTGACTATAGGACCGAATGAGAGTGAATTTGTTCTATCTCGAAGGAAGCGAAGCTAGAGTTCTGAAACTGTGGCTATACAAGACTATCATGAAAAACACGCTTTTTGAGCTTTTAAGCTCAGAACTTGAATCTGTGCGTATCTTGCCTGAAGTCCTTTCAGATCACTGTGCAATGCATATATGGCATATTGTCCATTGTACATTTTGGCCATTTACAAGTGAATATGAGCTTGAAGTGAAGAAGATATGCACTTTTTAAAAAAACTTGTTTTTTTTCATTCTGCCGGTCAAAATTTTTCATTCTGTGTATAATTAAGGGAATGTGACAAACATGAGGAAATGTGACTATATGACTGACAGAGAGTGAATTTGTTCCTATCTCCGTTAGAAGCGAGCTAGAGCTCTGAAACTGTTGCTATACTCACTTTCATGAAAAAACGCTTTTTGAGCTTTTAAGCTCAGACCTTGAATCTGTGTGTGTGTATCTAGCCTGGGGAGTCTTTCAAATCACTGTGCAATGCATATATGGTATCTATTGGTCCAACAGTATGTATGGCAATTCCATAAATGAATATGAGCTTTCTGATGTTAAGATATGAATTTTTTTTAAAATTTTTTTTTTTCGCTCTGTTTGTCAAACTTTTCATTCTGTATAACTAAGGGGAAAGTGACAAATATGAGGAAATGTGACTATATGACTGAATGAGAGGAATTCTGTTCCTATATCCTGTAGGAAGTAGCAGAGCTTTGGAAACAGATATATACGCACTTTCATGAAACACGCTTTTTGAGCTTTTAAGCCCAGAACTTGAATCTTTTCATGTATCTAGCCTTAAAGTCCTTCAGAGATCACTGTGCAAAGCATATAGGGTATCGACAATCCATTGTACATGTATGGCCATTTGCAAGTGAATATGAGCTTGGAATCGAAGATATGCACTTTTTAAAAATTTTTTTTTCTATCTGCTGTCAAAACTTTTCATTCTTGATAACTATGGGAATGTGACAAACATGAGTAAAATGACTATATGACTGAATGAGAGTGAATTTGTTCTTATCTCCGAAGGAAGCGAGCTAGAGCTCTGAAACTTTTATTACATGAGACTTTCACATGAAAACACGCTCTTTGAGCTTTTTAAGCTCCAGAACTTGAATCTGTGTGCGTATCTTGCCTGGGAAGTCTTTCAGATCACTGTGCAAAGCATATATGGTATTATTGGTCCATTGTACATGTTTGGCCATTTGCAAGTGAATATGAGCTTCTGCTAAAATATGCACTTTTTAAAACTTGTTTTTTTTTAAAAATGTCTTTTTTTCATTCTGCTTGTGGGAAAAAACTTTGAAATGTGACTATATGATGAATGAGAGTGAATTTGTCCTATCTCCAAACTTGACTAGAGCTCTAAATGTGACTATATGACTGAATGAAAAAGTGAATTTGTTCTAAGCTCAGAACTTGAAGTGCGTGTATCTAGCCAGAGCCTGAATCTGTGGCATTTATGGCACATTGGTCCAATGTACAAACATTTACAAGGAATTGAGCTTTGAAGTGAAGAGAACTCTTTAAAATTCTTTTTGCGCTCTTGTTTGGTCAAAACTTTTCGATCATCAGCAAAGTATATATGGTATAATTAATGTGACAAATTTGAGTGAAATGACTTATATGACTGAATGAAATATGAATTTTAAAAACTTGTTTTTTTTCTTCATTCTGCATCTCAAAACTGTTCGCCATTCTTTCATGAAAAACTGCATCTGGAAAGTGACTCAGAACTTGAATCTGTGTGTGTGTATTAGCCTGGGAAGTCTTTCAGATCACGACAAAGAGAGTGGTATCTATTGGTCCATATCATGTATGGCAATTTACAAAATGAATATATGAGCTCCTCAATGAAGATATATGCTTTTTAAAAACCGTTGCTTGTCAAAACTTTTCACTTTCGAATGAAAACTTGAGTGAAATGTGACTATAAGGACTGAATGAATTTGTTCTGTCTTAAGGAAGTGAACTTGAATCTGTGGCTGCATCTTCATGAAAAACTAGCTTTCAAAGTCTTTCAGATCACCTGGTAAGTCTTTAAGATCAAAGCAAAGCATAGATGGTATCTATTGGTCCATTGTTCATCTTGGCCATTTGCAAGTGAATATGAGCTTCTTGATGTTAAAATATGCACTTTTTTTAAAACTTTTTTTTTTTCATTCTGGTATCAAACACCATTCTGTATATAACTAAGGGAAAGTGACAAACATGAGCAAAATGACTATATGACTGAATGAGATTGAATTTGTTCCATCTCCTAAGGAAGCGAAAGCAGAGTTTGAAACTGTGGATAATGCACTTTCATGAAAAACACGCTTTTGCTTTTAAGCCCAGAACTTGAATCTGTGCGTATCTAGCTGGGGAAGTCCTTCAGATCACTGTAATGCATATATGGTAATCGATTGGTCCAATGTACATGTATGGCCATTTGCAAGGAATATGAGCTTGAAGGAAGATATGCACTTTTTAAAAAACTTGTTTTTTTTTCATTCTGCTTGTCAAAACATTTCATTCAGTGTATAACATAATGGAATGTGACAAACTTGAGTGAAATGTGATTATATGACTGAATGAGAGGGGAATTTATTCCTATCTCCCAGAAGGAAGCTAGCTAGAGCTCTGAAACTGTCGCTATACGCTAATCCATCATGAAAACACGCCTTTTGAGCTTTTTTCAGAACTTGAATCTTTGCGCGCAGTATCTTGCCTGGGAAGTCTTTAAGATCACTGCAGCAGCATATATAGTATCTATTGGTCCATTGTACATTTGGCCATTTTCTTGCAAGTGAATAGAGCTCTGATGTTAAAATATGCACTTTTTAAAAACTTGTTTTTTTCATTCTGCATGTCAAACAATTCATTCTGTGTATAACTAAGGGAAAACGACAAACATGAGTGAAATGACTAAATGGACTGAATGAGATTGAATTTGTTCCTTCTCCAGGCGAAGCCGTAGCTAGAGCTCTGAAACTGTGGATATAATGACCATGAAAAAACACGCTTCTTGAGCTTTTGCTCAGAACTTGATTCTGTGCGTGTATCTAGCCTGGGAAGTCCTTCAGATCACTGTGTGCAATGCATATGGCATCGATTGGTCCAATGTACATGTATGGCCATTTGTAAAGAATATGAGCTTTGATTTTAAAATATGCACTTTTTTAAAACTTGTTTTTTTTCATTCTGCATTCAAAAACCATTCATTTTTGTATAACTAAGGGGAAACTGACAAACATGAGTGAAATGTGACTATATGACTGAATGATTGAATTTGTTCCTATCTCCGTTAGGAAACGAGCCAGAGCTCTGGAAACTTGGATACACGCACTTTCATGAAAAACACGCTTTTGATTTTGCTCAGAACTTGAATCTGTGTGTGTATCTAGCCTGGGAAGTCTTTTCAGATCACTGTGCAAAGTATAGATGGTATCTATTGGTCCATTGTACATGCTTGGCCATTTGCAAGTGAATATGAGCTTCTTGAAGAAGATATGCACTTTTTTAAAAACTTATTTTTTTTTTCATTCTGCATGTCAAAACTTTTCATTCTGTGTATAACTAAGGGGAAATGACAAACATGAGTGAAATGTGACTATATGACTGAATGAGAGTGAATTTGTTCTTATTCCGTAAGGAAGGAGGTAGAGCTCTGATACTTTGGCTACACGCACTTTCATGAAAAATACTTTTGAGCTTTTAAGCCAGAACTTGAATCTGTTCATGTATTCATAGCCTGGGAAGTCTTTTCAGATCACTGTGCAAATGCATATATGGTATCTTTTGCTCCAATGTACATGTTTGGCCATTTGCAAGTGAATATGAGCTTTCTGAAGATATGCACTTTTTTTAAAACTTATTTTTTTTCATTCTGCTTGTCAAAACTTTTCATTCTGTGTATAACTTAGTAGGAAAGTGACAAACTTGAGTGAAATGTGACTATATGACTGAATGAGAGGGAATTTTTCCTATTCCTAGAAGCGAAATAGAGCTCTGAAATGTGGCTATATCAAGACTTTCATGCAAAACACGCTTTTTGTTTCTTGCAGAACCTTGAATCTTTTTGTGTGTATCTAGCCTGGGAAGTCCTTCTAAATCACTGTGCAATGCATATATGGTATCTATTGGTCCAATGTACACAAAGTGGCCATTTACAAAGTGAATATGAGCTCCTGAAGTGAAGATATGCACTTTTTTAAAAAATTGTTTTTTAAAAAAATTGCTGCTCTGCTTGTCAAAACTTTTTCATTCTGTGTATAACTAATAATGGAATGTGACAAACTTGAGGAAATGACTATAAGGACTGACCGAGAGTAACTTGTTCCCATCTCCAGAAGGGAAGCGAAGCTAGAGCTTTGAAACTGTGGCTATACGCACTTCATGAAAACACGCCTTTCTTTTGAGCTTTTAAGCTCAGAACTCCTGAATCTGTGCTGTATCTAGCCCTGAAGTCTTTTTCAGATCACTGTGCAAAGCATATATGGTATCTATTGGTCCATTGTGTGTTTGGCCATTTGCAAGTGAATATGATTTGATGTTAAATATTTTTTAAAACTTATTTTTTTCATTCTGCATGTCAAAAACAATCTATCTTGTATAACTAAGGGGAAAGTGACAAACATGAGGAAATGACTATATGACTGAACGAGAGTGAATTTGTTCTATCTCCGCTAGGGCGAAATAGAGCTTTGAAACTGTTATAATGCACTTTCATGAAAAACACGCTTTTGAGCTTTTAAGCTCAGAATCTTAATCTGTTCATGTATCTTGCCTGGGAAGTCCTTCAGATCACTGTGCAATGCATATATGGCATCGATTGGTCCAATGTACGTATGCCATTTTGCAAGTGAATGAAGGAGCTTGAAGTGAAGATATGCACTTTTTAAAAATTGCTTTTTGCTCTGCTTGTCAAAAACTTTTTCATTCTGTGTATTATTCCATAACGAATGTGACAAACTTGAGTGAATGTGACTATATGACTGAATGAGATTGAATTTGTTCCTATCTCAGAAGGAAGCGAGCCAGAGATTCTGAAATTGTGGCTATAAAGACTATCATGAAAACACGCCTTTGAGCTTTTAAGCTCAGAACTTGAATCTTTCATGTATCTTGCCTGGGAAGTCCCTTTCAGATCACTGTGCAAAGCATATATGGCATCTATTGGTCCAATGTACATGTATGGCCATTTGCAAGAATATGAGCTTTTGAAGTGAAAATATGCACTTTTTTAAAAATTATTTTTTTTTCATTCTGGTATGTCAAAAACCTTATCATTGTATATAACTAAATGGGAAAGTGACAAACATGAGTGAAATGTGACTATATGACTGAATGAGAGTGAATTTGTTCTTATCTCCGTTAGGAAGCGAGCTAGAGCTCTGAAACTGTATTATACGCATTATCATGAAAACACGCTTCTTGAGCTTTTAAGCTCAGAACTTGAATCTGTTCATATATCTTGCCTGGGAAGTCCTTTTCAGATCACTGTGCAATGTATATATGGCATCTTATTGGTCCAATGTACATCTGGGCCATTTGCAAGTGAATATGAGCTTTCTGATGGAAGATATTATGCTTTTTAAAAATTGCTTTTTTCATTCTTTATCAAAAACTTTTTTCATTGTGTATAATTCAGTGGAAAGTGACAAACTTGGAGGCAAAATGTGACTATATGACTGACAGAGAGGAATTTGTTCTTTATCTCCATAGGAAGCTTAGCTAGAGCTCTGAAACTGTGGATAGCATACTCATCTTCATGAAAAACACGCTTCTTGATTTTTTAAGCTCAGAACTTGAATCTTTTCATGTATCTAGCCTGAAGTCCTCCTTTCAGATCACTGTGCAATGCATATATGGCATCGATTGGTCCATCGTACATGTATGGCTATTTGCAAGTGAATATGGTTTGAAGTGAAGATATGCACTTTTTTAAAAATTGCTTTTTTTTTCGCTCTGCTTTGTCAAAACTTTTCATTCTGTGTATAATTCATGAATGACAAACTTGAGTGAAATGTGACTATATGACTGAATGAGAGTGAATTTGTTCTATCTCAGAAGGAAGCGAAATAGCCTGAACCGGCTATAATGACTATCATGAAACACGCTTTTGAGCTTTAAGCCTGTGGAACTTGAACTGTGTATGTAGCCCAGTCTTTCTGATCACTGTGTGCAAAGTATAAATGGAGTCTATTGGTCCACAGTACCTGGCCATTTCTCTATAGAATATGAGCTTCTTGATGTTAAAATATGCACTTTTTAAAACTTGTTTTTTTTCATTCTGCATCTCAAAACAATTCATTCTGTGTATAACTAAGTGGGAAAGTGACAAACATGAGTGAAATGTGACTATATGACTGAATGAGAGTGAATTTGTTCCTATCTCCGTAAGGAAGCGACTAGAGCTCTGAAACTGTGATATATGCACTTTCATGAAAACACGCTTTTGAGCTTTAAGCTCAGAACTTGAATCTGTGCTGTATCTAGCCTGGAAGTCTTCAGATCACTGTGCAATGCATATATGGCATCGATTGGTCCAATGTACATGTATGGCCATTTGCAAGTGAATATGAGCTTCTGAAGTGAAATATGCACTTTTTAAAAACTTGTTTTTTCATTCTGCATGTCAAAACTTTCATTCTGTGTATAACTTAAGTGGAAAGTGACAAACATGAGTGAAATGTGACTAATGACTGAATGAGATTGAATTTGTTCCTATCTCCGAGGAAGCGAGCTAGAGCTCTGAAACTGTGGCTATACGCACTTTCATGAAAACACGTTCTTTGAGCTTTTAAGCTCAGAACTTGAATCTGTGCGTGTATCTAGCCTGGGAAGTCCTTCAGATCACTGTGCAATGCTATATATGGCATCATTGGTCCAATGTCATGTATGGCCATTTGCAAGTGAATATGAGCTTCTGATGTTAAAATATGCACTTTTTTAAAACTTATTTTTTTTTCATTCTGCTATTTCATAAAACAGCTTTTTGAGCTATACTAATGAAGTCAAACTTGAATGTGCTAGTAGACTAGCTGAGGAATTGTCTATTCAGACAGCTAGTCTGAACTACATACGATTATGAATCCTTGAGCTTAGCTCAGACTGAATCTGTCATGTATTCTGAAGTCTCAATTTGCAAGTATATATGGACTCATTCATTGATGTTGAAAATATGAGCTGAATACTATGACTTTTAAAAATTGTTTTTTTCGATTCTGATGTCAAAACATTTCATTCTGTGTATAACTAGTGGGAAAGTGACAAACATGGTGAAATGTGACTATATGACTGAATAGAGTGAATTTGTTCCTATTCCATAGGAACAGTAGAGCTCTGAAACTGTGGTATAGCACTTTCATGAAAACACGCTTCTTTGACTTTTAAGCTCAGAACTTGAATCTTGCTGATCTAGCCTGGGAAGTCCTTCAGATCACTGTGCAATGCATATATGGCATCGATTGGTCCAATGTACATTATGGCCATTTGCAAGTGAATATGAGCTTCTGAAGTAAATATAAATTTTTTTTAAAATTCTTTTTTTTTTATTTTTGCTTTCAAAAATTTTTTATTTTTTGTATAATTCATTTGGGGAAAGTGACAAACTTGGGGGGAAATGTGACTTTTGACTGAATGAGAGTGAATTTGTTCCTATCTCCCGAAAGGGAAAAGCTTTGAGCTCTGAAACTGTGGATATCGACTTTCATGAAAACACGCTTTTTGAGCTTTTAAACTCAGAACTTGAATCTTGCTGTATCTTGCCTTGGGGAAATCCTTTTTAGATCATTGGGAAAGATATATGGTATTTTAGGTCCATTGTCATTTTGGCCATTTGCAAGTGAAAAAAATGAGCCTTTGATGTTTAAAAAATGCACTTTTTTTTAAAATTGTTTTTTTTTTTTTATTAAAAAAATTTTTTTTATTTAAAATAAAAAGGAAAAAATGGAAGTGAAATTGGGGAAAATTTCTAAATTTTGGGAAATTTAAATTTTTTCCTTTCCCTGAAAGGTTTTTTTAGCTTTGGAAAAATTTTTATTTTTAAAGGGGTTTTCATTGAAAAAATTTTTTTACTTTTAAGCTTTTTAATTTAATCCCGTGAAAACACCTGGTTCTTTAAGATCATTTTTAAAATTTTCAATTAATTTATTGGGTAATTTTTCATGTAGGAATTTTTGTTTAATATTTAAAAATTTTGCTTAAAAAAATTAATTTTCAAAATTTTTTGAAAAACCTTGTTTTTTTAAGCAGAAAACTTTTATCATTCCCCAGTCAATTTAATAAAACTAAACCCAATGAAATTGCCTTTTAAAAAGCCCGAATAAATTTTTTTCTTTTTTTTTAAAAACAAAAAAAGGGGCTTGGAAAAATTGGGAAAGGGCCCAAATGGAAAATTTCATTTAAAAACGTTTTGAGCTTTTTAAACTCAAATTTAATTTTTAAAATCTTGGCCCAAACCCGACAGGGAATTTTTTATTGGGTCGGCAGTTCCCCAATTAATTATGGATTTAAAATTTTTTTTATTTGATTTAAAAAATTTCGTTAAAAAATTTTTTTAAAAAATTTTTTTTTTTTTTTTAATGCAAAATTTTTAAAAACCCTTTGAAACCTTTTTTAAATTTTAGAACTTGAATTTGTAACTAGCCTGGGAAATCTTTACGTGAAAATATATATGACCCAGCCCCTTTTTTTTGGCCATTTAAGTAAAAATAAACTTATTGGTTTCATTAATTTTTTAAAATTGTTTTTTTTTTCATTTCAGTTAAAAACATTTTTTAACTAAATGGGGAAAATTTAAAAAAGTGAATATATGAATGGTTAATTTTTCCCTTTTTTTAAAGGAAAAATTTTGATCTGAAATTTATTTAGGGCCTTTAAAGAAAAAAACGCTTTTACTTTTTGGGTAAACCCCAATTTTTGGCCCCTTTGCTTTTAAATTTAGAAATGGCAATTCATTATTGGGCCAATTATTAGGCCCTTTGCAATGAATATGAGCCCTTTAATGAAGTAAAGCATTTTTTAAAAATTTTTTTTTTTTTTCTGTGTCAAAACTTTTTTCTGTGTTAATTCATACGAATTTACAAACTTGGGAAATGTGACTTAATAAAGATGAATTTGTTCCTTTCCAAAAACAAGAGAGCTTGAAATTTTGGTATATTTTTGAAAACACGCTTTTTTACTTTTGCGAACTTGAATTTTTATTAGCTAAGTTTTAGACATTGGATTATTGCATTGGTCCATGTCATTTTTGGGATTTAATGAATATGGTTTTAAAAATATGCATTTTAAAAATTGTTTTTTTTTTTGTTGCAAAAATTTTTTATTCTGTGTATAATTTGAAGTGACAAACTTGGGAAATGATATAGACTGAATGAGGTGAATTTGTTTTCCAAGGGAGCCAGAGCTTGAAATTTGGTTCGACTTTTATGAAAACACGCTTTTGGGTTTTTAAACAATTTGTTTTTGTTTTGGGAAGCCAGATCATGTGCAATGCATATATGGTCGATTTAAAGTACATGATGCCCAAAGGGAAAATGAGCTTGAATGAAGATTCCTTTTTAAAATTTTTTTTTGCTCTGTTGTCAAAACTTTTTTATTCTGTGTATAATTTATAGAATGTGACAAACTTGAGGAAATTTCATAGACTGAATGGGGTGAATTTGTTCCTTCCCCAAAAAAGCGCTAGAGCTCTAAATGTGGTTCGACTTCATGAAAAAACGCTTTTTTAGCTTTTAAGCTCAGAACTTGAATCTGTGCGGTATCTTGCCTGGGGAAATCTTTCAGATCACTGTGCAAAGTAAGGGATCTATTGGCCAGTAAACTTTTTGGGCCATTTGAAAATAGAGCTTTAAAGTTAAAATATGCACTTTTTTAAAACTTTTTTTTTTTTCATTCTGCATTCCCCAAAAAATTCATTCTGTGTTTAAATAAGGGAAAGGACAAACATGAGTGAAATTTACTATATGACTGAAGAAGTGAATTTTTCCCCATCTCCGTTTGGGGAAAAGCAGAGCTCTGAAACTTTGCTATACTACTTTCATGAAAAAAACCTTTTGAGCTTTTAAGCTCAGAACTTGAATCTGTGCGGGGTCTAGCCTGGGGAAATCTTTCAGATCACTGTGAAAGCATATATGGTATTTGGTCCATTGCATTTTGGCCATTTGGAAGGGGAAAGAGCTTCTGATGTTAAAATTGCACTTTTTTTAAAAAAAATTTTTTTTTTTTTTTTCATTCTGCATGTCAAAAAATTTTATTCTGTATATAATTTTTTGGGGAAAATGACAACATGTGTGAAATGTGACATATGACTGAATGAGAGTGAATTTTTCCATTCCTTGGGCAGCAGAGCTCTGAAACTGTTCAACGCCTCATGAAAAACGCTTTTGAGCTTTAGCTCAGAACTTTTAAACTGTGCGATTATAAATCCCTTCAGATCACTGTGAAAAACATATATTTTGGATCGATGGGGCCAAAGTACGGTTCAATTTACAAGGGAAAATGAGCCCCGAAGGGAAAATATGCACTTTTTTTAAAAAAAATTCTTTTTTTTTTTGTTTTTCTTTTCAAAAATTTTTTTTTCTGTGATAATTCATAAGGGAAGGCAAACTTGGGAAAAATTTTCTTAGACTGAAGAGAGTGAATTTGTTCCTATCTGGAAGCTTTGAGTTTAAAATGTTATACGACCTTTTTGAAAAAATTTTTTTTAGCTTTTTGCTCAGAAATTGAATCTGTCGGGGTCTAGCCCAAGTCCTTCAGGGGCACTGTAAAGATATAGGGATCATTGGGTTTTCATTTTTCCATTTCAATGAATATGAGCTTCTGAGTTAAAATATGCACTTTTTTTTAAAAAAAGTTTTTTTTTTTTTTTGCATTCAAAAAATTCATTCTGTGTATAACTAAGGGGAAAAAGACAAACTGAGTGAAAAATGACTATATGACTGAATGAGATTGAATTTTTCCTTTTTTCCGGGAAGGAAAAGAGCTCTGAAACTTGGGTAACGGGGTTTCATGAAAAATTTTTTTTAGCTTTTAAACTCAGAACTTGAATCTGTGCGGGATTGCCTGGGAATCCTTCAGATACTGTGCAATGCAATTTGCATATTGGGCCAATGTTCGTATGGCCATTTGCAAGGAATATGGGGGTTTGAAGTGAAAATATGCACTTTTTAAAATTGTTTTTTTTTTTCGGGTTTTCAAAAAATTTCATTCTGTGTATAACCCAAGGGGGAAAAAGAAAAAATGAGTGAAATGTGACTATAAGGCTGAATGAGAGGAATTTGTTCCATTCCTTTGGAAACGAAACTAGAGCTCTGGGGAAATGTGGAAAGATTTTATGAAAACACGCTTTTTTTCTTTTTTTAACTCAGAACTTGAATCTTTTTGGATTAGCCCCCGGAAAACCTTCAGATCACTGTGCAAGCATATATGGATCATTGGGCCAAGTAAGTTGGCCATTTGCAAGTGAATATGAGCTTCTGAAATAAATATGCACTTTTTTTAAAATTTTTTTTTCATTCTGGGGTGTCAAAACTTTTTTTTGTGTATAACAAGGGAAAAATGACAAAATTGGGGGGAAAGTGACTTTGACTGAATGAGGTGAATTTGTTCCATCTCCTTAAAAACAAGAGTTTAAATTGGTTTTTGCACTTTCATGAAAAAACGCTTTTTAGCTTTTAAGCTCAGAACTTGAATCTGTGGGGATCTTGCCTGGGAAGTTTTTCAGATCACTGTGCAATGCATATATGGCATCGATTGGTCCAATGTACATGTATGGCCATTTGCAAGTGAATATGAGCTTCTGAAGGAAATATGCACTTTTTAAAAATTGTTTTTTTTTCTTTTGCATGTCAAACTTTTTATTCTGTGTATAACTTAAGGGAAAGTGACAAACATGAGTGAAATGTGACTAAATGACTGAATGAGTTGAATTTGTTCTTTCTCCGAAGGAAGCGAGCAAGAGCTCTGAAACTGTGTATACGCACTTTCATGAAAAAAACGCTTTTGAGCTTTTAAGCTCAGAACTTGAATCTGTTCATGTATCTTGCCTGGGAAGTCGTTCAGATCACTGTGCAATGCATATATGGCATCGATTGGTCCAATGTACATGTATGGGCCATTTCAATGAATATGAGCTTCGAAGGAAGATTTGCACTTTTTAAAAATTGTTTTTTTTCGTTCTGTTGTCAAAAATTTTCATTCTTGTATAATCATAGAATGTGACAAACTTGGAGTGAAATGTGACTATATGACTGAATGAGATGAATTTGTTCCTATCTCCGAAGGAAGCGAAATAGAGCTCTGAAACTGTGCCTTACGCACTATCATGAAAACACGCTTTTTGAGCTTTTAAGCTCAGAACTTGAATCTGTGCGGGATCTTGCCTGGGAAGTCTTCAGATCACTTGCAAAGCATATATGGTATCTATTGGTCATTGTACATCTTTGGCCATTTGCAAGTGAATATGAGCTTCAATGTTAAAATATGCACTTTTTAAAAATTTGTTTTTTTTTATTCTGCATCTCAAACAATTCATTCTGTGTATAACTAAGTGGGGAAAATGACAAACATGAGTGAAATTTACTATAAGGGCTGACAGAAGTGAATTTGTTCCTATCTCCTAGGGCTTAGCTAGGGGCTCTGAAACTGTTGCTATACTCACTTCATGAAAAAAACGCTTTTAGCTTTTAAGCTCAGAACTTGAATCGTGCGTGTATCTAGCTCTGGGAAGTCTTTCAGATCACTGTGCAAAGCATATATGGTATCTATAGGTCCATTGTGCATCTTTGGCCATTTGCAAGTGAATATGAGCTTTGGGTGTTAAAAAAATGCACTTTTTTAAAAACCTTTTTTTTTTTTCATTCTGATGTCAAAACATTTCATTCTGATATAATTTAGTGGAAAGTGACAAAATGTGTGAAATGTGACTATATGACTGAATGAGAGTGAATTTGTTCCTTCTCCGTTAGGAAGCAGCCAGAGCTCTGAAACTGTTGCTATAGACTCTCATGAAAACACGCTTCTTTGAGCTTTCGGGTCAGAACTTTAATCTGTGCGGTATCAGCCTGGAAATCCTTCAGATCACTGTGAAATGCATATATGGCATCGATTGGTCCAATGTACATGTATTGCATTGCAAGTGAATATGAGCTCCTGAAGTGAAGATATGCACTTTTTAAAAAATTGCTTTTTTTCGTTCTGCTTGTCAAAACTTTTCATTCTGTGATAATTCATACGGAATGTGACAAACTTGAGTGAAATGTGACTATATGACTGAATGAGAGTGAATTTGTTCTATCTCCTGAAGGAAGCGAGCTAGAGCTCTGAAACTGTGGCTATCGCACTTTCATGAAAAACACGCTTTGAGCTTTTTAAGCTCAGAAATTGAATCTGTGCGGTATCTAGCCTGGGAAGTCCTTCAGATCACTGTGCAAAGCATATATGGTATCTATTGGTCCATTGTACATCTTTGCCATTTGCAAGTGAATATGAGCTTTGATGTTAAAATATGCACTTTTTTTAAAACTTGTTTTTTTTTCATTCTGCATCTCAAAACAATTCATTCTGTGTATAACTATGGGAAAGTGACAAACATGAGTGAAATGTGACTATATGACTGAATGAGATTGAATTTGTTCCTATCTCCGTGAGGAAGCGAGCTAGAGCTCTGAAACTGTGGATATATGCACTTCATGAAAACACGCTTTTGAGCTTTTAAACTCAGAACTTGAATCTGTGCGGTATCTAGCCTGGGAAGTCCTTCAGATCACTGTAATGCATATTTGGCATCGATTGGTCCAATGTTTATGTATGGCCATTTGCAAGGAATATGAGCTTCTGAAGTGAAAATATGCACTTTTTGAAAACTTGTTTTTTTTTCATTCTGATGTCAAAACATTTCATTCTGTGTATAACTAAGGGAAAGATGACAACATGAGTGAAATGTGACTATATGACTGAATGAGAGTGAATTTGTTCCTATCTCGTAGGAAACGAAGCTAGAGCTCTGAAACTGTGGTATACGCACTTTCATGAAAACACGCTTCTTGATCTTTTAAGCTCAGAACTTGAATCTTTTCATGTATCTAGCCTGGGAAGTCCTTCAGATCACTGTGCAATGCATATATGGCATCGATTGGTCCAATGTACATGTATGGCCATTTGCAAGTGAATATGAGCTTCTGAAGTGAAGATATGCACTTTTTAAAAACTGTTTTTTTTTCATTCTGCATGTCAAAACTTTCATTCTGTGTATAATTCATAGGGAAAGACAAACTTGAGTGAAATGTGACTATATGACTGAATAGAGTGAATTTTTCCTATCTCCGAAGTGGAAGCTTAGCTAGAGCTCTGAAACTGTGGCTATTTGCACTTTCATGAAAAACACGCTTTGAGCTTTTAAGCTCAGAACTTGAATCTGTGCGGTATCTTGCCTGGGAAGTTCTTCAGATCATGTGCAAGCATATATGGCATCGATTGGTCCAATGTACATGTATGGCCATTTGCAAGTGAATATGAGCTTGAAGTGAATATACTTTTTTGAAAACTTGTTTTTTTTATTCTGTAGTCAAAACATTTCATTCTGTGTATAACAAGGGAAAGTGACAAACATGAGTGAAATGTGACTAATGACTGAATGAGATTGAATTTTGTTCCTTTCTCCGTATGAAGCGTAGCAAGAGCTCTGAACGTGGAATGACTTTCATGAAAACACGCTTTTTGAGCTTTTAAGCTCAGAACTTGAATCTGTGCGTGTATCTAGCCTGGAAGTCCTTCAGATTCACTGTGCAATGCATATATGGCATCGATTGGTCCAATGTACATGTATGGCCATTTGCAAGTGAATATGAGCTTCTGAAGTTAAAATATGCACTTTTTAAAACTTATTTTTTTTTCATTCTGCATAAATTTGGATAAAGAACACGCTTTTTTCCCCTTGAGCTTTTAAGCTCAGAACTTGAATCTGTGCGTATCTAGCCTGGGAAGTTCTTTCAGATCACTGTGCAAAGCATAATGGCATCTATTGCTCCATTGTACATGTTTGGCCATTTGCAAGGAATATGAGCTTCTGATGTTAAAATATGCACTTTTTAAAAACTTGCTTTTTTTTTCATTCTGTATGTCAAACATTTCATTCTGTGTATAACTAAGTGGGAAAGTGACAAACATGAGTGAAATGTGACTATATGACTGAATGAGAGTGAATTTTTGTTCCTATCTCCGTAGGAAACGAGCTAGAGCTCTGAAACTGTGGATATACGCACTTTCATGAAAACACGCTTTTTGATCTTTTAAGCTCAGAACTTGAATCTTTTCAGTATCTAGCCTGGGAAGTCCTTCAGATCACTGTGCAATGCATATATGGCATCGATTGGTCCAATGTACATGTATGGCCATTTGCAAGTGAATATGAGCTTTGAAGTGAAGATATGCACTTTTTAAAAATTGCTTTTTTCATTCTGTATGTCAAAACGTTTCATTCTGTGTATAATCATATGGAATGTGACAAACTTGAGTGAAATGTGACTATATGACTGAATGAGAGTGAATTTGTTCCTATCTCCGTAAGGAAGCGAGCTAGAGCTCTGAAACTGTGCTATTGCACTTTCATGAAAACACGCTTTTTGAGCTTTTAAGCTCAGAACTTGAATCTGTGCGTGTATCTAGCCTGGAAGTCTTTCAGATCACTGTGCAAAGCATATATGGTATCTATTGTCCATTGTGATGTTTGGCCATTTGCAAGTGAATATGAGCTTCTGATGTTAAAATATGCACTTTTTAAAAACTTGTTTTTTTTTCATTCTGATGTCAAAACATTTCATTCTGTGTATAACTAGTGGAAAAGTGACAAACATGAGTGAAATGTGACTATATGACTGAATGAGAGTGAATTGTTCCTTATCTCCGTAGGAAGCGAGCTAGAGCTCTGAAACTGTTGCTATACTCACTTTCATGAAAACACGCTTCTTGAGCTTTAAGCTCAGAACTTAATCTGTGCGTATTAGCCTGGGAAGTCCTTCAGATCACTGTGCAATGCATATATGGCATCGATTGGTCCAATGTCATGTATGGCCAAATTTCAAGTGAATATGAGCTCCTGAAGTGAAGATATGCACTTTTTAAAAAATTGCTTTTTTTTCGTCTGCTTTCAAAACTTTTCATTCTGTGTATAATTTAGTGGGAAAGTGGCAAACATGAGTGAAATGTGACTATATATTTTAATGAGATTTAATTTGTTCCCATCTCCGTAAGAGCGAGCTAGAGCTCTGAAACTGTGGATATACGACTTTCATGAAAACACGCTTTTTGACTTTTAAGCTCAGAACTTGAATCTGTGCGTATCTAGCCTGGGAAGTCCTTCAGATCACTGTGCAATGCATATATGGCATCGATTGGTCCATGTCAGTATGGCCATTTGCAAGTGAATATGAGCTCTGAAGTGAAGATATGCACTTTTTAAAAAATTGCTTTTTTTTCGTTCTGCTTGTCAAAACTTTTCATTCTGTGTATAACTTCATAGGGAAAGTGACAAACATGAGTGAAATGTGACTATATGACTGAATGAGAGTGAATTTGTTCCTATCTCCGTAGGAAGCGAGCTAGACTCTGAAACTGTGTGCATAT